>CM065394.1:18015000-18377500 GCA_033060915.1 Euryodendron excelsum | reverse complement strand
TGCAACTACCCTTTTCTTCTTTTCTTCATCCTCTTGGGCATATTGCTTTTGAGTAAGGTCATGAGTCATTAGAGAGCCCAAGAGTTCTTCAAGAGGTAGGATGTTGAGGTGCTTTGCTTCTTGAATTACTGTGACTTTAGCTTCCCAAGCTTTTGGCAAAGACCTTAGAATCTCCCTCACCTGCTCATTGTTAGGATACACATTTCCAAGATATTTTAAGTCATTAATAATATCTGTGAACCTTATGAACATTTCGGTGATAGACTCATCAGGTTTCATCTTAAATAATTCGTAACTATGCACCAAACTATTGATTTTAGATTCTTTAACTTAATTGGTACCTTCATGTGTAACTTCTAGTCTATCCCATATTTCTTTAGCTAATTCACAAGTGGTGATACGATTGAATTCATTGGGATCAAGTGCACAATATAGAATATTCATTGCTTTGACATTAGATTGTAGCATTTTCAGATCATCTTCATCCCATTCGGGTTTAGGTTTAGGGACATTTATTCTTTTTACTTTGGTTTTAGGAGTTTTGAGACTATTTACTATAAGTCTCCATAATTCATAATCTATCGATTGAATATAGATTCTCATTCTATTCTTCCAATAGTTATAATTAGTGCCATTAAACATAGGTGGTCTGTTTGTGGATTGACTTTCACCGAGAGAGCTTCCAAAATTGGTTGCCATGAATCTATTTCTAGGATGTTAAGCTTAAAACAGGAATACAAGCTCTGATACCAATTGTTGACCCAAAAGGTAACCCAAGAGGGGGGTGAATTGGGTTTTTCAAAAATTAAAAGCAATTAAGATTAACTAAAATTAATCTAATCAAAGAAACAAAGATCAAGATATATATATATATATATATATAATGTAATGTAATCAAAAGTGAAATGAAAACAAAGCAATAGAAAGCACACCAAGAATTACCGAGGTTCAACCACAATTCGTGGTTTACGTCCTCACCCCAAGATCTCCTTGAAGTCTTCCTCCACTATGCAATCTCCAATTATAAAATGGATGCTGATTTATCAAGTGCTCAGCTCACTTTTATGCAAGAACTTCTTCCCAAGTTCTTCCAGCCACCAAGTGGTTTTGTCCAAGATCCACTCAAACTTACAAGAGTTTTTCTTCTACAAGAGAACTCTCAAACTCACTTACAGGTGTATAAAGTTGTTCAAACAAAATACAAACTCTCTATCAAGAGTGGATAGACAAATAAAAGCTCACTCTATGAAGATAAGAAAAATATTTAGATTTTTTAGTTTGATCAGTCAGTGGTACTTATTTATCTTGTATCTTTTGTATATAAATGCAGTTGGAAGCTTGTATATAAACCATTGTATTGATTTCATCCATTGGAGGTTGTTGGGGCTTATTTAATGCAAGTCTAGTCCATTATAACGTTAGAAAAACTAGCTGTTATCTCTCCGGTGTTGACACTTGGTTCCATGTGTTGACACATCTAGTCTACATTTTTCAGATGTTGTCCACTGTCTCCATGTGTCGACACATCAACTCCATGTGTCAGCACTTTGATCGTTCTGTCTTCAGATTTTTGGCTTCTGTCTTTATATGTCGACTCTTCATTTTCATGTGTCGACACATTGCCTAGAAATCTTGCTTCTGTCTTCCCATGATCAAGTTCAGCTTCAGCACTACTATAAGATCTTCAAGGAGTCTTCTCTTTGGGGCATGATGATAGATCAAAGTCTTCAATTCATCAAAGTTGTCCTCTATTCAAGTTAGATTGAATCTATCATTTGATCACCATCTTTTCTTGGTTTCCACACTGTTAGAACTTCATTTCATTATTGCTGAGCTCTTTTTCTTTGTTGCCCATCTTTCTCTTTCATTGCCGAGCTATTTCATTCACTGTCGAGCTTTTTCTTTCATTGGGATCACTTCAATGAAACTTCTATAAATTTGATGAAGTCTATTCTTGAACACCTTCATTTTCTCTGAGTACATATCATCTTCGTTGAGTCTTTACATCCCAAATAAAATCTTCACTTGGATTCTTTGTAGAGATTATGCAATTGCGATGAATTCTCTTGTCAAATATCTTCAATCTCTTATTAATCAAATCATCTTCAATTGATCTTTGCACATTAGATGAAGTCTTCTTTTGAGTACCCTCAATCTCTTCTAATTCAAGTCATCTTTATTGAGTTTATGCATACTTGATGAAATCTTCATTTGAACACCTTCAATCTCTTCGAATGCAAGACATTTGTTTGAAATTGGAATAGGTGTCAATGTTCTGTTTTGGTACATTGCATGACTCTTGGAGTGCATTGCTTGATTTTTGCTTGTTGTGTATTCACTTTGACATATATTAGACTTAAAGTCAAACTTCTAAGTCTAAAATATAATCTTTATTAATCTACACACTAAGCAAATGCATTAGTAAAATAACATAAGATTTAGTTATTATCAAAATCAACATGGGGATCAACCTTGAGTTAACACTTTGTGCCTCTGGCAGGTTCGCGGGGTATTGCCTCTTTCTTTAGGATCCGAGTCTTACGACAGTTTGACAGGGGCTATGACATCCCTTATCTGGTATAGGCAAGTGAGTTTAGTATGGACTTTGGGGCAGTGATCCCGAAAGCATTGGTAGAGAGGGTTATGTGCATGTGGAGGTCCTTGCTTCCTTATATGGATGATGATAGGCTGTTTTCTCCTGATCCCATAAGACTAAGAATTACTGGTACTGGTTCTACTGGTATATATTGGGATCTAGTAGGGTTAGGGATCTACTCTTGAGACACCCCTACCCCCTGTAGGATATATAGACTTCTTGACAACTACGGTTATTTAGGGGCACCGTCATAGATGACCAAATCGAAGATTGGTACAGGGATTATAGGACCAATTGAAGGTCACGAATGCAAAGATGGCTTCTCTAAAGATACAACTAGCAGTGGCCTTATTAATACATGATAGTTTGCCCTTGAGTACTTCTTGGGGACATAAGCAGTCTCGTGGTGCCCCGGACGTTTCTGCTCCTCTTGAGGATGATACTGCTGATGTTCGATCTCTAAGGGAGACCATGGAGTCTCTTGCCCGGGAGAGGGATGCGCTCCTGGTTAGGTGTGCAGATTATGAGCGAGGTATGGTTGGTTTAGAGGTGGTGGGGACGTCCTCAAGTGCTCCTTTTGTTGATGATGTGGATGGCGAGTCGGTGGACCCTGCCGTAGTCGATTCTTCTTCTGATGGTGATGGGGAGCGCTATATTTTTGCTCCTCGTTCTCTATCTATTTCTAGACTTTTTGATAGCTAAATTTGTAGAGAGATAGATTTCATTTTGTATTTTCTTGTTTTTAATTATGTGAATTTATAGCCTTTTACATGATTGAGATGCTTTCCCTGGATGGTTAGGACAAAATATGTTTGAGAACTTGAAATGGAAATTACTTTTTGTTGTTTGATACTTGTAAGCACCCCATTTTTAGCTGCTCGGTAGCCTCCAGTCCTTCCAGACTTAAGGTCAAGTCAATATAGACATATTCTAGTTCAAACTAGCTTTCCAAACATAATCTAGTCAATCAATCACTTCGCGGGCCCATTGGGCCCAAGTCGAGGCGAGATGACCGAAATGCCCTTGGGGCTTTGTTTGGTCCAATTCTAGTGGGCAAGTCTTCCAGAAGATGGTAAGTTCCTGTTTCAATCTCAATTCCAAGATTAAAATCCAATTCCAGTTCAAATCAAGGTCGGCACATCTTTCGAGATAGTTGATCCCTCAGACGATAAGACCATCCAGTTTGGCATGTTTTTTGAGAAAATCTTTAGAACGGTATGTCCCTTCAAATTCGTTGATTGGGACGAGACCCCAAGTCACTAAGATGGTAGAACAGTCCACCTTTGGCGCCTGCTAGCCTGCCAATAAAGAATGTCCGTTTCGACATGCCTTTCGAGAATGTTAATTCCTTTGGCGATAAGTCCACCTAGCAGCTTTCCAAGATCAGGCAGTCTCAGGAATGATCGCAACTAGTTAGAGTAACGAAAATACTCGAAAACTTTGCAACCATCAGAGTGGCGGAAACACTCATAAACAGGTCGACATAGGGAATTGCCAACAAATCCCTTATGTCACAAGACTGAGCTCGCCTCTTAGCTGTGACACGTTTACCAAAGAATGTGAAACCTTTGGAAACCAACTTGTCACAAGCCATCAGAGTGACGGAAACACTCAAAACCCAAGTCAACACTAGTGCCTATTAGCCCACTCCGATGAAAAATGACCAAACTGCCTTTAGGGCTTTTCGGCACCCTTTTTCAAGCAAGTACCTAAGTCCTCAAAGCGGTAAGTCTGTTGCGCCCAGATTTTTCGCACTCGAAGAATACTCACACAAGCGGGAAAAATACTGTACTCTCTCGTTAGAACTCACCCTCCTAGAAGAATGAGTGCGACTAGGTTTGAATTGAAAATTTTGATTTGAATAAAGGGCTTTTAGAAAAGATTCGAAGTCGCCACCTAACTTGATTAAGGTGAGTTAAGTCACCTAAAAACTAAGAATAATCCGGAGACTACACTTAGAGTTTTTGAAAAACGATTTTGAAAAACATCCTCAAGAGAGGGTTTTAAGAAAAACAGGTTGTTTGGCAACCTTTGGAAAACATTTAGCCCTTTTTGAAAAATAACTCTTTTTGGTCTTTGAAATAAGTGATCTAGGTTCAGAGGTTGGTTACGTGTAGGGAAGATGCACTAAGCCATTACCCTACCCCGCCTTTTCGGTACCTACATGTCAATCTACCCTAGATTCACCTATGAGAGCCTTCAACTAACCCATGTTCAATCCTATCCCCTTTAGAAAACAATGTTTTGAAAAGAAATTGACATGATGCATGATATCCAAGTGCAAGAAAAGAGACTTGATTTGGAAAGAATTTGATTTGATTTAAAAAGAAAAAGATAGAAGCTTGAATTTGAAAAAAAAAAGGTTTTGGAAATTGAGATTGAAAATTGAAAATAGAAATGGATCATGGAATTGGAAACTTGAAGAAAATTGTAGGATTGGAGATTTGAAAAGATTGTGGAATTTGAAATTTGGAAAATGTGGAGGAATTTGAAATTTCAAAGAAGTTGTGAAAATAGAAATTTGAAAAATGTTGTGACCACACCCATGAGGGTTGCCTATGTATCCTTTTGGAGGAATCAGGTCAGTCGTAGATCGGACCGGAGTTCGATTGAAAATAGAAGGTTGGATTGAAAGAAAGAGATTTTGATTGGAAAAAGGATTTGATTTGAACTTGGAATAGAGGATTGAAAATTGGAATTTAGAATTTTGGAATTGAAAAGATTGAATCTTGATTTGAAAAGATAGAATTTGGAAGAGAGATTTAGACTTAAGATGGAAGTTTAAGAAACCTAGACTTTAGGAAAGAGACTTAGGAAATACTCGACTTGGAAGGTTTAGGAGATTAGGAAAGACTGGATTTAAGAAATGTTTGAATTAGGAAAGGTCCGATTTAGGAAAGTTTCGAATTTGGAAAGTTTCATTTTTGGAAAGTTTTGGAATTAGAAAAGTTTTGAAATTGGAAAGTTTCGTTTTAAGAAAGGTTTTGACATAGGAAAGTTTTGAAATTGGAAAGTTTCGTTTTAAGAAAGGTTTTGAAATAGGAAAGTGTTGAATTTCGAAATGTTTTGAATTAGGAAAGTTTTAAATTTGGAAAGTTCTGAAATTAGAAAGTTTTGAAATTTGGAAAGATTCGAAAACAAGGAAGTGTTGAAAATAAGAAAGTTTCAAGTTAAGAAAGTTTTAGATTTGGAAAACTTTGAATTTGAAAAGATTTGAAATTTAGAAAGTTTAGGATTTAAAAAGTTTTAGAGTTTGAATTTTAGAAAATTTTGAGATTAGGAAAGGTTTGAGTTTAGGAAAAGTTTGAAAACTTAGGTTTGAAAAGTTAAGATTTGAAAAGAAGGTAGAATTAGGAAAGGGTTGAATTAGGAAAGATTTGAAAGTTGAGTTTTAAAATTTAGGAAAGATTTTTATGTTCAAGTTTTAAAAACTTAAGATTTAGGAAAGTGAAAGTTTAGGAAGGATTTGAATTAGGAAAGATTTGGATTAGGAAGGGATTGGATTTTGTTTCTAAAAGGGAAGGTTTGATTTTGTTTCCAAAAACGGAGGATTGGATCTAGTTTCCTAAACGGGAAGATTGGATTTGATTTCCTAAAGGGAAGATTTGATTTGACCAGGATTTGGAAAGGGAGATTCTAGAAACCCTAAATTTGGAAAATTATAGTTTCGACATAGAAAACAGGTTTCGGAAACATGTATAGTTTGGATATAAAAACAAGAGGTTTTGGAAACCTAGGTTTGGGGCAAAGTTTGAAAATCATATTTTTGGAAAGAAAATTAGGGTTTCTTAATTGTGGGTTCTAGGGCTTGACTTGGGCTCTAAGGAAAAAGGATTTTTGGAAAGTACTTTTTTGGAAACGAAGGTTTTCTAGAAGGGAATCCTAGGGAGGAATTTCTAGAGGGAAGAGTTTTTGAAAAGTAAATTTGAAGAGAGAGTTTTTGGAAAGAGATTTTTAAAGAGGAGTTTTTGAGAAGGTGTGTTTTTGAAAACAAGTTTTTGGAAGAAAAATCCTAGAGGGGAGTTTCTAGAAGGGAGATTTTGGAAAGAGAGTTTTTTAGAAAGATTTTTGGGAAAGAGATTGTTGGAGAGAGTTTTTAGGAAAGTGAATTTAGGGAGTGTTTTTAGAAAGTGAATTTTGAGGAGAAAGAGTTTTTGGAAAGGAGTTGAAGAAGGAAGCTTTGAAAAATAGATTTTGGAGGGAGTTTTTGAAGACAACTTTGAAAAGAAGAGTTTTTGGGAAGTATGTTGAAAAAGAAGATTTTTAAGAAGAGATTTTTGAAAAGAGAGCTTTTTTTGAAAAACGTAAAAGATCTCACTTTCCTAAAGCGATTCTAACCATAAGAAGGCTAGAACCACTTTAGGAAAGCGGTTTTGAAAACAACAAGATTTGAAAATATGGACCATATTGGTCACTTTGAATGTAACACTTTCCTAAAGCAACCCTAGCCATGGAAAGGCTAGAATCACCCTAGGATTGTAATTTTGAAAACATGTTTTGAAAAAGGAGATTTTGATGCAATTTTGAAAACAAGTTTGAAAACGATTTTGAAAACAACTTTGAAAATGACTTTTGAAAGATGCAAGACCATGATATGCACGATGCAATTTTGGGGTCGTGAACATACAAGGTTAAGGCTTCACTACATAATCAAGGGGGCGGAACCCACGTGGTCTCTGGTTAGACTAGAAGAAAGCCCCCGACACGGTGACTCTCCAATAGCCCAATCCTACACATGGACCGGGAATCCCCTTGTTTCAAGCATGCAAAGAAAGGGGGGGAAAGAGATGGGGGATTAAAATAGAGAAAACCCAAGTGGGTTAGGAGAGAGAAGAGAGAGGGGGGAAGTGCGAAAATTTAAATGGAGAATCTACCTTGTATCTTGTTTATTTTGCGCGCCTTGCTTTCTTCGGTCTTCGTCTTGATCTTCGTCTTCAATCTTCAAGAGTCGCCTTCAAGCTTCAAACTTCAGATTGTAACTCTTCAAGTCTTCGAAGGAGGGTTGAAAGCTAGTGTATGAGTGTATGGGGATGTATAGGAGTGTATATGAGGCTAGGGTTTGTGTATGGTGGCTAGGGTTTGGAAAACCTAAGGAGGCTAGGGTTTAGGGAGTGTTCGAGCTCTGTATATCGAATTATATGATTTTTAGACTGAGTTGATGAATCCTTTTCACATTGGAGGAGGCTCTGTATTTATAGAGGTTGAACAACACTGGCGCCTGTTGCAGTGGCGCCAGGCCAAACTTTACACTAGCGCCACTAGGAGTGGCCCTAGGCCAATTTTTAGCTTGGCGCCACTACTAGTGGTGCCAGCCATTTAGGAAATATTTAAGGTCGGCAAGCAACGTATCTTTGACTAGATTTGGGCGCCTGTACTAGTGACTACCATGCAATATTTAGCTTGGCTTCACTAGGAGTGACTCCGGAAAGTCCAAGAATGATTTAAGGGACCAGGAATGGCACGGAAGGGTGGAAAAGAGCAGGAACACTTGGAATAGTGTCCTGGAGGTATTTGACTTGAAAAATGAGGATAAGATGGGTCAGAAAGGTTGACCGGGCCTTTAGGGGCAAAACGGTCAATCGGACCGGGAAACTGCTGGGACAGACTCGGACTGTCCCGAAAGAAGACTCGAGATTTGGAAATATTATTTAGAATGTTCCCAAAAGGTTTTCAGTTTGATTCCCAGAGCCGGTGTGGTCGGAAAAGGAGACCGGCCCTCTAGGGGCAAAACGGTCATTTTGTACCGGGTTGGCCGAAACTGACTCAGAATGATCCGGAAAGGTAAAGGAAGGTTGAGAATGCTATAAGAAGTAATCTCAGAGGGTTACCAGTTTGATACCCAGAGCCAGTGTGGTTCCTGGGGCATTCGGATGCCTAGGGGCAAAATGGTCATCTTGACCGGAAAGTCTTAGAAAAGGTCCAAAGGGCAGTTTGGTCATTTTTCACCGAAGTGGGCTAACAGACATTGGTGTTGACCTAGGTTTTGAGTGTTTTCGCCACTCTGACGGCGGTCGTCGTGACACAGGGGTTTGTTGGCAATTCCCTATATCGACCTATTTGTGAGTATTTTCGCTACTCTAACGGTTGTGATATTTATGAGTATTTTCGCTACTCGGACAGTCTCGAGGAATAAACTGTCTCGAGAGAGGGATTGGAAAGGGGTCTTACCACCTTCGAAAAGATGTGCCTGATTTGGAACCATCTCGAGGAATAAACTGTCTCGAGAGAGGGGTTGGAAAGGGGTCTTACCGTCTTCGAAAAGACGTGCCTGAGTTGGAACCGTCTCGAGGAATAAACTGTCTCGAGAGAGGGACTGGAAAGGGGACTTACCGTCTTCGAAAAGATGTGCCTGAATTGGAACTGTCTCGAGGAATAAACTGTCTCGAGAGAGGGGTTGGAAAGGGGACTTACCGTCCCCGAGAAGACATGCCTGGACTGGAACCATCTCGAGGAATAAACTGTCTCGAGAGTGGGATTGGAAAGGGGTCTTACCGCCTTCGAAAAGACGTGCCTGGATGGAACCGTCTCGAGGAATAAACTGTCTCGAGAGAGGGATTGGAAAAGGGTCTTATTGTCTTCGAAAAGACGTGCCTGGATGGAACCGTCTCGAGGAATAAACTATCTCGAGAGTGGAATTGGAAAGAATAATGCCCCTAAGGGCATTTTGGTCATTTTGCCTCTATTTGGGCTTGCGGGCCCGCGAAGCGATGGATAGACGGGATTTGGACTTAGAAAGTTGGTTTCGGTTGGAATATGCCCATAATGACTTGAACATAAGTCTGGACGGAGTGTAGACTGCCGAGCGGTCAAAAATGGGGTGCTTACAAAGTCCACCCTTCCGAGATTGTCATAAAGATAATCCAAGATGAATAGGTAATAGTTGGTTCGGGCCAATTTCAAGACCCTTTGGTTAAAATGACCATTTTGCCCTTCGATAGCCAAGCGCTCGAGGAACCACACCGGCTCTAGGTATCAAATTGGTAACCTTCTGGGGATGCTTCTGATATTATCCCCAGCCTTCTATCACATTTCCGGATCATTCTGAGTCAATTCAGGCAAGCTCGATGCAAAATGACCGTTTTGCCCCTGGTGGGCTGGTCGTCTTTTTCAACCATGCCAGCTTTGGGTATCGAACCGACAACCTCCTAGAACATTCTAGCTAATGTTTCCAAGCCTCAAGCCTTCTTCTGGGAAATTCCAAGGCAATCTCGGCAGCGTTCTGGCCCGATTGACTATTTTGCCCCTAATGGCTGGGTCAACTCTTCCAACACATCCTGACATTATTTTTCAGGTCTACTACCCCTGAGACGCTATTCTAAGGGTTCCTGTCCCTTTCCGACCCTCCGAGCTATTCTTGGCCCTTTAAATCATTCCTAGACTTTTTGGAGTCACTCCTAATGAAGCCAAGCTAAAAATTGCATGGTAATCACTAATACAGGCGCTCAAATCTTCTGAAGATATGTTGTTTGCCAACCTTAAACATTTCCTAAATGGCTGGTGCCACTAGTAGTGGTGCCAAGCCAAAAAATGGCATGGCGCCACTCTTAATGGCGCTAGTGGGATTTTTGGCCTGGCACCACTGCAGCAGACGCCAGTTTACTCATCTGTCTATAAGTATAGAGCCTCCTCCAGCGTGAAAAGGGTCTGCAAACACAGTCCAAAAACTCTGTTTTTCAAATTATAGAGCTCGAAGCCCCTCCAAACCCTAGTTCTCTTTAGGTTTTCCAAACCCTAGCCTCCATATACAAAATCCTAGCCCCTATACACTTAACCCTAGCATCCATACACTTTATACACTCATACACAAACCTCTGAAGCCTCCATTGAAGACTTAATGTGCCGCAACTCGAAAGCTCTCGAAGACCAAAGCAAGCTCTCGAAGACTGAAGTAAAACAAAGCAAATAAAGCAAGCAAAACAAAGAAGACACAAGGTAGGCTTCCTATTTATGTTTATGCAATTTCCCCCTCTCTCTTCTCTCTCCTAACCCACTTGAGTTTTCTTTTATTTTAATCCCCATCTTCTACCCTTCTTTCTTGCATCTTTGAAACAAGGGACTCCCTAATTCATGTGTAGGATTGGGCTATTGAAAGTCACTGTGTCGGAGGCTTTCTCTTAGTCTAACTGAAAACCATGTGGGTTCGGCTCCCTTGATTATGCGGTGAAATCTTTAACCTTGTATGTTCACGATCCCAACTTGCATTGTGCATATCATGATGATGCATCTCTCCGAAACTTGTTTTCAAAACTTGCATCAAAAATCTTTTTCAAAACCAGCATTAAATCTTCTTTTTCAAACTTATTTTCAAAATTACAATCCTAAGGTGATTCTAGCCTTTCTATGGTTAGGGTTGTTTTAGGAAAATGTTACATTCAAAGTGACTTTCATGGTCCATATTTTCAAATCTTTATTGTTTTCAAAACCATAATCCTAGAATGGTTCTAATCCCTCCATGGTTAGAATCATTTTAAGAAAGTGGGATATTTCTAGAGACTTGTAAAAGTCCACATTCAAATTCTCTTTCCAACATTGTTTTCTAAACCCTCTCCAAAACCTCTTTACAAATCTCCTTTCCAAAACTCTCTTCAAATTTACTTTCCAAAAATCTTTCCTAAAAATCTCTCTTTTCAAAAAGATTTATTTTCAAAAATTCCTTTTTCTTGGAGTTCAAGTCAAACCATAGAGCCATGGTTAGGAGACCCTAATTCTCTCTCCTAAAACATGATTTCCAATCTTTCCTCAAAACATAGATTTTCAAAATCTCTATTTTCTACGTCAAATCTTAGATTTCCAAAATCACTTTTCTTATACCAAAACTATGGCTTTCCAAACCTAAGTTTTTCAAAATTCCTCCTTTCCAGTTCTATGTCAAATCAAATCTTCCATTTTTGGAAACTAAATCAAATCCTCCGTTCTTGGAAACGAAATCAAATCATCTCTTTTTAGAAACAAAATCCAATCTTTCATTTTAGGAAATAGAAATCAAATATTTCCTAATCCAAACTTTTCCTAATTCTAAAACTTTTCAAATCTTTCTCAAACCTAATCAAATCTTTCCTAACAAGGAAACTTTTCTAAATTCGAAACTTTCTTAAGTTGAAACTTTCTAAATTCAAAACTTTCTAATTTCAAAACCTTTCCTATTTTAAACTTCCCTAATTCGAAACTTTCCTAAAACGAAACTTCCCTATTTTGAAACTTTCCTAAATCCAATCTTTCTTAAACTCCAACTTTCCAAATCTTCCAAGTCCAACATTCAAGTCAAATCTTTTCTAAATCCCTTCCAAGTCAAATAAAATCTTTCTTAAACCTCAAGTATTTTTGAAGTCCTATCTTTCCTAAGTCTAGGTTTTTTAAACCAAACTTTTCAAAATCAAGCTTTTCAAGTTCAAGTTAAGTCAATTCAATTACATGCTTCAACCCTAGATTACCCTAAGCCCTAGGATGTCTAGACCTTAGTTTGACCCTAAGCCTAAAGTTAGGAAGCTTCCAACTCTTCTCCAAAAATTCTTTTATAAACCAAGATGGTTTTTCAAATGTTTACTCAAGTCAAGATATTTTCAAAACTCTATGTTTCCAAATCAAGTTCAAAATCAATTCTAAGGTCTATTTCAAATCCTCAAGTTCTATTTTAAATCAAAGTCCAATCTTTTCAAATCTTCCAAATCAATTTCAAATCAAAGTTCAATTTTCAATCTTCCAAATCCAAGTCCCAAATAAAACTCTTTTCAAATCAAATTTTCTATTAGATTCTTGTCCAAACTACGACTGACATGATTCCCAAAAAGGGATACGTAGGTAACCCTCATGGGTGCGGTCATAACATTTTCTAAGTTTTCAATTTTATAATTATTTTCAAATTTGTAATTCTATAATTTCTTTCAAGTTTCCAAATCCATAACTATTTTCAAATTTCCAATTTCATGATAGATTTCAAATTTCTAATTCTAGAATCTATTTTTAAATCTCTGTTTCCAATTTCTAAAACTTTTCTTTCAAAAATCAAGTCTTCTTTTCAAATATCTTTTCAACATCAAATCAAGTTCTTTTCAAATCTACTTTCCAAATCAAAGTCTTTCTATTGCACTTACATATTATGCATCATGTCAATTTCTTTCTAAAAATTCTTTTCTAAAGTGGATAGTATTGGACATTTATCAATCAAAGATTCTAATGAGTGAACCTAGGGTGAATAGACATGTAGGTACTACAAGGGTGGGGTAGGGTGATGGGTTAGTGTGTTTTACTTACACATAACCTATCTCTGAACCTAGATCACTATTTTCAAAGAATAAATGGAGTTATTCTAAAAAAATGTGCTTAAATCTTTTCATAGGTTGCCAAACAACCTCTTTTCTTAAAAACCCTCTCTTGAGGAAGTTTTCGAAATCTTTTCAAAAGCTCTAAGTGTAATATTTGGATTGTGCTTAGTTTTAGGTGACCTAACTCACCTTAATCAAGTTAGGTGGCGACTCCAAATTATTTTCCAAAAGCCCTTATTCAAAATCAATTTTTAATTCAAACCTAGTCGCACTCGTCCTTCTAGGAGGATGAGTTCTAATGAGAGAGTACTGTGTTTTTCTCACTTGTCTTTTTCAAGTGCGAAAAATCGGGGCACGACAATGCTTTGATTGGTTTATTGTCCTAGGAGAGGACCCTTTGCTTCTTTAACCTTAACTTGGCTAACCCAGAGAATGCTTTTCAAGACATCTTCTGATCCATCCACTGTTTCTTTCAACCTGTGATTTCTGGGAATGTTCTTGCAATGGATTACCTTTTTTTTTCTACTATTCTTGTTGCTAGCGCTCATGTAGGTTTTCACCAGTCCCAATTCTGTCATTTTTGCATCGAGGCAACTTTGTAGGTTTTTACCAAGGTCGACAGTTTTGTATTTTGCCACATCCCTACCTTTTTACCTATAGCACCCTTTCGGGTTTTCACTGCATCCTCGGGAATGTGTTTTTTTTTTCTTTTTTTTCTCTTCTTTATCTCTTTTTAGCTAGGTTCCTGCTTTCTAATGAGAAGCTTCTGTATAATGTTTGAGACATTTCCTAGCTTCCAAGGCCATATTTCAGCGAGCTCATTTGGACTAAATAATTTAATCTTGATCTAAAAGGACTTTTTATTAGGGTTTGTGATGTGGTTTTTTATTTTGAAAGAAAAGAGGGAGGCTCAAACCTATCACTCTACTCGGGCTTTGATGCCCATGATCACTGTTAATAGTTTTGGTTAACTAGTACTTGTCTTTCCTTTTTACCTTGGTGTTTCTGTTTTTGTATTTTACCATTGCAAGCCCCTCATTTTTTTCATTTTCATTCATTTTTTTTTTGTCTTTGAGGTTGATACTTCTACAATCACTTTTACTTGGAGACATTTTCTCTTTGTGCTTCGTTTTGACCCATTATAGGCGGTGATCACTAGGTTTAACAAGGGTTGCTTTTGATTGTATGGCAGTGAGAATGGAGGCCTCTCTTCATTTCAATCTTAAATTGCTTAGTCCATAGAGCTTTACAATCGAGATTTCAACTATTCTTTATTGATTAATAGAGATTAAGAAAAGTAAATTTCATTGCTTAACGGGCTAGGAAATTCACGGCCATCCATTTCCTCTAAAATAAGAGCTCATTCGGATAAGACTTTCTAGACTAGGAATGGCCGTTTGTAGTTCAGGGCGAACTTCCCTTGTGCTGTCTCTTGATGGGGGAATATTTTTTTCAGTACTAAATATCCCGGTTGGAATGATCGTGACCGCACTTTCTTATCAAGTGCCTTAGCCATTCGTCTCTTGAAGCACAAAGCATGGTAAACTGCAACCAATCGCTTTTCGTCCAGCAGGAAAAGTTGAGTGTATTGGTCTTTGATCCATTTAGCTTCATCCAATTTGGTTTCCATTAAGATTCTCAAGGAAGGAATCACAACCTCAATAAGGAGGAGTGCCTCTGCACCATAGGCCAACTAGAAGGGGGTACCTCTAGTAAAAACCCTTATAGTGGTTCGATAAGCCATTAGTGTAAAAGGGAGCTTCTCATGCTAGGCTTTGTAGTTGTCAATCATTTTTTGTAGGATTCTCTTGATGTTTTTGTTCGTTGCTTCCACTGCTCCATTCATCTAAGGGCGGTAGATGATTAAATTTCGGTGGGTGATGCAGAATCATTGGCACAATTTTGTCATGAGTTCATTGTTTAAGTTGGAGGCATTGTCGATGATGAGTGATTTCGAAATCCCATATTGGAAAATGATGTGGTTCTTTATGAATTTCTCCACGACCTTCTTGGTGACGTGAACATAGGAGACTAATTCCACCCATTTGGTGGAGTAATCGATTGCGACCAGGATGAATCGATGACTATTGGACTCTTTAAGAGTGATTGGGCTGATCATATCTATCCCTTACATTAAGAAAGGCCACAGGGCCAACATAGAGTGGAGTTCTGTGGGTAGTGCTTTAATCGTATCTCCACATATTTGGCGCTTATGACATCGGAGAACATATTTGGTGCAGTTTGACTCCATGGTTGTCTAGTAATACCTCGTTCGGAGGATTTTCTTAGCAAGAGTATGGCCATTCATGTGAAGACCACAAACCCCATCATGTACCTACTCCATGATGGTTTTGGCTTCGATGGCATTGATGCATTTCAGCGGGCCGAAGAAGGATCTCTTGAAAAACTCATTTTTGGCTATGAAATAATGTCCTGCCAGATGACAAATGGTCTTTTTGTCTCGATGAGAGGTCACATCTGGGAATGCCATTGCTTGGATGTATCTTTGAATATCATAAAACCATGGTTGCCCATCGGGCTTAGCTGTTGTGTGAAAGCAATAGGAGGGAGTGTCTCTGGTAAAAATCTAGATGGGAGGTATTTCTATACCCTTGTCAACCTTGATTGTTGCGGCTATAGTGGCTAATGTATCAACAAAGTTATTCCCTATTCGGGGTATATGGTGGAAGTCTATTTTTTGAACAGTTGACACAGATCTTTGATTTGTTGGTGATACGGGGAGAGTTTGGCATCTCGGGTTCGGTACACCTCTTTGGATTGTTGAATAGTGAGATCAAAATCTTCGAAGATAACCAGTTCATTAATCTTCATCTCCAATGCTAGTCTTAATATAAGAATACAAGCCTCATACTCAGCAATGTTATTGGTGCAAGTTTCTAGTTTTAATTTAACCACAATAGGGTAATGATTGCCCGCTTTTGATGCTACTATTGCCCCGATCTCGATTCCATTTTTATTAGAAGCTCCGTCCAAATATATCCTCTATCCAGTTTTTGTCAGCCCTTTAGTTACATCTTCGATGCATAGGATATCCTCATTTGGGAACAGGGGTTCCATGGATTAATAATCATTGATAGGGTTCTTAGGTAGGTAATCAGCTATGACCTACCCTTTGCCTACTTTGCGAGTGGTGAATACAATGTCAAATTTTGATAAGATCATGTGCCATCGTACGATTCTGCTGGACAGGGTTGGTTTCTTGAAAATGTACTTGATCGGGTCTATCTGGGAGATGAGGAAAGTAGTATGATAGAGCATGTAATATCAAAGCCTATGGGCTACCTAGGCTAGTGCACAATAGGTTTTTTCAAGATCAGAGTACTTTACTTTGTATGGCAGGAATTTCTTATTGAAGTAATAAATGGCTTGATCCTTCTTTTTCGTTCCATCATACTGCCCCAAAATGCACCCCATGGAAGTATCTAGGACTGTCATGTACATCAACAAAGGGCACCCCAGGGTAGGTGCCACTAAGATTGGAGGATTCTGGAGGTATTCATTGATTATTTTAAAAACTATTTGACAATTATCATCCCATTCTTTCAGACATCTTTCATGAGGAGTTTGAAAACGGGCTTGCAGAGATGAGTCCTTTGAGCAATGAATCTATTGATGAAGTTTAATTTTTTCAGGAAGGATCGAATCTCTTTTTCCCATCTGGGGGTTGGCATTTCAACAATGAACTTGACTTGGCAGGATCAATCTCTATCCCATTTTCATTAACTATGTATCCCAACTGTCGTGCCCCGATTATTGGAACCAAGCCCACTTGGCTCGGGAAAAAACACGATACTCTCTTATTAGAACTCTTCTTCTTAGAAGAACAAGTGTGATGAGTTTTGAACTTGAAAACTTGATTTGAGTTAAGGGCTTTTTGAAAAATAGGAGTCGCCACCTAACATGGTGAAAGATGTGGTAGGTCACCTAAATCCGAAGACTAAACTTAAGTTTTTTTAAAGTATATTTTTTAAGAAATTTTTTGAAAAAGAGGTCTTAATAGCCTTTGGAAAGCCCTTTTGAAAACGTGACTCTGATTTTGATCTTCGAAATAGAAATCTATGGTTCGGAGGTTGGTTACGTGTAAGGAAGATATCTTAAGGTTATCACCCTACCCCGCCCTTCCGGTACTTACATGTCTAATCACCCTTATTTCACTCACTTAAATAACCGGTTATTATTATCCACTTAACATCCACTTTGGAGTTTTAAAAATAGGGTTTGGTCATCACTTTTTGGTTGAATGGTATGTGATGCATGTTATTAAAATGACGTTTGAAAATGTGAGAGTTTTAAAAGGATTTGAGATAGAAATCTTGAATTGATAGAAATTTTGAAAAAGGGAACTTGGGTTGAAATAAAGGTTATGACCGCACCGTTTTAGGTTACCTACATAACTCATTTGGTGAGAATTAGGTCATTCGTAGTTTGGGCAAGGGCCAGAGAGAAAAGAGGCACATTGGGGCTTTTGGAATACTTTAAACACACATTGAGGTCTTTGAAAAGGTTTGATGACGCTTTGTGGTCTTTGGAAAAAAGAGAACTTGAAGTGTAGAAAAATGCCTTTCAAATAGGACTTGGGATGTTTGAAATGTTTTTTGAAATCGAGTTTGAAGGTGATTTTGAATGTTTTAAAATTAACTCAAGGGAGTTTTGGAAGTGTTTTTAAGTCTTGTTTTGAAAACTTTTGAGGTAGAATTTGGATTGGAAATGCTCTTGTGGACTTGTTTTCGAAATGCTTTTAGAAGTGGTTTTTTGAATACCTTATGAAAGACATGTTTAATGTTTTATCACCTTTAAGAAGTTAGCTATAAGCATTCTATTTTTTCCTGCTCAGCAATCTCCGGTCCGTCTGAACTCATATTCGTACCAAAGTACAAACATTCAAGTTAAAATCAATTTTTTAGACTCAATCTAGTCAATCAATCACTTCGCGGGCCCGCCAGGCCAAACAGAGGCAAAATGACCAAAATACCCCTTGAGCATTGCTTGGTCCAATTCCAGTTGGCACGTCTTCCTAGAGACGGTAAGTCTCCTTTTCAATCTCAAATTCAATTTCAAGTTCAATTCTAATTCAAATCAAATCTGGCACGCCTTTTGAGAAAGTTGATCCCTCAGGCCATAAGACCATCCAGTCCGGCACTTTTTTTGAGAAAACTCTTCGGAACGGTAAGTCCCTTCAAACCTGTCAACCGAAACAAAACCCAAGTCTCCGAGATGGTAGAACGGTCCACTTTTGATGCCTACTAGCCTACCAATGAAGAATGTTTATTATCAGCACGTCTTTCGAGAAAGTTGATTCCTTAGACGATAAGTCCACCTAGCAACTTTTCAAGGTCAGGTAGTCTCCGGAATGAACAAGATACATCAGAGTGGCAGAAACACTCACCAACATTGCAACCTTTAGAGTGGCAAAAACACTCGCAAACAGGTCGACATTAGAAATTGCAACCAAAACCCTAATGTCATGGGACTAAACTCGCTTCTTGGCTGTGACACGTTTCCCAAAGGACGATATACCTTTGGAAACTAACTTGTCACAGACTGTTAGAGTGGTGAAAACACTCAAAACCTAGGTCAACACTAGTGACTACTAGCCTACTCTGGTGAAAAATGACTAAACTGCCCATTGGGCTTTTTGGGCACGCTTTTTGAGATAGTATCTAAATCCTCAAAGCAATAAGTCCACCTTTTCAAGATCATTCCAAAGACAATCCAGCATGTTCAAATGCCTTCTAGTTGGTTCTAGACCAATTTCGAGATCATTCGGTTAAAATGACCATTTTGCCCCTAAGCATCCGAGTGCCTCCGGGAAGCACACCGACTTTGGGTATCAAACCGGTTACCTTCCAAGAATGATTCTAACAGTATTCTTAACCTTCTAGCACCTTTTTAGAACATTCTAAGTCTATTCTGGCAAATTCGGTGCAAAATGACCGTTTTGTCCCTCGTGGGCTGGTTACCTTTTCCAACCACGCCAGCTCTGGATATCAAACCAAAAATCCCTTGGAACATTCTAATTAATGTTTCCAATCTTTAAGTCCTCTCATGAGTCATTCCAAGTTTATTTCGATGGTGTTCTGGTCTAGTTGACCATGTTGCCCCTAATAGCTTGATCGACCATCCTGACACAGTTTTTCAAGTCCGTTAGTGCTGGGACAATATTTCAAGGGTTTCTACCCAATTTTGGCCTTCTAGGCCATTTCTGGCCTTCTGAAATATTCTAGGACCTTCTGGAGTCACTCCTAGCGAAGTCAAGCTAAAAATTGCATAGTAGTCATTTATATAAGTGTCCAAATCTTTTGCCTTGCATATCAAGGGTTGAAAGATACATTTCTTACCGACCTAAAACATTTCCTAGGTGGCTGGTGCCACTACTAGTGGCGCCAAGCTAGAAATTAGCCTAGGAGTGGAGCCAGAAGCAAATTTACCCTAGTGCCACTGCAACAGGTGCTAGATCAGTCTTGTGTCTATAAATACAAAGCCTCCCCCTGTGTAAAAAGAGTCCGCAAACTCAGTCCAGAAACTCTACTTTTCAAATTACAGACCTCGAAATCTCTCAAAACCCTAGCCTCTCTAGTTTCTTCAAACCCTAGCCACCATACACATAACCCTAACACCTATACACACTCCATACATTCATACACAAGCCTCCAAAGTCTCCATTGAAGACTCAAGGTGCTGCAACTTGGAAGCCCTCAAGGATCAAGCCAAAGCAAGGCAAGCAAAACAAGAAGAAAACAAGGTAGACTTTCTCTTTATGTTTATGTATTTTCCCCTAGCTCTTCTTCCTCCTAACCCACTTTCTTCTATTTAAATCCCCAATCTTCTCCCCCCCTTTCTTGCTTGCTTGGAACGAGGGAATCCCTGATTCATGTGTAGGAAGGATTTTTGAAAGTCACCGTGTCGGGGGCTTTCTTCTAATTCAACCTTAGACCATGTGGATTTTGCCCCCTTGATTATGTGGCAAAGCCAACATTGTATGTTCACGACCCTACTTGCATTATGAATGACATATTCATATATCCCTGCAAAATTTGTTTTCAAAGTGGTTTTCAAAATTTGCATCAAAATCATCTTTCAAACTTGCATTCAAAATTTGTTTTTCAAACATGTTTTCAAAATCACAATCTTAAAGTGATTTTAGCCAATCCATGGTTAGGGTTGCTTTAGGAAAGTGTTGTATTCATTGTAACCATCAAGGTCCTTATTTTGGGGATAAACCCTAAATTGTTTTTCATCAAAACCACAAATCTTAAGATGATTCTAGCCATTCCATGGCTAGGGTTGTTTTAGGAAAGTGTGATTTCAATGTGATTATATTGGTCCATATTTCAAATCCATGTCATTTTCAAAACCACCAACTTAGAATGGTTCTAATCTCTTCATGGTTAGAATCGTTTTAGGAATGTGTGACATTCAAAAGATTTTAACAGTCCATATTTAAGTTATTCTCTAAATTGCTTTTTAAACTCCTTTCCAAAAACTCCATTCAAAAATCTATTTTTCAAAAACTCTTTCCAAACTCCTTTCCGAAAGCTCTATTCAAAAATTCACTTTCTAAAACATTTTTTCAAACTTCTTTCCTAAAAACTCCTTTTAATGATCTACTTTCCAAAAATCTCTTTTTCTTGGAGTCTAAGTCAAGCCCTAGATTCCATGGTTACGAAATCCTAATTCTCTTCTTAAAATCATGACTTCCAATTTTGCCTCAAATCATAAATTTTCAAAACCTCTATTTTGTACATCAAATCCTAGATTTCCAAAATCTCTTTTTCTGCACAAAATCATAGTTTTTCAAATTCTAGATTTTCAAAATTCAACTTTTCCGATTCTATGTCAAATACAATCTTTCAAATTAGGAAACTATATCAAATCTTCCTGGTTAGGAAACTAAATCAAACCCTTCAATTTTAAAAACCATATCAAAGCATTTATTTTTGTAAATAAAATCTAATCTTGTATTTTAGGAAACAGGAATCAAATATTTGCTAAGTCAAAACTTTTCAAATTCCAAATCTTTCCAAAGTTGAAATCTTTGTAAATTCAAAACTTTCTTAAATTGAAATCTTTCTAAATTTAAAACTTTCTTAAAATGAAACTTTCCTAATTTGGCATTTTCCTAAAATAGAACTTTCTTATTTTGAAACATTTCTAATTCAAAGCTTTCCAAAGTCCAACCTTTCCTAAACCCTAACTTTCCAAATCATTCCGAGTCAAATGTTTTCAAATCAAATCAAATCTCTTTTCAAATCTTTCTTAAATCCAACTTTTCTAATTTGAACATTTCCTAATTCGAACCTTTTTTAAATGCAACTTTCTAAAATCGAACTTTTCAAATCTAAATCAAATCCTTTCTAATTCAACCCTAAACCTAGGAGGCCTAAACCTTAGTTCAACCCTAATCCTAAGTTGGGAAATTTCAACTCCTTTCTAAAACTCTTTTCCAAAACCAAGATGGTTTTTCAATTTCAATCTAAGTCAAATTTTTTTTCAAAATCTTAATCTTTCTAAATCAAGTCCAAGCTCAATCTTTTCGAATCAAAATCAATTTCATATCCCCAAGTTCTAGTTCAAATTAAATTTCAATTTCAAATCTTCTATTCCAAGTTCAAAATCAAATCTCTTTTTCAAATCAAACTCTTTTCTAATCAAATCTTTTCAAATCAAACTTTTCAAAGAACTCAAAGCGTCTATTTTCAATCGGACTCTTGTCTGTGCTACGACTGACCTGATTCCCAATAAAGGATATGTAGGCAACCCTTATGGGTGTGGTCATAACCTTTTTCAAGTTTCTATTTTCACAACCTTTTTCAAGTATCTAATTCCAAAATCTATTTTCAAATCTTCAATTCTATAATCTATTTCTAATTCCTAAAACCTCATTTCAAAAATCAAATCAAGTCTTTTTAAAATCCAACATTCTTATCAAATCTATTTTCAAACTCAAATCTGTTTGTTGCACTTACATATTATGCATCATATAGTTCTTTTCTAAAGTGGATAGTATTGGACATTTATTAATCAAATATTTCGAACGAGTAAACTTAGGGTGAATAGACATGTAAGTACCTCAAGGGCAGGGTAAGGTGATGGCTTAGTGCGTCTTCACTACACGTAACCAACCTCTGAATCTAAATCACTGCTTTCAAAGATAAAAAATGGAGTTGTTTTTAAAAAGGGTTTAAATATTTCCAAAGATTGCCAAACAGCTTATTTTCTAAAAACTCTATCTTGAGGAAGCTTTCAAAACCTTTTCAAAAACCCTAAGTGTAATCTTCGGATTGTGCTTAATTTCATGCGATCTAACTCACCTTAATCGAGTTAGCTGGCAACTCCAAAACCTTTTTCTAAAAGCCTTTAATCAAATCAATTTCTAATTCAAACCTATTTGCACTCGTTCTTCTAGGAGGATGAGTTCTAACGAGAGAGTACTGTATTTTTTTTCACTTGTGTCTATTTTCCTCAAGTGCCAAAAAATCGGGGCGCGATAGCTGGTGACTCCACTAGGGAAGCTTAGAGGGTTAGGCCACTATCATGTCTCTTCACCCTCACTTATCTGGAGTCTTTGATTAATTCTATCCACTTCAAACTTTCAAAATAAAAATTTTCAAAGTTATTTCCAAAAACATGTCATGGCATGCATTCTATTCATATTCAATTATTCAAATCTTACATTATATTTGTCATTCAAGTACTGACTTTTGCATCTTTATTTTTGTAGGTGACCTTTCGTTCACATATTTGTTTCATATTATATTAACTGCTATGTATGAATGAATGTATGGAATAGACAGGATGGATGAGAGTTGTTGGGTCCTTTCCTTCGCTTTTCAAAATTTCACACACACACTGCATTGTGTACAAGCATTTGCATACTTGCATTCTTTACCTGAAATGTCCCTTTTAGTTAAAAGGGGGAACGGTATTTTAGTTGTGAGCAAGATACTGTGTCAGTTTCTTCACCTATGGTCTCTTGATGGTTCTCCCGCTCGGATCATCAACCGATTATGGCACTACCTCGGGGAGTGCACCTAGGCTTGAAGATCTGGGAATCGAGCCTTCTTAGAAGCATTAGTAAACCCTCAACCTCATGCTAATGTAGAAACCATGCATAACCGAACCTCTTTCGGATTTAAGACACGCACGTCAATTTTAAAACCATGGAGGAAAGGGCAACTACTTTACTTTCCTTTAAACTTATCTATTCCTGTTATTATAATGCTAGTATAATTGCTCATGCATTCATGTTTACTTTACAATTGCATGCTCTATCTCTCTCTCTACTCTATGCATCCATGTTCATGCATTCATTATTCTATGTCAAAACAAGAGTCCTAAAGTAACTCAAGTCATTGCATCTTCATGCATATGATCAACTTAAAGAGAGTGACACCAAGTTCATTTTCCCTTGCATTAACCCTACCAAAACCCTAAGGGTTCCTATGTAACCCTAAGGACTCATAGCATGCATCATAAGTCATTCCATAAGAGGAGCCCCAGTCCCTCTATGCTCACAGAGATAGGGTTGCTAAGAAGACAAGGGGCAATCAAATAAGGTCTTTCAATGACCCCTTCAACATCAAGCTCAAAAAGGCAAATCCAAGGACTCAAGAGTAGTTTAGGATCTCCAATGTAAAAGTAGATAGGTGGAAGTCCCAAGAAAATTATTTCCCCTCTCCCTATTAAAATGTATTTCTATTATGTTGTATTTAAACTCCAAAGTTCAATGCGCTTCTATATTTTTCATGTACGAGTGAATGAATGAATGAATGTTCCCACTCAAACGGTAAAGTATTTGCATGCAGGGGCAGACCTCCTTTTTCCAAAAAGTGAGCTAAATCCATCATGTTTAGCCTCCCTCTCAAGATGGGACATCCTTAGGACATGCATCGCATAAAGTCTCTTAAAAATCAAACACTAACTTGCGACTTGTGTCCTTGTTTTCATCTTTAGAGGCAAGGAAAATGAATATTGGATCAATCTCTTCCGTACTAGTCAAAGTCATGATTCAAAAGTTGTAAGAGAGTATACCATTGGAAAGTAAGAACTCTAGCAAAGGCATCCCATACAACCCATCCGTTGTAAATCCAAAAGGGACGACTTATGTCCTAAAGGAGCCTAAATACCAAGACCATTCCGTTCTAATCGTACAACCTCAGCAATCCAATATGAACCTAACTATTGAAACCTTACTTAGCCCTCCTTATTACTGCCTTATCCTTACTCCTTTACTTGAACCTGAACCTATGGTCGCCATGGCTGGGCCTGAACCTCAAAGCAATACCCAAGGAGCCATACGACCCCTGTTACCCTTGGTCCTACAAAAGAAACTGACTGTGTCCACCACCTTACCCGTCCTCACCAATCCTTCACCTATTGTAGTCCCTTTGCCCATAAACCCAAAGATAACTCTTCCCATTATAACTCAATTGCCAATATTCAGTCTTTACATTATCCCGTGGAATTACCCGTCTAATAAAAGCACTGGGGAGCCTATAGCAGAAATAGGAGGGATGACCCGGTCAGGGCGACTCTACAGCTTTGTTAACATGGAAAGAAAGAGGAAGGGAAAAGATAAAGTGGGGGAAAGCTCCAACCAACCAACAGATCAAGAAATATTAGAATTTACCAAAGCTCTGCGAAAGGTTGACTACAACATTATGGAACAACTTAGAAAAGCCCTAGCCCATATTTCGATGTTAGGCTTGCTACTCACCTCTGAAGTACACCGAAATCCTTTGCTGAGAATCCTCAAAGATACTCATGTGCTTGAAAACTTCATGTCGGATAATTTGCATAACAAGGTGAGCCTCATCATGGCCCCAAATATCATCACCTTCTCTGATGACGGGTTCCTGCTGATGAAATGGGCTATACCAGTGCTTTGCATGTGGCTGTAAAAAATAAGAGGAAAAATGGTGGCCAAAGTATTAATAGATAATGGGTTAGCTTTAAACATTTGCCTATATTCTACTCTAGAAAGGCTTGGAATGGACAAAACCTATTTGAATAACAGCAATACAGTCATCCGTGCCTTTAATGGTTTTCCGGAGGGAAATTATGGGGGAAATTGAAATGGCCGTTGAGATAGGGCCGGTAACTTTCATAATCAAGTTTCAAGTTTTGCATATTCCGGTTGTCTACAATTTATTGTTAGGACGACCTTGGATTCATTCGGCAGGCGCAACCTCTTCTAGTCTTCATCAAAAAGTAAAATTCATCATAGGCTCTAAGCTGATTTTTGTTTTTGTTGAAAAGAGTTCGCCATATACAAAGCTGACATCATCTCACTCGGCATAGAATCATCCTCCTGCATCCAGTCATTCGAATATGTCACTGTCACACAGAAGAAAGATCAAGTGGAGCCAAAATATTCCCAAAATTCTCAATTGATAACTCATTATTTCAAAACAAATGGATTCAATAGGGGAAAAGGCTTAGGGAAGTACTCACAAGGGAGGCCTGAGATCATAGAAATACCATCGACTAAACTTAACTTTGGGCTGGGGTATGAACCGATAAGAAAGAAAGGAGAGAGGCAGCATAGAAGAAGAGAGCTGACAAAAAAGCAACCATGGAGCTCTTTGATCAATTCAAGCAATTAAATATAGGAAAGGTGGTGTCTGCATCAGATAAAGGTTCTAAGAAGAGGAAAATTCAAGAAGAAATACCCGTTAGGATGGCTAGTGTTGAGACAACTCAAGATGGGTCCATTTGAGCAATGCTTCCAAGCGAGAACCTGCATAACTGGGCCAGCGAGGATATAATGCGTGCCCGTAAGTTTCGGTACAAAGCTCGTTAGAGCAAATCTTGGAGCATCCGACTTGCCACAAACAAACTCTGTCGTTATGATTTACTTGTTTTAAGTTCTTAAATCAATTCACTATTAATGGAAAAATATTCCTTTTTGTTTGATTTGTTGCACATTATTTTCTATGTCAGGAACCCTTGCATCCAATGCCTTACTCAGCTAATCTAGAGAATGCCAAATCTGATAAATAGTGACTTTAACACTGAATTTGATTATTAGCAATTGGGAATTGCCCTGGATGTGAACTATTCAGAAGAAGTACCAGAGGAAATCTGAGAACAGATAGAAAGACATGAAAATTGTAATACCCAAACATTGAAGAGACAGAGACTGTTAATTTGGGAGATAAATAGAATTGAAAAGAACTCAGAATTGGCACATGATTAGATCAATGGTAGCACAAAGAGTTATTGGAACTATTACATGCATACCTGGATGTTTTTGCTTTATCTTATCAAGACATGTCTGGGCTGGATGAATCCATTGTAGAACACAGATTACCCTTAGACCCGTAGATGAAACCTTTTAAGCAAAAGTTGAGAAGACTTAAGCCAGAATGGAGCCTCAAGATTAAAGAAGAAGTAATTAAACAGTTCCAAGCAGGGTTTTTGCAAGTAGTAGAGTATCCCCAATGGCTGGCTAACATCGTTCCTGTTCCCAAGAAAAATGGTAAAGTACGGATGCGTATTGACTTTCGAGACCTCAACAAGGCCAGTCCAAGCGATGATTTTCCTCTCCCACATATAGACTTGCTCATTGATAACACGGTCGGTCATGAATTGTTTTCTTTCACAGGCAGCCTTTCGGGGTACAACCAAATCAAGTTAGTCGAAGAGAATCGAGAAAAGACTGCTTTGCTCACCCCTTGGGGAGTGTATTGTTATAGAGTTATGCCATTCAGATTTTGCAATGCAAGGGCAACCTACCAAAAGGTCATGGTAACCTTATTTCATGATATGATGCATCAAGAAGTGAAAATTTTTGTGGATGACATGATCATCAAGTCCAAGTAATAGAAATACCACCTATTCAACCTACGGAAGGTGTTTGACCGTCTCCGTAAATACCAACTAAAGTTAAATCCCGCCAAATACATGTTCGGAGTATCTTCAGGGAAGTTGCGAGGGTTTATAGTTAATGAAAAATGAATAGCGATTGATCCTGCCTAAGTCAAGTCTATCGTTGAAATGCCCGCTCCGAGAGGGGAAAAAGAGATCCGGTCCTTTTGGGAAAACTAAACTTCATCAGTAGGTTCATCGCTCAAATGACTGATCTGTGCAAACTTATTTTCAAACTCCTTAAGAAAGATGTTCCAAAGGATGGGATGATAACTGTCAAACAGTCTTCAAGAGAATCAAAGAATACCTATGGAACCCTCCAGTTCTAGTGGCACCTACCTTGGGGCGCCCTCTATTAATGTACATGTTAGTTCCGGATACTTCCATTGGGTGTGTTTTGGGGCAGCATGATGAAACAGGAAGGAAAGAACAAGCCATTTATTACCTCAGTAAGACGTTCCTGCCATATAAAATAAAGTATTTTGATCTCGAGAAAACCTGCTGTGCACTAGCTTGGGCAACCCACAGGTTTCGATATTACATGCTTTATCATACCACCTTCCTTATTTCTTAAATAGATTCCCTCAAGTATATATTTGAGAAACCGACCCTGTCTAGTAGAATTGCATGATGGCACATGATTTTGTTAGAATTTGATATTATGTTTACTACCCGTAAAGCAGTCAAGGAGCAAGTAATAGTTGATTATTTGACTGAGAACCCTATCGATGATTATCAATTCATGGAACCTCAATTCCTCGATGAGGATATACTATGCGCCGTTGATATGACTGAGGGGCAAGCAAAAACCGAATGGAAGATGTATTTTGATGGAGTTGCTAATAAAAGGGGAGTCGACATTCGGGCAGTAGTAGTATAAAAAATGGGCAGTCATTACCCTATTGTGGTCAAGCTACACCTAGAACCATGCATCAACAATATCACTGAGTATGAGGCCTGTATCCTTGGTTTAAGGTTAGCATTGGAAATGAAAATTGACGAATTGGATGTTTTCAGAGATTTAGATTTAGTTATTCAACAAACCAAGGACGTATACCAAACCCGAGATGCCAAACTCTCCCCGTACCATCAACAGATCAAGAATTTGTGTCAACTATTCAGAAGCATAGATTTCTATCACATACCCTAGACAGAGAACCATGATCTTCTGAAAAGCTATGAGGGGGTTTGCGATCCCTGCATGAGTGGTCACACGCTTGCCAAGAAGATCCTCCAGACAGGATATTATTGGTCAACGATGGAGTCAGATTGTATCGAATATGTTCTAGGGTATTATAAGTGCCAAATACATGGGGATAAGATCAAAGCACTGCCCACGGAACTCCATTCCATGTCAGCCCCTTGGCCTTTTTCTATGTGGGAGATAAATATGATTGGCCCCACCACTCCTAAAGCCTCCAACGGTCACTAATTCATCCTAGTTGCCATTGATTACTTCATTAAGTCGGTAGATGCAGTCTCCTATGTTCATGTCACCAAGAAGGTCATGGAGAAGTTCATAAAATCACATCATCTGCCGATATGGGATTCTCAAATCACTCATTACTGACAACGCCTCCAATCTAAATAATGAGTTGGTATCAAAATTATGCCAAAGGTTTTGCATTACCCACCAGAATTCAGTCATCTACCAGCCTCAAATGAACGGAGCAGTAGAAGCAGCCAACAAAAACATCAAGAGAATACTTCAAAAAATGATCAACAATACAAAGATTGGCACGAGAAACTTCCCTTTACACTAATGGCTTACCGAACCACCATGAGGGTTTCTATTAGAGGTACTCCCTTCGAGTTGGTCTACAGCACAGAGCCAATCTTTCCCATTGAGATTGAGATTCCTTCTCTAAGGATCTTAATAGAAACCAAGTTAGATAAAGTAGAATGGATCAAAGACCGGTATGTTCAACTTTGCCTACTAGATGAGAAGCGGTTAGTTGTAGTTTATCACGCTCAGTGCTACAGAAGACAAATGGCTAGGGCATTTGATAAGAAGGTGCGGCCTCAATCACTCCAATTGGGAGATTTAGTACTAAAAAAGGTATTTTCCTATAAGGAAGCAACACAAGGGAAATTCGTTCCAAATTACGAAGGGCCATTCAGGATAAAGAAAGTCCTGTCTAAAGGAGCTCTTATTCTGGAGGAAATGGATGGCTAAGAATTCCCTAGTCCGTTGAATGCCGTTGCTATCAAACATTATTACATATGATTCTGAAAACTAGATCTCTGATTTCTGTTCGGAAGCAATAAATTTTACTTTCTCTAATCTGAGCTAGTCAATCAAACATGGTCAAAATTTCAGTGGTAAAGCTCTATGGACTAAGTAATTTAAATTTGAAATGACGAGAGGTCCTCGTTTCATCTCCCGAACAGTCAAAAGTAACCTTTGGCAAACCCTTAGAGCAGGTTACTTTCTTTCACAGAAGTCTCCTAACCTGTTGATCATGCAAGGTCAAAGTAAAGCACTAAGGAAAATGCGTTTAAAAAAAAAGAAGTGCAAGGTATCAAAAGCAAGATAGAAATACACAGAAAAGTTCTAGCAGACCAAAATCATCAATAGTGATCACTAGTATCAAAAGCAAAGTAGAATGGTAGGTTTGAGCCCTTTCCTTTTCTTTCAAAAATGAAAACCCACATCACAAACCTTAAAGTCCTTTTAGATCTAAACTAAATTGCTTAGTCCAAATGAGCTCACCGGAATAGAATCTCGACAAAGAAAGCTAGGAGATGGCACAAGTAATTTTTAGAAGTTTCTCAATAGGAACCAGAGACCTGGCTAAGGAAAGAGAGAGGGAGAGGGGAGAAAATAAGTACATTTCCTAGGGTGCGGTGAAAACCCAGAAGGGCACCGTAGGTAAAAAAGTAAGGATATGGCAAGATACAAATTGTCGACCTTGGTGAAAACCTGCAAAGGCCCCTTGGTGCAAAAGTGACAGAGTTAGGACTGGTGAAAACCCTCACAGGTGCTAGTAGTAAAAATAGCAAAACAAAAACAATCACAAGGATGATGTCGTGCTCAGATTTTTCGCACCCGAGGAATACATACACAAGGGGGAAAAATACTATACTCTCTCGTTAGAACTTATCCTCCAAGAAGAATGAGTGCGACTAGGTTTGAATGAAAAATTGATTTGAATAAAGGGCTTTTAGAAAACAATTAGAGTCGCCACCTAACTTGATTAAGGTGAGTTAGGTCACCTAAAAACTAAGCACAATCCGAAGACTACACTTAGAGTTTTTGAAAACGATTTTGAAAATACTTCCTTAAGAGAGGGTTTTTAAGAAAACAGGTTGTTTGGCAACCTTTGGAAAAGATTTAAGCCCTTTTTGAAAAATAACTCCATTTTGGTATTTCTAAAAGAGTGATCCTAGGTTCGGAGGTTGGTTACATGTAGGGAAGACGCAGTAAACCATCACCCTACCCCGCCCTTGCGGTACCTACATGTCTATTCACCATAAATTCATTCATTAGAGTCTATGATTAACAAATGTCCAATTCAATCTACTTTAGGAAATAATTTTGAAAAGAATGATGCATGATATGCAATTGCAAGAGAGCGAGAGTTGGAAAATAGATTTGAAAAAAAATTAATTTGATTTAAAAAGATAGATTTGAAATTGGAAAGTTTTAGAAATTGGAAATAGAGATTTGAAAATAGAAATTTGGAATTTGAAGTTGGAAAAAAAAGTTGTGGAATTGGAAGTTTGAAAGAAGTTATGGAATTGGAGATTTGAAAAAAGTTGTGACTACACCCATGAGGGTTGCCTACGTATCCTTTTGGAGGAATCAGGTTAGTCGTAGTTCGGACAAGAGTCCGATAGAAAATAGAAGGTTTTGATTGGAAAACAGAATTGACTTGGAATTCGAATTGGAAGATTAGGAAATCAAGATAGAACTTAGACTTAGAATTGAACTTGGAAGAGGATTTGACCCTTGGAAGAGAACTTGGACTAGATTTGGAAAGATAGAGTTTTAGGAAACCTAGACTTAGGAAAGATAGGACGTAGGAAAGAATTGAGATTAAGAAAGATTTGACTCAAACGTTGGACTTGGAAGATTAGGGAAAGATTGGATTTAGGAAAGATTTGAATTAGGAAAGTTTCAAAATAGGAAAGTTTCATTTAGGAAAGTTTTATTTTAGGAAAGTTTTCGAATTAGGAAAGTTTCGAAATAGGAAAGTTTTTGAAATAGGAAAAGTTTCAAAATAGGAAATGTTTCATTTTAAGAAAGTATTGGAATTGAAAAGTTTTGAATTTAGAATGTTTTCAAATAGGAAAGTTTTGAAAGTAAGAAAGTTTTGAGTTTAGAAATTCTTGAGATTAGGAAAAGTTTAAGTTTAAGAAAGGTTTTGAAAACTTAGATTTGGAAAGTCGAAATTTAGAAAGATATGGAATTAGGAAAGGGTTGAAATTAGAAAAGATTTGGGAAGCTTATAGTTTAAGAAAAGATTTAAAAGTTTAAGTTCTGGAAACTTAAGGTTTAGGAAAGTATGAGATTAGAAAGGAGTGGATTTAGGAAAGATTTGGAGTTGGAAGGATTGAGATTCCTATTTCCTAAAACAAGAGATTGGATTTTGTTTCTAAAAGAGGTGTTTTGATTTTGTTTCCAAAAATGAAGGATTGGATCTAGTTTCCTAAATGGAAAGATTGGATTTGGTTTCCTAAAGGGAAGATTGGATTTGACGTGGATTTGGAAGGTGAAGTTTCTAGAAACCTAGATTTGGAAGACTATAGTTTGATGTAGAAAATAAGAGGTTTTGAAAACCTAGGTTTTGAGTCCAAAATAGGGAATTGGAAATCATGTTTTTGGGAAGGAAAATTAGGGTTTCCTAATTGTTAGTTCTAGGGCTTGACTTAGGCTCTAAGGAAAGAGATTTTCGAAAGTAGAATTTTTGGAAAGAAAAGGGTTTGGAAGGAGATCTTAAAAAGGAGTTTTTTGGGAAGTGAACTTGAGAGGAGTTTTAGAAAGAAAATTTTGGAAGAAACTTTTGGGAAAGAGTTTTTAGGAAAGAGATTTTTGGACAGAGATTGTTGGAAAGAGTTTTTAAGGAGAAAATTTAAAGAACGTTTTTAGAAAGTGAATTTTAAGGAGAGCTTTTTGGAAAGGAGTTTGAAAAGAGTTTTGTGAAGGGAAGTTTTAGAAAACAACTTTAGAAAGGAATTTTGAAAAGGAGATTGAAGAAAATTTTTAGAAAGTGTATTAGAAAAATAGATTTTGGAAAGAGAGTTTTTAGAAAGTCCATAAAAATGTCTCACTTTCCTAAAGCGATTCTAACTATAAGAAGGCTAGAACCACTCTAAGATAGTGGTTTTGAAAACAACAAAGATTTAAAAATATTTAAAAATATGGACCATATTGGTCTCTTTAAATGTAACACTTTCCTAAAGCAACCCTAACCATGGAAATGCTAGAATCACCTTAAGATTGTGATTTTGAAAACAAGTTTTGAAAAAGAAAACTTTTAATGCAAGTTTTGAAAATGGTTTTGATGCAAGTTTTGAAAACATGTTTAAAAATGAATTTTGGAGGAATACAAGATCATGATATGCACAATGCAACTTGAGGTCGTGAACATATAAGGTTAAAGGCTTCACCACATAATCAAGGGGGCCAAACCCACGTGGTCTCCGGTTAGACTAAAAGAAAGCCCCCGACATGGTGACCTCCAATAGCCCAATCCTACACATAGATAGGGAAGTCCCTTGTTTCAAGCATGCAAGAAAGGGGGGGACGAAGATGGGGGATTAAAATAGAAGAAAACGCAAGTGGGTTCGGAGGGAGAAGAGAGAGGGGAGGATTCGTAAACTTAAATAGAGAGCCTACCTTGTATCTTCTTTATTTTACTTGCTTTTGTGTGCTTTGTTTTTCTTGCTTTGCTTCAGTCTTTGTTTCAGTCTTCATCTTGATCTTTGAGAGTTTTGGGTTGCAGCAATTCAAGTCTTCAATGCAGGCTTTAGAGGCTAGTGTATGAGTGTATATGAGTGTATGGGAGTGTATAAGAGCTAGGGTTTGTGTATGGGGGCTAGGGTTTGGAAAACCTAAAGAAAACTAGGGTTTAGGGAAGCTATGAGCTCTGTATATCGAAGAATAGGGTTTTTAGACTGAGTTTGTGGACCCTTTTCACGCTGGAAGAGGCTCTATATTTATGGAGAGAAGAATGACCTGGTGCCTATTGTAGTGGCGCCAGGTAAAGTTTCCTTATGGCACCACTCCTGGCTTGGCGCCACTACTAGTGGCGTCAGCCACTTAGGAAATTTTTTAAGTCGGCAAGCAATGTATCTTCAGAAGATTTGGGTGCCTATACTAGTGACTACCATGCAATTTTTAGCTTGGCTTCACTAGGAGTGGCTCTAGAAGGTCCAGGAATGATTTGAAAGGGCCAAGAATGACCTAGAAGATCGGAAAGGGACAGGAACCCTTAGAATAGAGTCCTAGAGGTATTAGACTTGAAAAATGATGATAGGATGTGTTTGGAGGGTCGACCGGGTCATTAGAGGCAAAACGGTCAACTGGGCCAAAAAGCTGCCGAGACGAACTCAGAATGTCCCTAAAGAAGACTCGAGGTTTGGAAACATTATTTAGAAGGTTCGTAAAGGTTACCGGTTTGATATCCAGAGCCGGTGTGGTCGAAAAAGGGCGACCGACCTTCCAAGGGCAAAACGGTCATTTTATATCGAGTTTGCCGGAATTGACTCGGAATGATTCGGAGAGATAACAAAAGGTCGAGAATACTACAAAAAGCATTCTCAGGAGGTAACTGGTTTGATACCCAGGGTGTTCGGATGCCTAGGGGCAAAATGGTTATCTTGACCGGAATGTCTTGGAATTGGCTTGAAACTGACTAGAAGGCACCAGATCATGCCGGATTGCCTTTGAGACAATCTTGAAAAGGTGGATTTACCATTCTAAGGAATTAGATACTTTCTTGAGAAACGTGTTGGAAATGGCCCTAGGGGTAGTTTGGTTATTTTTCACCGAAGTGGGCTAGCAGGCACCAATGTTGACTTAGGTTTTGAGTGTTTATGCCACTCTGACGCCATCCCGCGATACAAGGGTTTGTTGGCAATTCCCTATATCGACCTGTTTACGAGTACTTCCGCTACTCTGACAGTTCGCAATCATTCCTGAGACTGCATGATCTCGGGAAGTTGCTAAATAAACTTAGCACCTGAGGAATTAACTCTCTTGAAAGGCATCCTGAAATGGACATTTCTGTATTGGCAGGCTAGTAGGCACCAAAGGTGGACCGTTCTACCATCTATGGGACTTGGGGTCTTGTCTCGGTCGACGGGTTTAAAGGGACTTACCATTCCGAAGAGTTCACTCAGAAACGTGCCGGATTGGAGGGTCTTACCACCTTGAGGAATCAACTTTCTCAAAAGGTGTGCCAAATTTAATTAGAATTGAAAATGGAATTGAAAAGGGGACTTACCGTCTTCAAAAAGATGTGCCTACTGAAATTGGACCGAACAACGCCCATAAGGGCATTTTGGTTATTTTACCTCTATTTCGGCCCAAAGGGTATGCGAAGCAATTTATTGGCGGGAGTAGACTTGGAAAGTTAATTTAGATTGGAAAATGTCTATATTGACTTGAATACAAGTCTGGATGGACTGAAGATTGTCGAGCGGACAAAAATGGGGTGCTTACAGATGAGGCCAGGGTGTAAGAGATAATCTGAGGCATAAGCATTCCTAGAAATCACAAGGATGAAAGCAATAGTGGGGGAAGTCAGAAGATGTCTCGAAAAGCATCCTCTGAATTAGTCCAGTTAAAGTTAAAGGAAGCAAAGACTCCTCTCCTGGGGCAGTAATAAGTCAAAGCATCAAACAAAATGGAGTAATTTTTCAGTTAAATTTCTCAAGCATGCTGTTATACTAACTGTACAAGGAAAGCATCTCAGATGTGTGAAAGGCTACAAGTCCATGGGGGAAAAAGTAAAAAATACTAAAATGAGATATGTCTTGCTATAAATGTAGGAATCAATAAATCTAGGAATGAGGAGCAAAAATGTAACACTCTCCGTCATCATTAGAAGAGGAATCAACTAAGGAAGGATCAACCAGCCCGCCATCCCCAAATGGACCACTTGAAGAAGCACCAACCACAGATGATCCAAGCCAGCACTGCTTATAGCCTGCACATCTAGCTAGAAGCATATCCCTCTACTGGGTAAGGGACTCCACAGTCTCTCGCAACGACTAAATGCCAACAGTCTCATCCTCTGAGGAAGTGGAATCGTCTGGGGCGCCTTGGATCGCTTGTGCCCCCACACAGTACTCAAGGGTAAGCTATCATGGCTCGATCTGGCCGCTGCTAGCTGTATCTCTAAAGAAGCTATCTCAATATCTCTCACCCTCAACCGATCGTACAACACTTGTGTCAATCTTCGGTTTTGCCACCTGTGACAATGTCCCTGAACAATCATAGCTGTCAAGAAATCTGTGTACTCCATGAGGGACAAAGGAGTCTAAAAAATTAGATCCCCAAGCCGGCTAGGACCTAATATATACCGTCGAAGCCAATAATACTAGTTCTCAGTCTCAAGGGGCATGTCAAAAAATGGACCGCCATCATCCACATGAAGAAGCAAAGATCTCCATGTATCCATGACTCTCTCTACCAATGCCCTCGGGATCGACGCCTCAAAGACAAGGGCAAACTCAATCCCCGACGCCAGATAGGGAATGTCTTGGTTCCTACTAAGCTGCCACAAAACTCGAATCCCAAAGAAGGGAGCAATGCCTCGTAGGCCTGCTAAGGGCATGAAGGCCCTCTCAGGAGGTCGAACTCTCAAGCAATATCTACCAACCAATCCTGAATACCATTTTACTGTGCCTGATCTCATGCTCCGAAGGTAGTCAGCTTACGCCATAACAGTCTGTGGGAACCTCCCATCGTCTGCGTTGGCTCTCTGAGATCTCACCAAGTAGTGTATATGGCTAAGCTTGGGGTATACCATGAATGCTGGAATAGAGGAGTAATAAATAAGTGGATGATCACCCAAAGCTGGAATAGCGCAACATATCCCCAAAAGTGAGCATCAACCCTCCGCTGAAATCTAGTAAGGCTCATAAAGGTCTCCCCCACAACCATGGGAGCACAGGAGTGCCCCTCACGAACCCTGGCGAGCAATGCACATAATCAGCAATCAACAAAATCATCTCCTCGTGGAAACATCAAGAAGTCCAGAAGAAGCAGAGTTAGAGCAACCATGCGAGAAATAGACCAGTCTTGAGAAGTATGCCAATCACCCGAATAAGCCCTCATACCCGTTGCAAACTCGAAACGAAAAATAGGAACTCCACTGGAACGCAAGGAAACTAGGGCAGAAAGGTAGATGAAAGAACTGTGTGCCAGAGTCCAAGTTGGGATGAGACAATCGTGATGTAACTGTTAGGGAAGATAGGTCCCATAATGTGAGCAGAATAATCTTGAAAATCGAGGAGAAAACCCCGACTCATCCCCAAAATGGAAAAGAGACAAGCTAGGCTGCCAAAAGGGAATCACCACCTCCATGAATCCTAGAATAAGCTATACCAATAGGAGTGAAGCCAATCGACCAAAGGATCAGCGAAAGATGTCCAACTCATTTGGGGAATAGCTGTCATGCCAAGCTCTTAGCAGACTCAAAATCGCGTCTGCCATTCCAAAGATCAAGGTAAGAATGTTGACATATGGTAAATATAGCTCAAAAAGGTAAGGAACATAAAAAAAAAAGAAAAAAAAAAGAAGAAAGGAAAAAGAATGAAAAGGATTTCAAATAACAAGTCAAAATGAATTTTCTATACATTTTGATTTTAAAAGTCAAGTGTCAAGTCAAAATGAATTTCTTACACATTTTGTTTTTAAAAGTCAAGTTTCAAGTCAAAATGAATTTCCTATACATTTTGATTTTAAAAGTTAAGGTTCTAGTCAAAATGAATTTCCTACACATTTTGATTTTAAAAGTCAAGTTTCAAGTCAAAATGAATTTTTTACACATTTTGGCTATCAAAAATTCAATTTTCAAGTTAAAATGAATTTTCTATACATTTTGTCTTAAAAAATGTCAATTTCAAGTCAAAACAAATTTCCTATAAATCTTGCTTTTAAAAGATTTTCAAGTTCGAGTCAAAATAAATTTTCAAAATATTTTTCCTTCAACTTGTCAATTTCAAGTGAAAGTAAATTTTCTACACGTTTTGTCCAAGTTTCAAATCCAAAAGGTTTCTAATTCAAGGTCAAAAGTTCATTTCAAAATCAAATCTCAAAAATTTTCAATCAAAATCCATTTCAAGTTTATTCTTCAAAAAAGCTCCTACTCCAATCAAGTTTTAAGGTTTTCCAAAAGTTTCTTCCTCCAAAAGATCCTCTTCAAAATCAATTCTAAAAAATTCTCAAGTTTTCAATCCTCTAAAAATTCTTATCAATTCCCAAGGTTCCAAATTCAAAAATCCATTTTCAAATCCTCCAAAATATTTTCCCTCAAAAGTTTTATTTAAAAATTCCATTTTCAAAATGCTTCTTAATTTTTTCTTCCAATAGTTTAGGCCTCCTTGAGTTTCTCGAGGCCTTCTCTGCCAAAAAAGCCCCTCCGTCAAAGGTTTTATATCATTTCCCTTAAAAAAGATTTCATTTCAAAACAATTTTCTAACTCTTTCCTTCATTTCAAACAAATTTCAGCAGAGCTCAATTTAAAAATAGTGCCTACAACATCTACGACACTACAACAAAACACAAATATGTACTTCACAATATCACAATCACACAATACCAACACACACAAAAGAATTTGTGCACATTTTCAAGATTTTCAAAATTTTAAAGACATGTTCTAATTTTTGAAAATTCAAAGATTTTCAAGATTGTTGCAAAAGTTTTTCAAAACCACTTCAAATGTTTATCTAAAATATTCTCACATTTTTCTAGGGATTAAAGTTAGATATTTCCATTATTTTCTAATGTTTCCTATTTGTCAACCTATTGTTCTATTTTTTGAAAAATAAAAAATTTACAAAGTTCTCAAAAAATCACGAAATCGCATACGGTTGTTAAACACATTTTTCTAATGTACATAATATAAAAATATAGTTGAAAAAGTCAATATCCAAAGTTGCAAGAGCAAATCCCCAATTCCTGCAAAAACCCTCTTTACATCGATTGTTCAAAACTACCCAAATTTAGTCAAACAAGTTTCAAAACGCAAAAAAAACTCCACTAGCATGTTCAAAACACATAAAAGCATCAATTTCGCCTATTGACACGACTCAAACAGAGTTCTATACATCCAAATCAACACAAAATAAGAAATTCACCTTTTGAAGTTCACCAGCGAAATCTTCTTCTCCGGCGACTATTCCGGCGACAGTGACCACTGTCGCGCCCAGATTTTTCGCACTCGAGGAATACTCACCCAAGTGGGAAAAATGTTGTACTCTCTCGTTAGAACTCACCCTCCTAGAAGAATGAGTGCGACTAGGTTTGAATTGAAAAATTGGTTTGAAATAAGGGCTTTTGAAAAAGATTCGGAGTTGCCACCTAACTTGATTAAGGTGAGTTAGGTCACCTAAAAACTAAGAGTAATCCGAAGATTACACTTAGGGTTTTTGAAAAACGATTTTGAAAATATCTCTTCAAGATAGGGTTTTTTAGGAAAACAGGTTGTTTGGCAACCTTTGGAAAATATTTAGTCCTTTCTAGAAAAATAACTCCTTTTGGTCTTTGAAATCAGTGATTCTAAGTTCGGAGGTTGGTTACGTGTAGGGAAGACGCACTAAGCTATCACCCTACCCTGCCCTTTCGGTACCTACATGTCAATCTACCCTAGATTCATCTATGAGAGTCTTTAATTAACTATAGTTCAACCCTATTCACTTTAGGAAAACAATGCTTAAAAAAGGAACTAACACGGTGCATGGTATGCAAGTGTAAGGAAAGAGAATTGAAAAATAGATTTGAAAAGAGTTTAATTTGAAATTGATTTGATTTGAAAATAGATTTAAAGAGATGGAATTGAAAGTGCAAAGTTTGAAAATTTGGAAATAGAAATTTGAAAATAGAAATTTGAAATTGGAATTTTAGATTTGAAAAGATTTTGAAAACCGTACCCATGAGGGTGGAATTGAAAGTTTGAAAAATATTATGACCGCACCTATGAAGGTTGTCTACATATCCCTTTGGGGGAATCAGGTCAATCGTAGTTCAAACCGGAGTCCGATTGAAAAGAGATTGATTTGAAGAGAGAAATTGGATTAGAAGAAAGAGATTGAATTGAAAACTGGATTTGATTTGAGATTAGAAAAGGAGATTGAATTTGAGAAGATTGGACTTGCTTTGGAAAGATTGATTTTGGAAAGACTGGTTTTAGGAAACCTAGACTTAGGAAAGATAGGAGACCTAGGGAAGACTTGAGATTAAGAAAGATTGGATTTAGGAAAGGTTCGAATTAGGAAAGGTTCGATTTAGGAAAGTGACATTTTGGAAAGTTTTTGAATTAGGAAAGTTTTGAATTTAGGAAAATTTTAGGTTTAGGAAAGTTTTGAATTTAAGAAAGTTTAGAAATTGAAAAGTTTTGAGTTTAGAAAGTTTTCAAAAAAGGAAAGGTTGTCAAATTAGGAAAGTTTGAAAATCGGAAAGTTTTGAATTTAGAAATGTTTGAAAAAGGGAAGTTTTGAAAATAAGAAAGTTTCGTTTTAAGAAAGGTTCAGTTTAGGAAATGTTCGAATTAAGAAAGTTTTGAGTTTAGAAAAGCCTTAGATTTAGAAAGATTTTGAAGTTTTGGAAAGTTTAGAATTTAGAGAGATTTAGGTTTAGAAAGATTTAACTTAAGAGAGTTTCAAATTTAGAAAGTTTTGAATTTGGAAAGATTTGAAATTTAGAAAGTTTAAGATTTAGAAAGTTTTAGAGTTTTAGAAAATCTTGAGATTAGAAAAAGGTTTGAATTTAGGAAGAGTTTGAAAACTTAGGTTTGAAAGGTTAAGATTTGAAAGGAGGGTAGAATTAGGAAAGGGTTGAATTTTAGAATTTTAGGAAAGATTTTTATGCTCAAGTTTTGGAAGCTTAAGATTTAGGAAATGAGAAGATTATGAAGGATGTGAATTAGGAAAGTTTTGGATTTTGAAATTTAAGGAAAGATTTAAAGTTTAAGTTTAGGAAGCTTATGGTTTAGGAAGGAATTGAATTAAGAAAGGTTTGGATTAGGAAGGGATTGGATTTGGTTTCTAAAAGAAAATGGTTGGATTTTGTTTCTAAAAACGGAGGACGGGATCTAGTTTCCTAAACGAGGAGATTTGATTTGGTTTCTTAAAGGGAAGATAGGATTTGGCAAGGATTTGGAAAAGGAGATTCTAGAAACCCTAGTTTTGAAAAATTGTAGTTTCGACGTAGAAAATAGGTTTTGAAAACATGGATAGTTTGGATGTAAAAACAAGAGGTTTTGGAAACCTAGGTTCGGGGCAAAGTTTGAAAATCATGTTTTTGGAAAGAAAATTAGGGTTTCCTAATTGTAGGTTCTAGGGCTTGACTTGGGCTCTAAGGACAGAGTTTTTTTTTCTGGAAAGTGCGTTTTCTAGAAGGGAATCCTAGGGAGGAGTTTTTGGAAAGTGTGCTTTTGGAAACGAAGGTTTTGGAAGGAAATCCTAGAGAGGAATTTCTAGAAGGAAGATTTTGGAAAGAGAGTTCTTGGAAAGATTTTTGGGGAACGTTTTTAGAAAGTGGATTTTGGAAGAGGAGTTGAAAAAGGGAGTTTTGAAAAACAGATTTTAGAAGGGAGTTTTTGAAAACAACTTTGGAGAGGAGAGTTTTAGGAAAGTATGTTGAAAAAGAGATTTTTAGGAAGAGATTTTTGAAGAGAGAGTTTTTAGAAGGAGTAAAAACATCTCACTTTCCTAAAGCAATTCTAACCATAGGAAGGCTAGAACCACTTTAGGAAAGCGGTTTTGAAAAACAATAAGGTTTGAAAATATAGACCAAAAAGGTCACTTTTAATGTAACACTTTCCTAAATCAATCCTAGCCATGGAAAGACTAGAATCACCCTAGAATTGTGGTTTTGAAAACATGTTTTTGAAAAAGAGATTTTGATGCAATTTTGAAAACAAGTTTGAAAACGTTTTGAAAAACAAGCTTTGAAAACGGTTTTTGGAAGATGCAAGACTATGATATGCACAATGCAATTTGGGGTCGTGAACATACAAGGTTGAGGCTTCACCACATAACCAAGGGGGCCGGACCCATGTGGTCTCTGGTTAGGCTAGAAGAAAGCCCCTGACACGGTGACTCTCCAATAGCCCAATCCTACACATGGACCGGGAATCCCCTTGTTTCAAGCATGCAAAGAAAGGGGGGAAAGAGATGGGGGATTAAAATAGAGAAAACCCAAGTGGGCTGGAGAGAGAAGAGAGAGAGGGGGGAAGTGCGGAAATTTAAATAGGTAGCCTACCTTGTATCTTGTTTATTTTGCGCGCCGTGCTGTCTTCGGTTTTCAGTCTTGATCTTCGTCTTTCGTCTTCAAGAGTTGTCTTCAAGCTTCGGGTTGCAGCTCCTCCAGTCTTCAAAAGATGGTTGAAGGCTAGTGTATGAGTGTATGGGGGTGTGTGTGAGTGTATAGGAGGCTAGGGTTTAGTGTAGAGTGGCTAGGGTTTGGAGAACCTAAGGAAACTAAGGTTTTTGGATGTGCTCGAGCTGTGTATATCGAAATATAGGATTCTTAGGTTAAGTTTGCAGACCCTTTTCACGTTGAATGAGGCTCTGTATTTATAGAAGTTAGACAAACCTGGCGCCTGTTGTAGTGGCGCCAGGGCAAACTTTACACTGGCGCCACTCCTAGTGGCGCCAGACCATTTTTTGGCTTGGCGCCAGACCATTTTTTGGCTTGGCGCCACTACTAGTGGCGCCAGCCAATTAGGAAAGGTTTAAGGTCGGCAAGCAACGTATCTTTGACTAGATTTGGGCGCCTGTACTAGTGACTACCATGCAATTTTTAGCCTGGCTTCACTAGAAGTGACTTCAGAAAGTCCGAGAATGATTTGAAGGAGCCGGGAATGATTCGGAAGGTCGGAAAGGAGCAGGAACACTTAAAATAGTGTCCTGGAGGTATTTGACTTGAAAAGTGAGGATAAGATGTGTCGGAAAGATTGACCGGGCCTTTAGGGGCAAAACGGTCAATCGGACCGGAAAACTGCCGGGGCGAACTCAGATTGTCCTGGATAAAAGACTTGGGATCTGAAAACATTATTTAGAATGTTCCTAGAGGTGGCCGGTTTGATTCCCAGAGCCGGCGTGGTCAGAAAAGGAGACCGGCTCACTAGGGGCAAAACGGTCATTTTGTATCGGGTTTGCCGGAACTGACTCGGAATGATCCGGAAAGGTAAGGGGAGGTTGAGAACACTATAAAAAGTATTCTCGGGTCATTACGAGTTTGATACCCAGAGCCGGCGTGGTCAAAGAAGGAGACCGGCCCTCCAGGGGCAAAACGGTCATTTTGTACCGAAAAGTCTCAGAAAAGGTCCTAAGGGTAGTCTGGTCATTATTCACCGAAGTGAGCTAACAGACACTGGTGTTGACCTGGGTTTTGAGTGTTTCCGCCACTCTAACGGTGTGAGTATTTCCGCTACTCGGATGGGGTTGATGATTTGTGAGTATTTCCGCTACTCGGACGGGGTTGAGTATTTCTGCTACTCGGACGGGGTTGATGATTTGGGAGTATTTCCGCTACTCTAACGGCTTTGTGAGTATTTCCGCTACTCTGACGGCTTTGTGAGTATTTCCGCTACTCTAATGATTCTGTGAGTAGTTTTACTACTTGGACCGTCTCGAGGAATAAACTGTCTCGAGAGAGGGATTGGAAAGGGGTCTTACGGTCTCCGAAGAGACGCGCCTGGATTAGAACCGTCTCGAGAAATAAACTATCTCGAGAGAGGGATTGGAAAGGGGTCTTACCGTCTCTGAAGAGATGTGCCTGGATTGGGACTGTCCCGAGGAATAAACTGTCTCGAGAGAGGGATTGGAAAGGGGTCTTACCGTCTCTGAAGAGACGTGCTTGGATTGTGAGTGTTTCCGCTACTCTAACGGTTTTGTGAGTAGTTTTGCTACTCAGACCGTCTCGAGGAATAAACTGTCTCGAGAGAGGGATTGGAATTGGAATAAGAAAGGACAATGCCCCTAAGGGTGTTTTGGTCATTTTGCCTCTATTTGGTCCTGACAGGCCCACGAAGCGATGGAAAGACAGAATTTGGGCCTAGAGAATTGGTTTCTATTGGAATATGCCCAAAATGACTTGAAAACAAGTCTGGACGGAGTGTAGACTGCCGAGCGGTCAAAAATGGGGTGCTTACAATCACTCCCGGCCCTTCTTCAATAATTCCTAAAGTCACTCCTCCAATGCACATGGCTTCACACTCGAAATCTCTCACAAACTCTCTCAAAACTTCACACAAACTGCAAACTTCGAATATGAAGTTTGCTGGTTTTATTGTAGACCTTGGCACCACTAACAGTGGCGCTTGGTTTAATGGCACCTATGTCAAATTTTGGGTAGTTTTGCCCTTTGTCTCACCAAAACACGATTTCAAACGTCCCATTAGGCCGGATATCCATTTTTCAAAGTTCCAGTCTTCAAAAATTTTCAAAGTCAGTCCCTCCGATCGCATCGCGATCAACATAGGACTCTTACTTTATTGATTTCTGCCTTACTTAAGCAAAGACAGAAAGAGAAGGGCAGTTGTAAGCATCCCATTTTTACCCACTCGGCAATCTCCGGTCTGTCCAGACTTATATTCAAACCAAAGTAGACATATTCAAGTCAAAATCAATTTTTCAGACTTAATCTAGTCAATCAATCGCTTTGCGGGCCCAACAGAGGCAAAATGACCAAAACGCGCCTCGGGTATTGCTCGGTCCAATTCCAGTTGGCACGTCTTCCTAGAGACGATAAGTCTCCTTTTTAGTTTCAAATTCAATTTCAAGTCCAATTCCAATTCAAATCAAATCTGGCATGCCTTTTGAGAAAGTTGATCCCTCAAGCGATAAGACCATCTAGTTCAGCACATTTTTCGAGAAAACTATTTGGAATGGAAAGTCCCTTCAAACCCGCCAACCGGGATGGAACCCAAGTCCCCGAGATGGTAGAACGGTCCACCTTTGGCTCCTGCTAGCCCGCTAATGAAGAATGTCCATTATCGGCACATCTTTCGAGAAAGTTGATTCCTCAGACAATAAGTTCACCTAACAGCTTCTCGAGATCAGGTAGTCTTTGAAATGAATGCGAACCATCAGAGTGGCGAAAATACTTGCAAACATCGTAACCGTCAGAGTGGAGAAAACACTCGCAAATAGGGTGACATTAGGAATTGCCAACAAAACCCCTATGTCACGAGACCAAACTCGCCTCTTAGCCGTGATACGTTTACCAAAGGATGAGATACCTTTGGAAACCAACTTGTCACAAACCGTCAGAGTGGCTGAAACACTCAAAACCCGGGTTAATACTAGTGCTTGCTAGCCCACTTTGGTGAAAAATGACCAAACTATCCCTTGGGCCTTTTTCTGCATGCTTCTCGAGAAAGTACCTAAGTCTTCAAAGCAGTAAGTTCACATTTCCAAGATTGTCCCAATGACGATCCGGCATATTCAAATGCCTTCCAGTCTATTCTGGACTAATTCCAAGACTATACGGTCAAAATGACCAATTTGCCCATAAGCATCCAAGCACCTCCGGGAACCACACTGGCTCTGGATATCAAATCAGTTACCTTTTAAGAATGCTTCTAACAGTATTCTCAACCTTCTAGCACTTTTCTGGAACATTTCGAGTCTATTCTGGCAAACCCGATGCAAAATGATTGTTTTGCTCCTAGTAGGCAGGTCACCTTTTCCAACCACACTGGCTCTGGGTATCAAACCAGCAATATTTTGGAACGTTCTAATTAATGTTTCCAACACTTAAGTCCTCTCATAAGTCATTCCAAGTTCATTCCGGTGGTGTTTCGGTCTAGTTGACCGTTTTGCCCCTAATAGCTCGGTCGACCATCCTGACGCTATTTTTTAGGTCCTTTATCTCTAGGACACTATTTCGAGGGTTTCTACCCATTTTTGGCCTTCTGGACCATTCTCAACCTCTCGGAACATTCCCGGATCTTCCGGAGTCACTCCTAATGCAGTCAAGCCAAACATTACATGGTAGTCACTAATACAAGCATTCAAATCTTTTGTCTTGCATATCAAGGTTTGGAAGATATGTTTCTTACCGATTTAAAACATTTCCTAAGTAGCGCCAAGCTAGAAATTGGCCTAGCACCACTCCTAGTGGTGTTAGAAGGAAATTTACCCTGGCGCCACTGTAACAGGCGCTAGATCAGTCTTGTGTCTATAAATACAAAGCCTCCCCCTGCGTGAAAAGTGTCCGCAAACTCATTTCAAAAACTCTACTTTTCGAATTACAAAGCTCAAAGTCTTTTAAAACCCTAGCCTCTCTAGTTTCTTCAAACCCTAGCCACCATACACTTAACCCTAACACCTATACACACTCCATACATTCAGACACAAGCCTCCAAAGTCTTCATTGAAGACTCAAGGTGCTACAACTTGGAAGCTCTCAAGGATTAAGCTAAGCAAAGCAAGCAAAGCAAGCAAAACAAGAAGAAAACAAAGTAGGTTTTCTCTTTATGTTTACGTATTTCCCCCTATCTCTTCTTCCTCTTAACCCACTTGGGTTTTCTTCTGTTTTAATCCACCTATCTCCCCCCCCTCTCTCCCCCCCCCTCTTTCTTGGATGCTTGGAATAAGGGAATCCCCTATTCATGTGTAGGAAGGACTGTTGAAAGTCATCGTGTCGGGGGCTTTCTTCTAATTCAACTTTAGACCATATGGATTTGGCCCCCTTAATTATGTGGTGAAGCCAACCTTGTATGTTCACGACCTTACTTGCATTATGCATGACATATTCATACATCCCTTCAAAAGTTGTTTTCAAAGTGGTTTTCAAAACTTGCATCAAAATCATCTTTCAAACTTGCATTCAAAATCTCTTTTTCAAGCATATTTTCAAAATCACAATCTGAAAGTGATTCTAGCCAATCCATGGTTAGGGCTGCTTTAGGAAAGTGTTATATTCATTTTGACCATCAAGGTCCATATTTTTGGGATAAACCTTAAATTGTTTTTCATCAAAGCCACAAATCTTAAGATGATTTTAGCCATTCCATGATTAGGGTTTTTAAGGAAAGTGTGATATTCAATGTAATCATATTGGTTAATATTTCAAATCCATGTTGTTTTCAAAACCACCGACTTAGAATGGTTCTAATATCTTCATGGTTAGAATCGTTTTAGGAAGCTAAGACTTTCAACAGATTTCAAAAGTCCATATTCAAGTTATTCTGTAAATTGCTTTAAACTCCTTTTCAAAAACTCCCTTCAAAAATCTATTTTCCAAAAACTCTTTCTAAACTCCTTTTTGAGAGCTCTTTTCAAAAATTCACTTTCTAAATTTTTTTTTTCAAACTTCTTTCCTAAAGACTTCTTTTAAAGATTTACTTTCAAAAATCTCTTTTTCTTGGAGTTCAAGTCAAGCCCTAGATTCTATAGTTAGAAAACCCTAATTCTCTTTTTAAAATCATGACTTCCAATTTTGCCTCAAATCATGGATTTTCAAAATCTCTATTTTATACATCAAATCCTAGATTTCCAAAACCTCTTTTTCTGCACAAAATCATAGTTTTCCAAATTCTAAATTTTCAAAATTTAACCTTTCCAATTTCATGTCAAACCCAATCTTTCAAATTAGGAAACTAGATCAAATCTTCCCGTTTAAGAAACTAAATCAAATCCTTCAATTTTAGAAACCATATTAAATCAGTTACTTTTGGAAATATAATCTAATCTTCTATTTTAGGAAACAAGAATCAAATCTTTCTTAAGTCAAACATTTCCTAATTCAAACCTTTTTAAATTTCAAAACTTTCCAAATTCCAAATCTTTCCAACGTTAAAATCTTTCTAAATCCAAAACTTTCTTAAATTGAAATCTTTCTAAATTCATAACTTTCTTAAAATGAAACTTTCCTAATTTGGCACTTTTCTAAAATGGAACTTTCTTATTTTGAAACGTTCTTAATTCAAAGCTTTCCAAAGTCCAACCTTTCCTAAACCCTAACTTTCCAAATCATTCCAAGTCAAATGTTTTCAAATCAAATCAAATCTTCCTTAAATCCAACTTTCCTAATTCGAACCTTTCCTAAATTCAACTTTCTTAAATCAAACTTTTCAAATCTAAATTAAATCCTTTCCAATTTAACTACATGTTCCGATCTTAGGTAACCTAAACCCTAGGAGGCCTAAACCTTAGTTCAACCCTAATTCTAAGTTAGAAAACTTCAACTCCTTTCTAAAACTCTTTTCCAAAACCAAGATGGTTTTCCAATTTATATCTAAGTCAAAAATGTTTTCAAAATCTCAATCTTTCTAAAGCAAGTCCAAGTTCAATCTTTTCAAATCAAAATCAATTTCAAATCCTCAAGTTCTAGTTGAAATCAAATTTCAATTTCAAATCTTCTATTCCAAGTTCAAAATCAAAACTCTTTTTCAAATCAAACTCTTTTCTAATCAAATCTTTTCAAATCAAACTTTTCAAAAACCTCAAAGTGTCTATTTTTAATCGAACTTTTGTTCGAACTACGACTGACCTGATTCCCAAAAACGGATACGTAGGCAACCCTCATGGGTGCAGTCATAACCTTTTCAAGTTTCTATTTCCACAACTTTTTTGAAGTATCTAATTTCAAAATCTATTTTCAAATCTCCAAGTCCATAATCTATTTCTAATTCTTAAAACCTTTTTTCAAAAATCAAATCAAGTCTTTTTAAAATCAAACCTTCTTATCAAAATTATTTTCAAACTCAAATCTTTTTGTTGCACTTACATATCATGCATCATATAGTTCTTTTCTAAAGTGGATAGCATTGGACATTTATTAATCAAAAATTTCAAATGAGTAAACCTAGCGTGAATAGACATGAAGGTACCACAAGGGCGGGGTAGAGTGGTGGCTTAGTGCGTCTTCCCTACACGTAACCAATCTCTGAACCTAGATCACTGTTTTCAAAGACCAAAAATGGAGTTATTTTCAAAAAAGGTTTAAATATTTTCAAAGGTTGCCAAACAACCTAATTTCTAGAAAACCTCTCTTGTGAAAGCTTTCAAAACCTTTTTAAAAATCATAAGTGTAATCTTCGGATTATGCTTAGTTTTTAGGTGATCTAACTCACCTTAATCAAGTTAGGTGGCAACTCCAAAACCTTTTCTAAAAGCCCTTAATCAAATCAATTTCCAATTCAAACCTAGTGGCACTCGTTCTTCTAGGAGGATAAATTTTTACGAGAAAGTACTGTATTTTTTTTCACTTGTGTGTATTTTGCTCGAGTGTGAAAAATCGGGGCGCGACATTAGCCATTGAAGAACTAAACTCCTTTAGGGTTATGAGTTTTGAAAAAATGTTTGGAAAATGGACTAGAAACTTTCCTTTGGTATTTTAAAACTTTAGGGTTATGGAACCCTTCTTAAATATCTCATTTACACTTGAACAATCCTAACCATGGATGGATTGGGGTTGTTTCAAAAATATGATACTTGAAAATGATTTTTTGAAAAGATCTTTTGAAAATACTTAGAGTTTTGGAACTCTAATATGGACAACCTTGAAGGTTGTATTTAACGTATCACATTCCCTTGGAATCCGTAACCATAAGAGGGGTAGGGACACCTTAGGGTTGTGAGTTCTCGAAAATATTTTGAAAATAGTTTTTGAAAAATATTAAATGTTTAGCCATTTTAGTTGAGACAAGTTTAAGAAAACTTCTTGGAAGAATTTTTAAAGATAGAGTATGGAAGTATTTGAAAACGTTTTAGAATTGATTTTTGAAATCTCACAAGAGTAGGATGTTCTTGAATTTATTTTATGAAAAATGGTTTTTGAGTTGAAAGATTATTTGAAAAATGGCCTTTGAATTGGAACCTTAAAGCTTACTAACCTAGGTTGGGTTGACTTAGGATTAATTAACTAAGGTTAGGTTGAACTAAGGTTAAGGTGACCTATGGTTAACTAACTTGGGTCAGGTTGGACCTAGGGTCAAGTTAACCTAGGGTGAAGGGTAGTTTTGGACTAGGGTTTTGACCTAGTGGTTTTGGAAATGTGGTTTTGTGCATGAAATTTGAAAGTGGCTTTTAAAAACCATTTTATGAAAATCACTCAAGTGAGTGTTGGGGTCCTATGGTTGATATTTGGAAACCACTCAAGAGAAGGTTACCTTGGAACCATTTCACTACTAACTCAAGAGAGCAAAACTTGTGAAAATCAACATTGAATAGATACTTTTGAAGACTTGAAAAGTTAAAGAGAATGATCATTTGAAAATTAGTTTTGGAAAGGAAGTTTTGAAAAATCACTTTTAAGAGGTTGAAGACCACTCTAAGGAGTAAGGGTTCATATAGTTGATTTGAAGGAAATCACTCCAAAAAAGACTCCATGGTACCATTTCAACCACAATATTTAAGAGAGCAAAACTTTTAAAAATCAAGGTGAAAATAATGGTTTAGGAAAATCATTTTTATGCAAATTAAAGAGAGTGAAATTTTGAAAATCCTTTTTGAAGGGGGTTGTTTTGAAAACTATTTTTCGGGGTATAGAAGCCAATTCTAATGAACTAGGGTTCATATGGTCAAGATAATAGAAAAACCACTCAAGAGAGTGATCCAAGGGACCATTTCAACCACAAGGTTCAAGAGAGTGGATTCTACAAAATCAATATAGAAGAGAAGAGTTTGAAAACCAATTTTGTACCACATGAAATGCAAAGAAATACAAGGATGCAAAATGAAGTCAAGAGGCTTAAAGGGGGGGGGGGGGTTTCTAAGATGTGAAAATTGAGGGTTTGACCTAGTCTTCAAGGCACCAACTCTTAGAACCATTTTTAGAAAAATATTTGAATATAGAATTTGGAAAAGACATGGAAATGAGATAGTGAGAATTTTTACAAAATGATAATGGACATGAAAATAAGACTAAGCATGCAATACATGAATATGGTAATCATATGTAAGGAGGTCATGAATTCATACAAGGCTATAGGCCACACAAAATTGTAAGGTGCTTCAAGGCCATACCATCTTAAAGTAGGCTAGTGAGATGCTCCTCTATAAGGTGGCTCTCACAAGCTTTCCTCTAGGCATGAACATGGAACTCTCTTATTTCAAGCATGCAAGAAAGGGGGGTAAAATATGGGGTTTCAAAATAGAGAATAGCCTAAGTAGGCTAGGAGGGAGAAGAAAAGAGAAGGGGTGATAAAAATGTAAAAGAGAATACCACTTTTTTCCTTCAAACATCCATGGATGCTTTAGCTTGAACTTGAATAGTCTTAGAAAGGCTTGAAGGTGCTGGGATAGGATTATCTATGGCATTGAAGGCTTTGTAGGTGTTGTGTATGGGCTAGAGGGAGGTGAAATCTAACCTAAGTGTTTGGAGACTGTGATATTTATGGAAATTCGAGGTTCGGAGGATATTTCTGCAAAGATTCACTGCTATTTTTCGATTCTAAAATATGCAAAGGGGGTGGCATGTATTTATAGGCAAGCCTAGAGAGACCTAGCGCATATAGTACATGCGCTAATACTGTTCCACAGATTGTAGGACACATGACACACTCTGTACTGGCTAAATCTTAGGGGGCAAACAAAGTTTGATCGATCTGATCAAAATCTAGGTGCATGTAGCATACGCTTTGCCATTGGAAATGTTCGTTTAAACTTTGCCTCGATAATTGTGCAATTCGAGAAAGATTCAAAAAAATCGGTTGTGTCCACAATGTTCTCCTAGTGTTTCTCAAGAACTTGAAATTTTCGGGAAGCTTGAAAGGTGTTTAGAAAAATGGAGTATCATCTCGGGAAGTGTGTACAAAAACACACTTTTGCAGAGCGTCTGTGATTCGCTCCATGGATGTTCAAAAGTAGTCATTTTTAGGCCACGTGATCGGGGCCTTTGGGAAGCAATTTTTCTGATTGGACCGTACCGATGGAGAATTCTTTGGAAATACTTTCAGGAACTCTCTAATTTACGCATTTCTCAAGTCGTTTAAGGGTGCATTATAATCAGGGAATTGGAAAAAAAGATAACCTTGGCGGAGTGTCTGTGAGATGCTCCAAGGGTTACTAAAAGTGGTAGTTTTTGATAAATGTGATCGGGGGCTCCGAGAAGTGATCTATTCAATCGAGCCATATCGATGGAAAGACCTATGGTCAGGCTTTTGGGAATTCCTTGATTTAGGTATTTCTTTAGTCATTTGACGGTGCGTTATAACTAAAGAATCGGGAGAAAAGACAACCCTAGCGGAGCATCTGCGAGATGCTCCAAGGGACTTTTGTTGAGTTGGAAGTGTTTAAAGTCACGAGACTCGCCTTAGTTTGAATAGGGAATATGAGGAAATCGATCGCGTCCACGATATTACTCTACAGTTTCTCTTGAACCCGGTGCCCTCAGGAAGCGTTGTATGACTTTGGATAATGGAGATATTGCCTTAGGAATCTTACAAAAAGATAAACTTTTGGAAGCATCTATGAGACGCTCATCCAGTTTCCCAAAGTAGTAATTTTTGCACCATTCAATCGGGGACTTTAGGAAGCGATCGTCCAGATCAAATAATACCAATAGAAAGACCTCTAGAAAGGCTTCGAGGAATTTCTTGATTTATACATTTTTCGAGTCATTTGATGGTGTGTTTTAATAAGAAAATGAGGATTTAAACCAATGTCGGGAAGCATACTCTTAGTTTTCCTAAGTGTTGGAAAAATGCCCTTCTTTAGACCATACGATCGCGACACTTAGGAGATGTGGTTGACTATCGGACCTTACCAATGGAAAGTTCATCACTTTGGCTTTGGGAAATTCTCTAATTTATGCATTTCTCAAGTCGTTAGACTGTGCGTTTTAATAAGAGAAATAAAAAAAAGTCAACTTTGACGGAGCATTTGTGAAATGCTTTGTGAAGGTTTTATTGACTTAGAGTGATTTCGAGTTAAGGGACTCAATTGGAAATGAATATGGATCCTCTTTGGAGTATCTCGGTGGATGGCAGTTTGATTCCCAGAGCCAGTGTGATTGGAAAGGACGCTTGGGTCATCAGGGGTAAAATGATCATTTTAACTAAAATATATCAAAATGAGGCCATAATGGACTGGAATGGCATATTAAACATGCCGACCTATCCAGGGATAGTCTTGGACAGGTGGACTTACCATCTCGAGGACTTAGTACTTTCTCAAAGACGTGCCAGAGTGCCTAAAGGCAAAATGGTTATTTCAAACAGGTATCACCGCAATGGGTTCAGAATCGATTGGAATGGCATATTGAACATGTCGGACTATTCAGGGACAGTCCTAGAAGGGTGGAAATACCGTCTTGAGGAATTAGTACTTTCTTAAAAGACATGCCGAGGTGCTTAAGGGGCTAGTAGGTGCCGGTGTTGACCTGGTTTGCGAGTGTTTTCGTCATTCTGATGGTTATGACGAGTTAATTTCAAAAGGTATCGCATCCTTTAGTAAACGTGCTACGACTAAGAGACACTTTCGGTCTCATGACACTAGGTTTTTTAGCAGCGTACCCGTGTCGACCTATTTATAAGTATTTTTGTCACTTTGATGGTTTAATAGTTTGTGAGTGCTTCCGCCACTCTAAAAGTTTGGCGTTAGTTTTGGAGATCGCATAATCTCAGGAAGCTACAGGGCATAGCGACCATTCTATATTTGTGGGCTAACATGCACCAAAAGTGAACTATTTAAGGTTTAGCGTCAGTTTTGGAGACTGCCCAATCTCAGAAAGCTGCCCGTTTGTGGTGTTAGTTTTGAAGACCATCTGGTCTCAGAAAGCTGCCTAGAGTGCTTAAGGGCATTTTGGTCATTTTTACTTCAGTGTGGGCCTTCGAGTCTCGGAAGCGACCGCTTTGACTTAACTGGAGTTTTGAAAAGCTGGTTTGGGCTTCATAGTGTTGTAACATTTTACTAGAGGATTGGTTTGGATTGAAGATTGCCAAGCAAGCAAAAATAGAGTGCTTACAACTGCCCCTTTTTTCTGTCTTTACTTGTCGAAGGCAGAAGATGATAGAATAAGGGTCCCATTTTGATTGCGAGGCGATCAGAGGGACTGGAATATCTGGAATTTTAGATTTAGAAGTTGAAAACTTATTTTTTGAAATGAAACTTTTGAGAAAAAAGTTAGAAAACCTAGAATTTTGAAATGAAACTTTTTGAGGAAGAAAGTTTGAAATCCTAGAATTTTGACACAAAACTTTTGAAGAAAAGGCTTGAAAACCTATAATTTTTTGAAGTGAAACTTTTTGAGAAAAAAGTTTGAAAACATAAAATTTCAAAACTAAACTTTTGAGGACAAAGTTTGAAAACCTAGAATTTTGACATGAAACTTTTGAGGGCAAAGTTTGAAAACCTAGAAATTTTGAAACAAAACTTTTGAGAAAACAAGTTTGAAAAGCTAAAATTTTGAAATGGAACTTTTTAAGGCTAAAGTTTGAAAACCTACAATTTTGAAACCAAACTTCTGACGAAAAAGTTTGAAACCTAGAAATTTTGAAATGAAACTTTTGAGGAGAAAGTTTGAAAATCTAAAAATTTTGAAGCCAAACTTTTGAGGAAAAAGTTTGAAAACCAAGAACTTTGATATGAAACTTTTGAGGACAAAGTTTGAAAACCTAGAAATTTTGAAACAAAACTTTTGAGGAAAAAGTTTGAAAACCTAGAAATTTGAAATGACATTTTTGAGGTGAAAGTTTGAAAACCTATAATTTTGAAAACGAAACTTTTGAGAAAAAGTTAGGAAACCTAGAATTTTGACACGAAAGTTTTAAGGAGAATGTTTGAACATCTAGAAATTTTGAAGCTAAACTTTTGAGGAAAAAGTTTAAAAACCTAGAATTTTGAAATTGAAAATTTTTTAGGCAAAAGTTTGAAAATCTAGAATTTTAAAACGAAACTTTTGAGGAAAAAGTTTGAAACTTAGAAATTTTGAAACGAAACTTTTTGAGACAAAAGTTTGAAAACCTAAAATTTTGAAACGAAACTTTTGAGAAAAAAATTTGAAAACCTAGAGTTTTTGAAATGTTTTGGAGAGAGGATTTTGCAACAAAACATGTTTGAGAATCTTTTTAAAGCCAAACCTTTGAGGAAAGGTTTTAGAAACTCTAAGTACATTTTGGAAATGAGACTTTCTTAGGCGGGAAAAAGTTTGAGGAATTTAAAAATCTTTTGAAAATGGGCTTTTGATGGTAGAAGTTTGGGAAACCTGAGAATGTTTTGAGGGTAGAAATTTTTCTTTGAAAATAGACCCTTTTTAAGGCAAAAGCTCAAGAAACCCGAGAATCATTTGAAAAGTTTGAACACCTTTTTGAAAGATTTATGTAAAAACGGAGCTTTTGAAGGAAAAATCTTGAGAAACCCAAGAATATTTTGTATGTAAAAATTTTTCTTAGAAAATGAATCTTTTAAAGGAAAAAGCTTGGAAAACCTAAGAACATTTTGAACATGAAATTTTTTTAAGGAAAACAGAGCTTTTGAAGAAAAAAGCTTGGGAAACCTAGAAGCATTTTGAAGGTAGAAAGTTTTCTTAGAAAAAAGAGCTTTTGAAAAAAAAAGCTAGGGAAACCCGAAAGCATTTTGTAAATGAAACCTCTTTCTTTTTTTTTTTCCTTTTTTTTCCCATTTATATACATACTTTACCTGTTGGCAAATCCTTACCATTTTCTTCTATCTTACCTTAGGATGGTTGATGCGGGAGAGATGGTTTGCAGAGGAGGTGACGCGGGGGAAGGAGCTTCAGATAGACCTAGATGAGGAGGCACAATTGAGGGCTAAGCTGACGATAGTGAGGGCTTCTCTGGCCTAGAGGATGATTACGGCTGTTAATGAGGAAAGGGCCTATTGTGCCCCAGTTTTTACCTAAGCCCTCTTGACTCGGGAAAAGCACGATACTCTCTTTGTTAGAACTTGTCCTCCTAGAAGGACAAATGCAATGAGGGATTTGAACTTGAAAAATGGTTTTGAGTTTGAATAAGGGCTTTTTTGAAAAAAATTGAAGTTACCACCTAACATAGTTAAAACTGTGCTAAGTCACTTAAAACTAAGTATAATCCGAAAACTAAACTTAGGTTTTTAAAAAATGCTTTGAAAAACAGCTTCTTCAAAAGGTTTTAGAAAAGAGGTTTATAGGTTTTAGAAAAGAGGTTGATAGTAACCTTTTGAAAATGTTTTAAAGCCCTATTGAAAATGTGACTCCGAGTTGGTTTTTGGAACTAGAAATTTATATGATTTGGGGGTTGGTTACATGTAGGGAAGATACCTTAAAATCATCACCCTAGCCCGCCCTTTCGGTACTTACATGTCTTTTCATCCTTAACTCACTCACTTAATCTTCATTTATTAAAAGACCACTTATATCCACTTTGAAAAGTATTTGAAAATGGGGTTTGGTCATCACTTTTTGAATGAATGATGCAATGGTACAAGTTTTGGAAGAGTTTAGAAATATTTAAAAGTTGACTTTTGCAAGAGTTGGAGAGTTTTGAAAAGGGTATTTGACTTGAGAATAAAGTTATGAACGTACATGTTTAAAGGTTGCCTACATATCTCATTTGGCGAGAATCACGTCATTCGTAGTTCGGCTGAGTTTTGAAAATTGGATGGTTTAAAGTATTCTTGAAAATTGTCAATTTGAAGGACACGGTGTCCATTTTGAAGGACGTGGTGACCACACATAGGTTTTCCTAAGTGGTGCCTACGTATCTCATTAGGTGAGAATTAGATTATTCGTAATTCGGACAAAAGCACAATTTGAAAGATTTGATAAATATTTGAGATGTGAGTTTTGAAAATTATATGGGTGAAATATTTTTGAAAAGTGTCCATTCAAAGGACGTAGTGTCCATTTGAAGGACGTGGTGACCGCACCTAGGTTTTTCTAAGTTACTTACGTATTTCATTTGGTGAGAATTAGGTCATTCATAGTTCGGGTAAGAACCCGATTAAAAATGGACTCATGGGGATCTTGAAAGGTTTCTTTTGAAATTTGAAAGAGTTTTAACTTGGAATTGGACTTGGAGAGTTTTGAAAATGCCCTTGGAATAGACTTGAAATGTTTTGAAGATACCTTCTTGGATTGTTTTTGGAAACTTCTTGAAGTTGAACTTGGATGTTTTTGAAATGTTTTTGGAAGTGATTTTAGGAAAGCTTTTTAGAAGAAACTTGAAAATGTTGTGGAAAGTTTTGAAAGCAACACATTGGAGTTTTGGAATAAAAACTTGAAAATGTTTTGAAGTATTTTTTAAAGCAACTCAAGAGAGTTTTGGAATTTTCTTGAAACAACTCAAGGGAGTTTGAAAATATTTTTGGAAAAAAACTTGAGAGAGTTTTGGAATGTTTGGAAGTTTGATTAGAGATTTTGAAAATGGAGTTTGAATTGGAATAGTGTTGGAGCTCCTGTGAACTTACTTTTAAAAAAGTTTTAAAAATCATTTTTGTACACTTTATGAAAGAAATGTTGGAATATTTCATCACCTTTAATAGGTTAACAAATGAACAACTAAACTCTCTTAAAGCTATGATTTTTGGAAAATATTTTTAGAAAAAGGGGCTAGAAACTTCCCTTGGTATGTCATCTTCCTTGGGAAACCCTAATCATTGGATGACTAAGGTTGTCTTAAGGGTGTGACTTTTGAAAATCATTTTTGAAAGAGATTTTGGAAAACATCTAGGGTTTAAAACCTTACTATGAACCTTTAAAGGTTACATTTAATGTATCACTTTTTCTTAAAAACCCTAACCATGAAAGGGTTAAGGACATCTTGGGGTTGAGTTTATTAAAGCATTTTAGAAATAGTTTTTGAAAAATGTTAAATGTCTGGCCATTTTAGGTAAAGACAAGTTTAAGAGAGTTTTTAATAATATTTTGAAAGATATTGTGTGAACATTTGAAAAGACAATGGAGAGTTGATTTTTAAAAACTCAAGAGAGTATAATGTTCTTGAAAACAAATTTGGAAAGAGCATTTTTGAAATTTGAATGATGATTTGAAAAGGGTCTAGAATTGGAGTCTTGAATTTTAACCCACATTGGTTAGGGTAACTAGGGTTAGGTCAGCTAGGGTTAGGTTAACCAAGGGTTTGGTTTACTAGGATTACCTAACTAGTGTTAGGTTGACCTAGGGTTTGGAGGTATCCTAAGGTTGGCCAACTACAGTTGTGTAAGCACCCCATTTTTTCCCGCTCGACAATCCTCTGCCTAACCAGACTCACATTTAAATAGATAAAGACACATTCAAGCTCAAACTTGTTTTCCAGACTCAATCCAATCAATCAACTGCTTCGCGGGCCTGCCTAGGCCCAATAAAGGCAAAATGTCCAAAATGCATTTGAGGCATTGTTCAGTCCACTTCTATTTGGCATTTCTTCTTAAAAATGGTAAGTCTCTATTTCAACCTCAATTCCAACTCTAATTCCAATCCAAGTCAATCAAACTCAATACGGCCCGTCTTTCGGGAAATTTGATCCCTGGGACGGTAAATCCATCCAGCACCGTATGTTTTCCAAGAAAGTATAAAATTCCTCAGAACGATAAGTCCCTTTAAACTCGTCAAACGGGACGGAACTCAACTCCCCAAGATGATAGAACAGTTCACTTCTAGTGCCTGCTAGCACGCCAACGTAGAATGTCTGCTATCCGGCACATCAATCGAAAAAGTACCTAAGGCTCCGAGACGATAAGACCATTCAGTAGCTTCTTAAGATCAGGTAGTCTCTAGAATGAACGCACACCGTTAGAGTGTCAGAAACACTCACAAACATCACAACCGTCAGAGTGACAAAAACACTCGCAAACAGGTCAACATTGGAAATTGCCAACAACCGCCATATGTCACGAGACCGAACTTGCCTCTTAGCCATGACACATTTACCAAAGAACGGGATACCTTTCGAAACCAACTCGTCACATACCATCATAGTGGCAGAAACACTTAAAACCCAGGTTAACACTAGTGCTTGCTAGCCCACTCCGATAAAAAATGACCAAACTACCCCTTGGGCCCCATCGGCACATTTTTCAAGAAAGTACCTAAGTCCTCAAAGTGGTAAGTCTACCTTTTCAAGATTGTCCCAAAGAAAATCTGGCATGTTCAAGTGCATTTTGGTCAGTTTTGGATCGATTCCAAGACCATCTTGTTAAAATGATCATTTTGCTTCTAAGCAGCTGATTGCCTCCGGGAATCACACCAGCTCTGTGTATCAAACCGGTTATCTTCTAAGTATGCTTTTAACAGTATTCCTAACCTTCTAGTACTTTTTCGGGCCATTTCGAGTCCATTCGGGCAAACCCAGTGCAAAATGACCATTTTACCCCTAGTGGACCAATCACCCTTTTCAACTATTTCTGTACTATTTCTCAAGTTCGTTACCTCTACGATACTTTTTTAAGGGTTCCAGTCCACCCCTGGCCTTCCGGATCATTCCCAGATTTTTCAAAGTCACTCCTAGTGAAGTTAGGCTAAAAATTACAAGGTAGTCACTAGGACAGACGCCCAAAAATTTAAAGGTCAATAGACCTGTATCTTGCCACCTTAAAAATTTCCTAAAAGAGTTTGTGCCACTAGGAGGTTAAACATATGATGGTACCATTGCAACAGGCGCCAGTTCTTATTCTATTTACTTATAAATACAAACCCTCCCCCTGCGTAAAAAAGGCTCGCAATCTCAGTCCAGAAACGACGCCTCTTTGAAAACAGAGCTCGAACTCCCTCAAAACCCTAATCCTCTCGAGCCTTCTCAAACTTTAGCCTCTATACACTCAAATCCTAGCATGTATACACTCCACACACTCAAACACAAGCCTCTAAACATCCATTAAAGACCAAGTAATGCACCTTCAAAGCTCTTAAGGTGAAGCAAGAAAAGCAAGCCAAGCAATCGAGGCAAAAGAGAAGACAAGGTAGGTTTTCGATTCAATTTATGTAATCCCCCCTCTCTCTTCTCTATCTAAATCCACTTGGGTTCTCTTATATTTTAATATCCATCTTCTACCTCCTCTTCTTGCATGCTTGAAATAAGGGACCCCCCGGTTCATGCGTATGAAGGTCTTAGAGAGAATCACCATGCCAGGGATTTTCTTTAAGTTCCCCCTAAGATGGTGTGGATCCGACTCCCTTGATTATGTGGTGAAGCCTAACCTTGCATGTTCACGACCCTATTGCATTGTGATCATCATGTTTATGCATTACATTCAATATTACATTCAAAGTTGTTTTCAAAACTTGTATCCAAGTTCTCCTTCAAAACATGCATTCAAATTCTCCTTTTTCCAAACTTGTTTTCAAAATCACACTCTTAGGATGATTCTAGCCATTCCATGGTTAGGGTTATTTTAGGAAAGTGTTATATTCAATGTGACCATCAAGGTCCAAATCTTTGAGTTCAAGCCCTAAATTGTTTTCATTAAAATCGTAATTCTAAGATGATTCTAGCCATTCCATGGATAGAGTTATTTTAGGAAATTGTTACATTCAATATAATCATTATAGTTCATATTTCAAACCTTAATTGTTGTCAAAATCATAACCCTAGAATGATTCTAATCTTTTTATGGTTGGAATTGTTTTAAAGGAAAGTGAGATATTCAAGAGACTTGCAAAAGTCTATATTCAAACCCTTTTAAATTGTTTTGCAAACCTAATTTCTAAAAACTCTTCTCAAAGATCTACTTTTCAAAAACATTTTGTCTTGAAATTCAAGTCAAAACCTTAGAATCCGTAATTAGGAAACCCTAATTGTTTTCTTAAAATCATGATTTTCTATTTGCCTCAAATCATAACTTTTGAAAATCATTTTCTGCATAAAATCATAGATTTTCAAATTCAAGATTTTCAAAACTCAAGCTTTCTAATTTTGAGACAAATCAAATCTTGTCCAAATAGGAAATTAAATCAAATCTTCCAATTTTGGAAATCAAATCAAATCCTTTATTTTTGGAAATAAAATCCAATCTTTTGCTTTAGGTAAAAATCAAATCTTTCCTAATTTTAATATTTCTAAATTCCAAAACTTCCTCTTTCAAAACTTTCCAAAAAATAAAAAATTTCCCTTTTCTATTGAAATCCAATATTTTCAAGTGCTTTGCATAAATCCTAGGTCCTAGGATTATCTAAATCCCAAGTTACCTCAATCCTAGGTCAAACTTTTTCAGACTCAACTTTCTAAATTTAACTTTTCAAATTTCAAATTCTAATCTTTCTAAGTTCAAACATTTCTTAAATCAAGACTTTCCAAAAATGAAACTTTCCTAAGTCAAAACTTTCCTAATTCAAAACTTTCCTAAAATAGAACTTTCCTAATTTGAAACTTTTCTCAAATTCAACTTTTTAAAATCAAACCTTTCTGTTTCAAGTGCATGTTTGAACCCTAGGTTGTATACACCCTAAAAGGGCAAACCCTAGTTCAACCCTAATCCTAAGTTAGGAAGCTTCAACTCTTTTTTAAAACTCAAGTCCAAATCAAAGTGGTTTTCAAACTCCACTTGAAGTCAAGATGACTTCAAAGTTCAACTCAATCTTTCCAAATCAAGTCTAAGTTCAATTTCAAATCAAAGTTCAGTTTCTAATCAAAGTTCAGATCAAACTCTTTTTAAATCAAACTTTTTAAAGGCCTCAAAGTGTTTTTTCAAATCAAACAAGACCTCAAAATGTCTATTTTCAATCGGACCTCAAGTCCGAACTACGACTGACCTGATTTCCAACAAAGGGATATGTAGACAACTCTCATGGGTGTGGTCGCAATCTTTTTTAAATTTCTAATTTTTACAAAATTTTTTCAAACCTCAAATCCCCTTTTCAAATTTATTCTTAAAATCAAACTCTTTCCTTGCACTTGTATATCATGTATCATATCAAACTTTTTTTTTAAGATTCTTTTTAAAGTGGATAGTATTGGACATTTGTTAATCGGAGATTCTAAATGAGTGAACCTAGGGTAGAAAGACATATAGGTACCAAAAGGGCGGGATAAGGTGATAGCCTAGTGCATCTTCCCTATACGTAATCAACCCCCGAACCGTAGATCATTGTTTTCGAGAGACCAAAATCAGAGTTATTTTTCAAAAAGGGCTTAAATCTTTCTAAAGGTATCCAAACAACCTGTTTTCTAAAAATACCCTCTCTTGAGGAAATTTTCCGAAACGTTTTTAAAAAATCCTAAGTTTAGTCTTCAGACTTTCCTTAGTTTTAGGTGACCTAACTCACTTTAACAAAGTTAAGTGGCGACTCCAAATCTTTTCTAAAAGCCCTTATTCAAATCAATTTTCAGTTCTAACCTAGTCACACTCGCTGTTCTGTTCTAGGATGATGAGTTCTAATGAGAGAGTACCGTATTTTTCTAACTTATATTTCCTCAAGTACGAAAAATCGAGGCGTGACAAGTTGGGTAAACCTAGGTTTTAAAAGGTGGTTTTAAGCTAGGTTTTGGTCCTAAAGGTTTTGAAATATGGTTTTGAACTAGGGTTTGGTCCTAGTGGTTTTGAACGATGGTTTTAAACTAGTGGCTTTGGAAAAGTTTAAAAAAATGGTTTTATGCATGAAACTTTAAAAGGAGGTTTTGAAGACCATGATTTCATGTAAAACCTTTTGGAAAGCCAACTCAAGAGGGTTGTAAGTTTTGAAAAATTATTTTTATAAAACCACTCAAGTGTAGGGTTCATACTGTTGGTATTTGAAAACCATTCAAAAAAGGGTTGCCTTAGAACCATTACAACCACTAACTCAAGAGAGTAAAACTTTGAAAACCAATATAGAATAGGTAGTTTTGAAAACCATTTGAAGGCTTGAAAACCACTCAAATGAGGGTTGTTTTGAAAACTACTTTTGTGCAAACTCAAGAGAGTGAACTTTTTGAAAACCTCCTTAAGGAGGGTTGCTTTGAAAACCACTCTAGTGAGCTAGGGTTCATATGGTTGCTTTGATGAAAATCACTCCAAAGAGGCTTCCTTAATACCATTCCAACCTCAAAACTCACGAGAGCAAAATCATTGAAAACCTAAGGGTTATTTTTTAAAGCTTTGAAGATATTAAAAACCACTTTAAGAGAAGGGGTATTGGAAACCATTTTTATGCAACTCAAGAGAGTGAAATGCATGGATACAAAGGTAGAGATTGGGGGTTTTTGGAAAGCTTTCTAAGGCTTGGAAAACTAGGGCTCTTGGCTTAAATTTTAAGAAACTCCAACTTGGAGCCACTTTATGAAAATTATTTGAACGTGAACTTTAGAGAGCTTTGGAAGATGGAAACAATGGTGTTTTTGAAAATGGTTTGAAACATAGAAAATGAAGCTAAGACAAGCAATACATAAACAATATAACATTTATATGCAAAGGGTCATGAAACATACATGGTTCCAATCTACACCACATTGCAATGGGCTCTAGGGCCATACTATGTTCAAGTAGGCTTATGAGACATCCCCCAACCGGTGGTTCTCATAAGCTTTCCTCTAAGCATGGCCTAAGAGCTCTCTTATTCCAAGCATGTAAGAAACGGAGGTAGAAAATGGGGGCTAAAATAGGAAAAGCTCAAGTGAGCTTAGAGGGAGAAGAGATGAAGTGGGAGAGACATAAATGTAAATAGAAACCCCACCTTAGTCTTCAACCCACCATTGTTAAGTAGTCTTGAGCTTGAATGGACTTGAGAAGGCTTGAATTGGCTTAGAGCTTTAAAGAGCTTATGGTTTTCTTAAATTTCGAAGCTCTAGATTGAATTTGGCAGAGTTTTGATACTGCTTTTCTAGTCTTGAATACGCACGGGGGGGAGGCCTATATTTATAGGCAAAGTATATGTCCTACATTAGCCAAGCCAAAAATTGGCCAGGCGCATATAGCGCATCTACCTGCATCTCTCCAGTGGCTGAGTGTCATGTGGCACCCCTTGCACTACCCTATCTTAAACAACAAGCAAAGTTTTAGACGATCTGATCATTATCTAGGTATATGTAGCATACACTTCGCCGTCGGGAACTCTTATGCCGATTTTACCTTGATATTCGTGCAATTCGAGAAAAATTTAAGAAAATTGATCACATTCACGACATTCCCCCACTATTTCTCATGAATCGGGAGTCCTCAGAGAGCTCCAAAGGATTACGGATGATGGAGGCATGCATGAAAATAACCTTTTTGGAGCGTTTGTGAGACGCTCCGAGGGTGGCTTTTAGAAAGGATTGTTTTTAAGCCACTTGATTGTGGCTTCGGGAAGTGACCTCCTCAATCAAACCGTACTGATGAAAGGTCCTCCAGACAAGCTTCAAGGAATTCCTTGATTTATGCATTTTTTAAGTCTTTTGACGGTGTGTTTTAAACAAGGATTGGTTTCAAAGGGGTAACTTTCAAGACACGTGATAAGATGCTTTGAGAAATGATCTTTTCAATCGAGCCATATCAATAAAAAGAGTTATGTAAAGGCTTTTGAGAATTCTCTAATTTACACATTTCTCAGGTCATTTAACGAGGCATTTTAATTAAGGAATTGAAGAAAAAGACAACGCTAGTGGACCGTCTATAAGACGCTCTGGAAAGCTTTTGTTGACTTAGTGGTATTTCGAGTCAAGAGACTTGCTTAGAAATGGATAGGGATCTCATTCAGAGTATCTTGATGGATGCCAGTTTGATTCTTAGAGCCAGTGTGTTTGGGACCCGCCCGAATCACTAGGGATAAAATGGTCATTTTGACTGGGTATTACCAGAATGGGTTTGGAGTTGATTGGAATGGTAAATTGAAAATGTGTCGGACTATTAAGGGACAATCCTAGAAAGGTGGACTTAGCATCTCGAGGGCTTTGTACTTTCTCAAGGACTTGCCAGAGGTGCCTAGGAGCGAAATGGTCATTTTGATCCGATATCATCGAAATTGGTTTAGAGTCTGCTGGAATGGTATATAGAACATGTCGGACTGTTTGAGGACAATCTTGGAAGGTGGAATTACCATCTCAAGGACTTGGTACTTTCTCGAATATGTGTTGGGTTAGATGGACTTACGATCTTGAGAAGTTTGTACTTTCTCGCAAGGCTTGTTAGGTTGGATGAACTTAACATCTTGAGAAGTTTGTACTTTCTTGCAAGATGTGCCATCATGCCCAAGGGAAAGTTTGATAATTTTTTACTGAGGTGGGCTAGCAAGCATCGGTGTTGACTTGGGTTTACAAGTGTTTCCATCATTTTGACGGTTGACGATTTGGTTTCTAGAGGTATTTATTTTTTTCGATAAGCATGCCACGGCCAAGAGGCATATTCAGTCCTGTGACATTGAGTGGTTTAGTGGCAAAAGTTGCGTTAACCTTATGAGTGTTCTTGTCACTCCAACAACTTAAAGGTTTGTAAGTGTTTCCGTTACTCTGATGGTTTGGTGTTTGTTCTAGAGACTCCCTAATATCGAAAAACTTAGTGGATGCCAAGGGGCATAATGGACATTCTACATTTGTGGGCTAGTATGCTCCAGTAGTAAACCATTTAAGATTTATGAGTGTTTCCGTCATTCCAACAGTGGTGATTAGTTTCGAAGACCGCCTGGTCTTTAAAAACTACCTTGGAAAGTCTAGCGTTATTTTGGTCATTTGGCTTCAATTGGGCTTGATGGGCTTGGGAAGCGACCGATTTGAGTTGATTTTCCAAAAAGCCGATTTGTGCTTAATATTATTGTGACATTTTACTGGAAGATAGGTTTGGATTGGACATTGCAGAGCGGACAAAAATAAGGTGCTTACGGGCCTTATGCTAGGACTGCTGGATGCCCCAAATAAAGCTACTGAAAATGTTGCCCCTGATGAAGCTGCTGGTGTTGACACTGCCCCTGCTGGAGATGAGGTTGATGATGCACCTGCTAGGGTTACTGAAGAGGAGGCTCATGGTGGAGCTACTAGTTGGGACGCTCATGGTGGAGCTACTGGTTAGGAGGCTTCTTGGCTAGACTCTTAAGGATACTTTTGGCAGTGCCGATGCTATAGATGCTTGAGCTTGCTAGTTGGCCATCGGGCTGGTGGAGAAGTGGTTTGGAGAGACGAGGAACTTACATATGGTAAGCTATGAGCTTAGGCCGACTTCATCGGCTTGGTTGAGTACTTTGATACAAGGAATGCATACTGGTTCATTTATAGCTTATGGTGAGGAGGAAACATGAATAGTTTAGTCTTTTGTCTGTGAGAAGCATAGGTAGTTTAGGCTCTTATCTAGAAGCTGGCTAACCTGTAGTCAGATACTCCAGTTTCATTATATTTCAATACATATTTGCATATCTATCATGATAATGAGTAGCTAAACATACTCTTAGGATCAATTGAAGATCTTGGGAGAACAATTGAGATAATATGGATCTTAATGTTTTATCTTCTTAAATTCTTAATTCTTGGAGATCAAACCCTAGATATTTGAGAAAACTTATATTTTTACTAAGTTTGGTATTCTTTATACACAAACCCTAGTTTGGTATAGATGAATTGCTCTCAAATCTGATGAAGTTGAGCTTCTCGCAAGATGTATCAGTGTTGATCGAAGTAAAATCCCGACAAGTACCTGTATCGTTCTCCCAAATGATCAAACCAAATATAGGTAACACATAAGAGCAAAACAACCAAACAATCGAGTCAAATTAGCAAATCACTTAACAAATTGTAATTAACTTCGAATAAGACCAAAAATGTTTGAATGGTGTGATTGTGTTGACTACCAATTAAACTAACTATACTATTGTAAGCACCCCATTTTTGACCGCTCGGCAATCTACACTTCGTTCAGACTTGTTTTCAAGTCATTGTGGGCCTATTCTAATCGAAACCGATTTTCTAAGTCCAAATCCCGTTTGTCCATCGCCTCGCGGGCCCACCAGGCCCAAATAGAGGCAAAATGACCAAAATGCCCTTAGGGGCATTATCCTTTCCTTTCCGACTCCAATCCCTCTTTCGAGATAGTTGATTCCTCGAGACAGTAAATCTATTCCAAATCAGGCACGTCTTTTCAGAGACGGTAAGTCCCCTTTCCAACCCCTCTCTTGAGATAGTTTATTCCTCGAGACGGTTCCAATTCAGGCACGTCTTTTCGGAGACGGTAAGTCCCATTTCCAATCCCTCTCTCGAGACAATTTATTGCTCGAGACGGTTCCAATTTAGGCATGTCTTTTTGGAGATGGTAAGTCCCCTTTCCAATCCCTGTCTTGAGACAGTTTATTCCTCGAGACGGTTCCAATTCAGGCATGTCTTTTTAGAGACGGTAAGTCCCCTTTCCAAACCCCCTCTCGAGACAGTTTATTCCTTGAGACGGTTCCAATTCAGACACATCTTTTCGGAGACGGTAAGTCCCCTTTCTAATCCCTCTCTCGAGATAGTTTATTCCTCGAGACGGTCTGAGTAGCAAAAATACTCGCAAATATCACAACCGTTAGAGTAGCGAAAATACTCATAAATAGGTCGATATAGGGAATTGCCAACAAACCCCTGTGTCACAACGACCGCCGTCAGAGTGACGGAAACACTCAAAACCCAGGTCAACACCAGTGTCTGTTAGCCCACTTCGGTGAAAAATGGCCAAACTGCCCTTTGGACCTTTTCCAAGACTTTCCGGTCAAGATGACCATTTTTTCCCTAGGCATCCGAATGCCCCGGGAATCACACTGGCTCTGGGTATCAAACCGGTAACCCTCTGAGATTACTTCTTATAGTATTCTCAACCTTCCTTTACCTTTCCGGATCATTCCGAGTCAGTTCCGGCTAACCCGGTACAAAATGACCGTTTTGCCCCTGGAGGGCTGGTCTCCTTTTCTGACCACACTGACTCTGGGTATCAAACCGGCAACCTTTGAGAACATTCTAAATAATATTTCCAAATCCCAAGTCTTCTTCTGGGACAGTCCGCGTCTGTCCCGGCAATTTCCCGGTCTGATTGATTGTTTGGCCCCTAAAGGCCCGATCAACCTTTCCAACCCATCTTATCCTCATTTCTCAAGTCAAATACCTCTAGGACACTATTTTAAGTGTTCCTGTTCTTTTCCGGCCTTCCGGGTCATTCCCGGCTCCTTCAAATCATTCCTGGACTTTTCGGAGTCACTCCTAGTGAAGCCAGGCTAAAAATTGCATGGTAGTCACTTGTACAGGTGCCCAAATCTAGTCAAAGATACGTTGCTTGCCAACCTTAAATATTTCCTAAATGGCTGGTGCCACTAGTAGTGGCGCCAAGCCAAAAATTGGCCTGGCGCCACTTCTAGTGGCGCTAGTGTAAATTCTGGCCTGGCGCCACTGCAACAAGCGCCAGTGTTGTCCAACTTCTATAAATACATAGCCTCCTCCAACGTGAAAAGGGTCCGTGAACTCAGTCTAAAAATCATATAATTCGACATACATAGCTCGAACACTCCCTAAACCCTAGCCTCCTTAGGTTTTCCAAACCCTAGTCACCATACACAAACCCTAGCCTCATATACACTCCTATACACCCTCATACACTCATACACTAGCCTTCAACCCTCCTTTGAAGACTTGAAGAGCTGCAATCTAAAGTTTGAAGACAACTCTTGAAGATTGAAGACGAAAATCAAGATGAAGACCGAAGACCGAAGAATGCAAGGCGCGCAAAATAAACAAGATACAAGGTAGGTTCTCCATTTAAATTTTCGCACTTCCCCCCTCTCTCTTCTCTCTCCTAACCCACTTGGGTTTTCTCTATTTTAATCCCCATCTCTTTCCCCCCCCCCTCCCCCCCTTCTTTGCATGCTTAAAACAAGGGAATTCCCGGTCCATGTGTAGGATTGGGCTATTGGAGAGTCACCGTGTCGGGGGCTTTCTTCTAGTCTAACCAGAGACCACGTGGGTTCAGCCCCCTTGATTATGTGGTGAAGCCATAACCTTGTATGTTCACAACCCCAAAATTGCATTGTGCATATTATGGTCTTGCATCTTCCAAAAGTCGTTTTCAAAGTTGTTTTCAAAATCGTTTTCAAAGTTGTTTTCAAAATCGTTTTCAAACTTGTTTTCAAAATTGCATCAAAATCAAAACATGTTTTCAAAATCACAATCCTAGGGTGATTCTAGCCTTCCCATGGCTAGGGTTGCTTTAAGAAAGTGTTACATTCAAAGTGACCAATATGGTCCATATTTTCAACTCTTGTTGTTTTCAAAACCGCTTTCCTAAAGTGGTTCTAGCCCTCCTATGGTTAGAATTGCTTTAGGAAAGTGTGATGTTTTTACACATCCTAAAAACTCTATGTTAAAAAAACTCTTTTCCCAAAAATCACTTTCAATATACTTTCCTAAAACTCTCCTCTCCAAAGTTGTTTTCAAAAACCCCCTCCAAAATCTATTTTTCAAAGCTTCCTTTTTCAACTCCTTTCCAAAAACTCTTTCTCCTCAAAATTCATTTTCTAAAAACACTCCCTAAATTCACTTTCCTAAAAACTCCCTCCAACAATCTCCTTCCAAAAATCTTTCTAAAAAACTCTCTTTCCAAAATCTTCCTTCTAGAAACTCTGCTCTAGGATTTTTCTTCTAAAATCTTCGTTTCTAAAAACACACTTTCCAAAAACTCATTCTCTTTAAAAATCTCTTTCCAAAAACTCTCTCTTCGAATTTACTATCCAAAAACTCTTCCCTCTAGAAACTCCTCCCTAGGATTTCCTTCTAGAAAACCTTCATTTCAAAAAATGTACCTTCCAAAAATCTCTGTTCTTAGAGCCCAAGTCAAGTACTAGAACCCACAATTAGGAAACCCTAATTTTCTTTCCAAAAATATGGTTTTCAAACTTGCCTTAAAACCTAAGGTTTTCAAAACCCTCCTTTTACATCAAAACTATACATATTTCCAAAACCTATTTTTCTAGGTCAAAACTATAGTCTTCTAAATCTAGGGTTTCTAAAACCTCCTTTTCCAAATCATGCCAAATCAAATCTTTCCTTTAGGAAACCAAATCAAATCTTCCCATTTAGGAAACTAGATCCAACCCCCCGTTTTTGGAAACAAAATCAAATCTTCTCTTTTAGAAACAAAATCTAATCCCTTGTTTTAGGAAATAGGAATTTCAACCCTTCATAGTCTAAATCTTTCCTAATTCAAGTCCTTCCTAATCTTCTACTTTCCTAAATCCTAAGTTTCCAAAACTTGAACATAAAAATCTTTCCTAAATTTTAAAACTCAAAATCTAAATCTTTCCTAATTTCTTAAACCATAAGTTTCCTAAAACTTTCAAATCTTACCTTAAACATTGAGCTTCCACATCTTTCCTAAATCAAACCCTTTCCTAATTCCACCCTTTTCCAAATCTTAACTTTTCAAATCTAAATTTTCAAAACTTTCCTAAACTCAAACATTTCCTAATCTCAAGATTTTCTAAAATTCAAACTCTAAAACTTTCTAAATCTTGAACTTTCTAAATTTCAAATCTTTCCAAATTTCAAAACTTTCTAAACTCAAAACTTTCTTATTTTCAAAACTTCATTGTTTTCTAAACATTCTAAATTCAAAACTTTCCTAAGTTGAAATTTTCCTAATTCAAAATTTTCCTAAGTTGAAACTTTCTTAATTCAAAACTTTCCTAAGTTAAAACTTTCTTAATTCAAACCTTTTTCTAAATCTTTCATAATTTAAAATCTTTCTAAAATTCTAAGCTTTCCAAATTCAAAACTTTCTTAACTTGAAAATTTCCAAATTTTAAACCTTTCTTAAACTAAACTTTTATAATTCAAAACATTTCTAAATTCAACACTTTTTTATTTCAAAACCTTTCTCAAAATAAAACTTTATTAATTCGAACTTTTTCTAATTTAAAACTTTCCTAATTCCAAAACTTTCCAAAAATGAAACTTTTCAAATTCGGAACTTTTCTAAATCGGACATTTCCTAATTCAAACCTTTCCTAAATCCAATCTTTCTTAAACTCTCGATTCTTTCCTAAGTCTCATCTTTCTTGAGTCTAGGTTTCCTAAACCTCCATCTTTCCAAAACAAGTCTAAATCTTTCTTCCAAGTTCTTTCTTTTCAAATCAAAATCCAATCTCTTCAATTCCAGAATTCCAAATTCTAATTTTCAATTCAAAGTTCAATCTTTCAATCTTCCAATTCAATTTCCAATTCAGTCTCTTTCTTTCAACTCTTTTATTTTCAATCGGACTCTTGTCCGAACTACGACTGACCTGATTCCTCCAAAAGGATACTTAGGCAACCTTCATAGGTGCGATCACAATTTCTTTCAAATTTCAAATTCCTCCATATTTTCCAAATTTCAAATTCCAAAATCTTTCCAAATCTCCAATCTATTTTCAAATTTCCAATTTCAAATTTCTATTTTCAATCTTCAATTTCGATTTCCAAAATCTTGTTTTCAAATTCAAACTTCCCTCTCTTTTTTTTCAAATCAAATCAAGTCAAATTCTTTTCAAATCTATTTCTAAATCAACTCTCTTCTATTGCACTTGCATCTCATGCATCATTTCTTTTCAAACATTCTTTTCCAAAGTGGGTAGGATTGAACTATAGTTAGTCGAAGACTCTCATAGGTGAATCTAGGGTAGATTGACATGTAGGTACCGAAAGGACGGGGTAGGGTGATAGCTTAGTGCGTCTTCCTTACACGTAACCAACCTCCGAACCTAGATCATTGTTTTCGAAAGACCAAAAACGGAGTTATTTTCAAAAGGGCTAAATGTTTTCCAAAGGTTGCCAAACAACCTGTTTTCCTAAAAACCCTCTCTTGAGGAGATATTTTCAAAATCGTTTTTCAAAAACCCTAAGTGTAGTCTTCGGATTATTCTTAGTTTTTAGGTGACCTAACTCACCTTAATCAAGTTAGGCGGCAACTCCAAATCTTTTTCTAAAAGCCCTTTATTCAAATCTATTTTTTCAATTCAAACATAGTCACACTCATTCTTCTAGGAGAGTGAGTTCTAATGAGAGAGTACAACATTTTTCCCGCTTGTGTGAGTATTCCTGGAGTGCAAAAAATCTGAGCACGATAACTATGTATCTAAAACAACTCTAACTAAAGTTAAGAACGATTAATGAAAGACTTGGATACAATTGATCTAATCTACCAATTCTCTACAAGTATCTCAATGGAGGATTTGATTACTCAAATTAAGGAATCACTCTGCGGATTCTTAATTCGGAAGATTTAGACTATAAAAATGGGAATTCATACTCAATTGAATGTAAATTGATGTTCAGTGGCTAAGAATCTTAGAAGCAAATCATCATTTGTACAATACCTATACCAATTAAGGAATTGTGCTTATGAATCCAAGTTTTCTATAGATTTACAATACAATTGATATGAATTTGAAGAATTCATAAGGTAATTCATTGACATTGAAGTGTATATACCTCCATTGAAGACCTTGAAAATCCTTGGTAGATCTTCACAATTGCATCCAAGGAAGAGTTCAGCTAATTGATTCCATAAGAGAAAAATTGAAGAATTGCAAATTTCTCATTGATTGATGAAGGAATTGGTGTTTGATTACAAAGAAAGTCTAAGAAAATGAAGAAAAATACTATATAAACCCATTTTCTCTCTCTACAATACGTACTAACTGAACATCTAGCCTAAAAAATGGAGATAGATACAAAAATCACGTCATTTCCCGGAGATATAGCTGCAAAATATGCACAGAAACTGCCAATACCGTACATACGGTACTGTTCACCGCACGTGCGGTGAACAATACCGTACGTACAGTCAGCTTGACGCTGATTTGAGCTCTCTGAAGTTTAGGTTTTTGCGGCAGGCGTACGTATGGTGGATGCTACCGTACGTACGGTCAACGCACATTTTGGCTCTTTTTGCTCTAAATTCGCCCTTTCTTCACTCGGAACCTGCAAAATACCTACAAACACTTATTAAAACAATTATTATACTAAAATGAGAAATATATACACCTGAATTGAATTAACAATAGCTATTTAGGGACTTTAGATTACACTTTTTGGAGTGTAATCACTACCCCCCACCTAGCTTTTGCTAGTCCCTAGCAAAAATGCGAAAAATAAAACAAAATATATACAACAAGATAATCTCTACTTTCTTGGGAGTCCCGGATGTATTTAGTGTATACATCAAGCCTTTGAATCATTAGGTTACTCTTAGTGGACGAGTGGTGTCTCGTGAGGGCTTGTAGTGATGACACCTACAAACATTGGCTTATAATCAACAATCCTAGACATAGAATAATATAGGAGAAATGCATGGGGTATGTAACAATACTCAAAACAATGTATCTCCTCTTCCAGTACAAATAAGATGAGTCCATGAAGATAGTATGACAAGATTCATGTGTGTGTGTGTGTGCTAGGATCATACATAGTAGTTTACAATGCTTCACTTCACACCAACAACCTTAAAGCCTCGATCCAAACACTTTCCGGATATACACTCAAACAATAATCGAGCACATGGTTGATCTCACTTGGTTGCTCTTAATAAAAGAGTAAATGTATAAATCATGCAAAAGAGGAAACTAAACTAAGAAAGACAATATAATGCAAGTGTATCGACTTGACATGACTTCATAAAAGAATACTTTATGGCATAGATATCAATTAAGCATGATGTGCAAATAATGGCTTAAATTCCATCAAGACCTCAATTGAAAAACATGCTTCGGATCATCAAGGATTTTGTAAGGGAAGGTCAAGGGGTATCAAGGTATGGTAAGAAGGAAAGGAAAGGTGTGAAACTGCAATACCTGCGTTATTCAAGGCATGTAATGCTCCTTAAAGACCATCATCCTCTTCCAACTTTCGAATCTTTCAATATCAACATCACTTTGTTTTAGAGTGTTGACTCCCTTCACCTATTAATCAGTCTTGCTTCCCCTTTTCTTTTTCTCTTTTTTTATTTTTATTTTTTTATATGCTCTCAATTTCTACACATTTCTCAAAATTTTTTTTTTTGAAGAATTGCAAAGAATGGGGATGCTTTTCACTTGCCACTAATGATTTTTTTTCTTCTTCTCTCTCTCTCTCTCTTTTTTTTTTTTCATCTTGAGATTTAGAATTGCATTACAAAGGGTGTGAAGATGTGGTGTCAAAGAGAAGAAAAAGTGCAATAAAACTCGGTGGCTCAAAATAAACAAAGAAGGCCTTAAATCATTTCCAAAGCAAGTATTGTGTATACAGATCTTGATGGAATGCAAGTGCCAACCAATGCAAATCAATATCAAACCAACAAGCCAAACACAAGTATAATGAAGTTATTTGTAAAAGCGAGAGCTCAATAAAAATTTATGCAAGTAAGTGCAAAAATCTCTCCAATAAAGCAATAGGCTCTACTCTCATGCTTAATTAGGTTATGGATACAAAGTTCAACAATGTACGCTACTTAATATGATCCGTGCTCATAAAGGCAATCATCTCATCATAGTGTAATCAAAACCATATCACGTTCCTTTTGAAATCAAAGAATACAAATGCTCATCATGCTATGATCATGCCCCATTTTAACCCTTAATCATTCATACATCCAGAATTGAATCTCATAAGATATGCTATGGTCCCTCATGCGAAGTATCAACACATCCACTATGAATAAGAAAGGTCAATCAATAGATCACTAATGGATGCTAACAATGGAAAGTACATAGTGAGAAAAACCATACAATACCGTTAACCTCTTACCATCATGTGATAGATAAAGATAAAAATATCCACTAACTCATATTTGAAAAATAACCTATATATACAAGAGGTCGACATACACTGAAAGAAATAGATCATGTAAGCTCAAATAGGTATGCAATCATATAGAACTGAAATGGAGTACATCAAAAATGCTGCAGAGTTTTAGATACATCGATGAATGACATGTATACATGGAATGTACATGAGATGCAATACATGAGACGCTATACATGTGATGCTATCTAAACTCTGCCCCGGTCGAGTCCAAAATCATCATCATCCTGGAAATCGTGCCCTCCTAGAGATGTAAGGTTTATAGAACCGAAAGCTAAGTTAGGAAAGTCGGGCTCCTCATCCTCCCGAAGTCTAGCCAAAATGTCAATCAGCATCTGACTCTATCGTGCTTGCTCTTTTCAAATCTCCTCTTGAAACCTAGTCTAAGAGGTCTGAAGCTCTGCAATCTGAGTGCCCAAGGTTGTCTATAAGGTAGTGATCTGTGCTATGTGGGCTGTCTCTAGAGTCACACACCTCTAACCAAGCTTAGTATGGGCTGTCTGAAGTCCTGCAACGGACTGTTGCATCAACTAGATGGTTGCAGTCTGCCTCTCAATGTGTGCACTCTGCTAATCTAATATTTGGGCGAATGCTTGAAACACTAGGCTTGCCTAGGCCGACTGTGGCTCACCCTCGGCCAGTGGCTGCTACTGCGCTTTACCGGGACCTTTTCTCCCTCTGCGGGGACCTGCTATTGCTGCTGGGCTCTCTGCTGGGCCTGAACAAGAGCCTCAACCCGTCTCTGGATGCCTGCTAACTGACCCACAGCCCTGTTCTGAGTGGACAGGGCGTTCGGTGCAAGTATCGGGGCTAAAGGAGAGTTGTCTAGAACTAGCACTTCAGCATGTTCAATTAGCTCGGTCATCGTGCCAGCAACAGGTAGTGCCCTCTGCGGCTTCGTCGAAGTATCGAGGGAGGTCAATGGTCCTACCCGTCCCCAGGGCATAAAGTAATTGACCTCTACGCCTGCTCACCTCTCCTCTCCTCGTCGTCCTAACAGATAGATCGACCCACAGGTGAAAACAAACATCAGTGTATATCTTGGAGTAATGAATTTCTTCTTAATTTGAGAAGAAATCCACTGGGTATTGGGCTGGCAGATCTCAGCAACCATCACCTCATTCTCTACCTCACCCCGCTGGGGCCAACTCAAAGCTGGGTCATAAACTTGGGGGAGGCCAAATAACTCTGCAAAAGTGGCTGGGGTAATGGTAATGGTCTTACCCCTAACATTGAAAACTATACGCTCGTCCCTAGCAACATCCGAAAGTGCTCGGATGTTGGTCATTAGCTCAGCGACGAGACTAATCCTATGCCGACCACTATACTGTGCCACTCGTAGCCAACCACGACCCTCAAACATCTCTCTCCATAGATATGGCTCGCCCTCATAGTGCTCGAGAGTCATCGCTCTCTTCTGCACTGGGCCCCTCCTATTGAAAATCTGGTCATACTGTTGATGGGCCTTCCCGTCAACAAATAGGGAGGCATCAAAAGCAACAGGAATCCTGCGTACCTTCTTGGTCCGCAGAGCCATCTATACTAATGAACTAATCTAAGCTGATAAACTAGAAAGAACTACGAAAGAACAGGAAGCAAATGAAAAGGGAAAAGCTCGAGGAATACCTAAATGTGGACTAAAGACGGGCACGGGCGAGAATAACTATGGCTAAAATCCAGTAGGGCTCCACTACACTCCCTCACTCACCCTCACTGAGTTAGCTTTGAGTCGACTCAATTTTAGAAACGAATTACAATTAAAAAATGAGGGTTTATATAGAAAATTGGGGGCACCATACGTACGGTGAACAAGTGCATACTTACAGTGCCGGAGAGCTAGCGTACGCGCACTCAGGCAATCGGGACCATACGTATGCATTAAGCCACCGTATGTATGGTCAATAGGAAAATGAACTGTCAGCCATGCAATAAGGGCATGCCACGTCAACGTACGTAAGGTAGTCTTACCGTACATATGCTTCAACCAGCGTACGTACGCTAAGACTTTCATACGTACGCTCCAGAAGAAAAAAAACACACAGCTCAAAAAAAATTTGCTCTACTCTGCGTGAAAAGAGAAAAGAAAGAAAAAAACTGGGCCCAAAATAACAAGAATAGGGGAGAATGCCTTGTAATCTACCCTCACCCCCCACTTATAACAATGCATTATCCTCAATGTAAGATACGAAGTCACACAAGGAAGAAATAAGGCAACACGAAAGTGATGAAGCAACCCACCATTTCATTAAACAAGGAAATCGAACATTACAATGTCGAAGGTGGCCTGAACAAAAAGGAAATAAAAGATAAAGGACCCTTATAAAAGGAGTCGGAGACACACCGACCTACATTGCTAACTACCACCTGGTGGGTTACTCGAGTCTATTTCTTAGAAATGGTGGAGCCGGAAGACATAACAACCTCCTTCTTGGTTGAGTCGGAAGATAAGGGGGATGACTCATTAAGGAGACGAGAAGCCAACAAGCAAGCTACAGTGATGACGTCATTCGAAGGAAGCCGGGACAAGGAAGTATAAGTGTAAGCCCGCAAGAATGCGGCGTAATTTAGGTCCTCCATCTCATCGGAACTCGGGGCTTAGGTGGCACTCTCACTTGCCTTAGAAGGCTCCTTGGATGCCATGGATGGGGTTGAAACAAAGAGGACTAATGCAACAATAGGGTTGAGTAGAGGCAGAAATGAATGCAAGTAAATGATGGCAGGAAGCCCCTCCTCTTATAAGCCTAAGAGGTCACATGCAAGGGAATCAAATGTGAGATATGAAGGTACTATGATGTGGGATTCCCTGCACAAAATCAAAGTCATGTAATTCTCCCCAATCAACAAGTGGTAGAGCCCATCAAAACAACCTAGCTACTCTTAACCAAACATAGAATGGGAAAGAAACTAACTACAAAAGCCTTCACTCAAAAACTAACTTAAAATATTATAAACAATAAAACCCTATTCCTAACTGAATGAAAACAACCAAAACTAAGAACAAATAAAGAAAACTAAGGAAGCTAATCTAAATTAGTCCTACTCCTAAAAGACTAGAGCATAGATCATCATCACTCAAAAAAGGGTGGATCAATGAGATCCACACAATCCAATTCGCCTTGAAAAGTTTCAAAATAGGGCTTCAACCTTTGGCCATTCACCTTGAAAGCCAACCCATTAGTGAGATTCTTCACTTTTATAGCTCCATGGGGAAAAATATCAGTAACAAGGTAAGGACCCACCCATTTACTCCGTAATTTACCCGGAAACAAATGAAGGCGCGAGTCATAAAAAATAACCTTTTGACCAATTTTAAAGGATTTACGAAAAATGTGTTGGTCATGGAACTTCTTCATGCGGGCCTTAGCAATATTAGCATTTTTTTAAAGCATTATTACGGAGTTCATCAAGTTCATTCAATTGAACCTTTTGGTGTGCCCCCGCGGCATCAAAGTCCTCATTACATTACTAGATGGCCCAATAGGCTTTATGCTCAATTTCCACCCGGAGGTGGCAAGCCTTTTCATAAACAAGTCGATATGGTGATGCACCAAGCACGGTCCTGTAACCCGTGCGATAAGCCCACAATGAGTCGGTTAACCTAAGGGACCAATCATTCCTATTGGGGTTAACGGTTTTCAAGGATTCTCTTAATTTACTATTGGCTAACTCAACTTGCCCTTGACTTTGAGGGTGATAAGGTAGACCAATCTTATAAACCACACCATACTTCTTCAATAGAAATGCAAAGGGTCTATTAGAAAAGTGTGAGCCACCATCACTAATGATGGCTCGGGGCATACCATATCTTGAAAAAATATTCTCCTTCAAAAAGCAGACCACCACTTGGTGGTCATTGTTTCGAGAGGCAATGGCCTTCACCCATTTCGAAACATAGTCCACCACCACTACGATGTAAAGGTAGCCAAAAGAGTTACTAAAGGGTCCTATGAAGTCAATTCCCCAACAATCAAAGATTTCCTAAATGGTAATGGGCTGAAAAGGCATCATGTGACGCTTAGTAAGAGTTCTTAAATGTTGGCACCTATCACATGCAAGACAAAATGCAAGAACATCCTTAAACATAGTTGGCCAATAAAGGCCACATTGAAGAATCTTGGCGGTGGTTTTTTTGGAGGAAAACTCTCCTCCACAAGCTTGGGAGTGGCAAAACTCCATGACTTGTTGGAACTCATGAATGGGCACACAATGCCAGATAATTTGATCCGGACAATATTTAAAGAGGTGAGAATCATCCCATGAAAAATAACGCACATTTCAAAAGAATTTGCGTTTATCAATGGATGACCAATGGGATGGAACCTCACCGGTCACAAGGTAGTTTGTAGTATCGACAAACCAAGGGGGAGGAACCTTATCCAAAAACTGCACATGTAAGATTTGCTCATCCGGGAAATGTTTATTGATAGGGGTGGAATCGGTGACTCTTCCATCAAGGGGAAGCCGGGACAAATGATCCACTACTACATTTTCTACCTCTTTTTTTTATCTCACATTTCGATGTGAAATATTTAAAGCAATAAAATCCACCGAATGAGGCAGGGTTTTCCATCAGGTTTGGCCAGAAGATACTTAAGGGCCGCATGATCGGTGTAAATGATAACTAATGACCCGATCAAGTAAGAACAAAATTTATCTAATGCAAAAACCAGCGCGAGAAGTTCCTTTTCAGTTGTGGTGTAATTGATTTGGGCATCGTTGAGGGTTTTAGAGGCATAATATATGACATGAGGCTTTTTGTCAATTCTTTGTCCTACAACAGCCCCCATAGCGTAATCACTAGCGTCTCACATAAGCTCAAAGGGATGAGACCAATCGGGTGCACACAATATTGGGGCAGAGGTTAAGAACCCTTTTAAAATATCAAAGGCTTGTTGACATGATGGGGTCCACTCAAATGAGACGTCAAGTGACAAGAGTTGACACATGGGCCTAGCAATTACACTAAATCCCTTAATAAAACACTGGTAAAAACCGATATGCCCAAGGAATGATCGCACATCCTTAACACAAGTGGGTGGAGGTAGTTTGTGGATTAATTCAATTTTAGCCTTATCAACCTCTATCCCCTTAGAAGACACGATGTGGCCTAACACAATTCCACCAAAAACCATGAAATGACATTTCTCCCAATAAAGGACGAGGTTAATCTCCTCATATCGCTCCAACACCTTTCCTAGATTTTGAAGGCACCCCTCAAAAGTGTCTCCGTAAATCAAGAAATCATCCATGAACACTTCTACAATATGCTTTACCATGTTGCTAAAAATGCTCATCATGCACCTTTGAAATGTGGCCGGTGTATTGCATAAGCCAAATGGCATGTGGCGGTATGCATAAGTTCCAAAAGGATATGTAAAGTAGTCATAGATTGATCCTCTAATGCAATCTCAATTTGGTTGTGCCCAAAATAGCCATCAAGAAAGCAATAGAAAGCTTTTCCGAATACTCTCTCCAGAACTTGGTCAAGAAATGGCAAGGGAAAGTGGTCCTTTCAGGTCACGGCATTGAGATGACGGTAATTGATACACATACGCCAACTGATTTGGATACGAGTGGGCACCAGCTCATTCTTATCATTTCTAACTTCTGTGACACCCGATTTCTTAGGTACCACTTGGGTAGGACTTACCCACTTAGAGTCGAAGATGGGGTAGATAACACCCGCATCAAGCAATTTTAGCACCTCACCCTTAACCACTTTCTTCATGTTAGGATTTAATCTCTGTTGCATTTGACACACAATTTTAGCCCCCTCTTCTAGAAAAATGCGATGTGTGTACAAAAGAGCACTAATACCATGGAGATCAGCAATGGTCCACCTTATAGCTTTCCTATGGTGTTTAAGCAAGTCTAACAAGCTTTCCTCTTGGCTCAAAGATAAAGAGGAAGAAATGACAACGAGATAGGACTCACCATCGCCCAAAAATGCATACTTCAAAGTGGTTGGTAGTGGTTTCCTCTCGGGAAAGGGAGGCTTGACCTCCGATGGAATTGGCTTTGTACCACTAGGTTGGAGAGGTTCAAAAGAAGAGATCCATTGACCCACATGCATACATTGGGCACTTTTAAGCACCCCATTTTTTACCACTCGGCAGTTTACGCTCCGTCCATACTTGTACTCAAGTCAAGATGGACGTATTCCAATCGAAACCAACTTTCTAAGTCCAAATCCCATCTGTCCATCGTTTCGCGGGCCCGCTAGGCCCAAATAGAGACAAAATCACCAAAATGCCCTTAGGAGCATTGTTCTTTCCAATTCCAACCAACCCCTCTCTCTCGACAGTTTATTCCTCAAGACGGTTCCAAATCAAGCACGTATTTCCAAAGACGGTAAGTCCCCTTTCCAATTCCAATCGCTCTCTCGAGACAATTTATTCGTCGAGACGGTTCCAAATCAAGCACGTCTTTCCGAAGATGGTAAGTCCCCTTTCCAATTCCAATCTCTCTCTCGGGATAGTTTATTCTTCAAGACGGTTCCAAATCAGGCACGTCTTTCCGAAGACAGTAAGTCCTCTTTCCAATTTCATTCCCTCTCTCGAGACAGTTTATTCCTCGAGACGGTTCCAAATTAGGCACGTCTTTCCGAAGACGGTAAGTCCCCTTTCCAATTCCAATCCCTCTCTCGAGACAGTTTATTCCTCTAGACGGTTCTAAATCAAGCACGTCTTTCCGAAGACGATAAGACCCCTTTCCAATTCCAATCCCTCTCTCGAGACAGTTTATTCTTCGAGACGGTTCGACACGTTTTTTGAAGAAAATCTCTTTGAAATGGTAAGTCTCTTTAAACCTGTCGACCGGGACTAGGCCCAAAGTCCCCTAGATGGTAGAACGGTCCACCTTTGGCACCTGCTAGCCCGCCAATACAGAAATGTCCATTTAGGCACGCCTTTCGAGAAAGTTGACTTCTCATGCGCTAAGTTCCTTTAGCAGCTTCCCGAGATCAGACAGTCTCGGGAATGATTGCCAACCGTCAAAGTAGCAGAAATACTCGCAAACATCGCAAACATCGCAACCGTCAGAGTAGCAGAAATACTCGCAAACAGGTCGACACACGGAATTTCCAACAAACCCCTGTGTCACGATGACCGCCGTCAGAGTGGCGGAAACACTCAAAACCCAGGTCAACACCGGTGCCTGCTAGCCCACTTTGGTGAAAAATGACGAAACTACCCCTTGGGCCTTTTTTGAGACTTTCCAGTTAAGATGACCATTTCGCCCCTAGGCATCCGAATGCCCCGAGAACCACACCGGCTCTGGGTATCAAACCAGTAACCTTCTAAGAATGCTTCTTATGGTATTCCCAATCTTCCTCTGTCTTCCCGGATCATTCCGAGTCAATTTCGGCAAACCCGGTACAAAATAACCGTTTTGCCTCTAGTGGGCCGGTCTCCTTTTTTTGACCATACCGGCTCTGGGTATCAGACCGGTAATCTCCCGAGAATATTTTTTATAGTATTCTCAACCTTTCTTCATCCTTTCGGATCATTTCAAGTCAATTCCAGCAAACCCGGTATGAAATGACCGTTTTACCCCTAGTGGGCCAGTCACCTTTTCCGACCACACCGGCTCTGGGAATCAAACCGGAAACCTTTGGGAACATTCTGAATAATGTTTCCAAATCTTGAGTCTTCTTCCGGGACAGTCCGAGTCCGTCTCGGCACCTTTCCAACCCGATTGACCATTTTGCCCCTAACGGCTCGGTTAACCCCTCCAACACATCCTCTTCTCATTTTTCAAGTCAAATACCTCCGGGACACTATTCTAAGTGTTCCTGCCCTATTCCAGCTCTCCGGGTCATTCCCGGCCTCTTCAAATCATTCCCGGACTTTCCGGAGTCACTCCTAGTGAAGCCAAGCTAAAAATTGCATGGTAGTCACTAGTACAGGCGCCCAAATCTAGTCAAAGATACGTTGCTTGCAGACCTTAAATATTTCCTAAATGGCTAGAGCCACTAGTAGTGGCGCCCAGCCAAAAAATGGCTTGGTGCCACTCCTAGTGGCGCCGGTGTAAGTTTTGGCCTGACGCCACTACAACAAGCGTAAGTGCATTCTTCCCTCCATAAATACAGAGCCTCTTCCAGCGTGAAAGGGGTCCGCAAAGTCAGTCTAAAAATAGCAATATTCGATATACAGAGCTCGAACACTCCCTAAACCCTAGCCTCCCTAGGTTTTCCAAACCCTAGCCACCATACACTAAACCCTAGCCTCATATACACTCCTATACACCCTCACACACTTATACATTGGCTTCCAACCCTTTTTTGAAGGCTTGAAGAGCTGCAATCTGAAGTTTGAAGATTGAAGAAAACTCTTGAGGATTGAAGATGAAGATCAAGACGAAGATCAAAGACAAGCAAGGTGTGCAAAATAAACAAGACAACGGTAGGCTTTCTCTTTAAATTTCCGCACTCCCCCCCCCCCCTCTCTCTCTCTCTCCTAACCCACTTGGGTTTTCTCTATTTTAATCTCCTATCTCTCCCCCCCCCCCCCTTTCTTTGCATGCTTGAAACAAGAGGACTCCAGGTACATGTGTAGGATTAGACTATCGGAGGGTCACCGTGTTGGGGGCTTTCCTTTAGGCTAACCGGAGACCACGTGGGTTCGATTCCCTTGATTATGTGGTGAAGCCTTAACCTTGTATGTTCACGACCCCAAATTTGTATTGTGCATATCATTATCTTGCATTCTTCCAAAAATCGTTTTCAAACTCGTTTTTCAAAGCTTACATTAACTTGTTTTCAAAATTGCATCAAAATCTCTTTTTCAAAACATGTTTTCAAAATCACAATCCTAGGGTGATTCTAGCCTTTCCATGGCTAGGAATGCTTTAGGAAAGTGTTACACTTAAAGTGACTTTCATGGTCCATATTTTCAACCCATGTCGTTTTCAAAACCGCTTTCCTAAAGTGGTTCTAGCCCTCTTATGGTTAGAATTGCTTTAGCAAAGTGAGATGTTTTTTACACCTTCTAAAAACTCTCTTTTCAAAAGTCTCTCTTCCTAAAAATCTCTTTTTCAGTATACTTTCCTAAAACTCTCCTTTCCAAAATTGTTTTAAAAAACTTCCTCTAAAAATCTATTTTCTAAAACTTCTCTTTTTAAACCCCTTTCTAAAACGCTCTCTTGAAGGTCTACTTTCCAAAAACGTTCCTTAGATTTCCTTCTTAGAAAAACCTCTTCCTAAATCTCTTTCTTAAAAATCTCTTTCTAAAAAACTCATCACTAAGATCTCTTTTCAAAAACTCTTTCTCTTCAAAATTCACTTTCTAAAAACACTTCCTAAATTCACATTCCTAAAAACTCTCTCCAACAATCTCCTTCCAAAAATCTTTCTAAAAAACTCTCTTTCCAAAATCTTCCTTCTAGAAACTTCCCTCTAGGATTTCCTTCTAAAAACTTGTTTCCAAAAACACACTTTTCAAAAACTCATTTTTTTTTAAAATCTCTTTCCAAAAACTCTATCTTCAAAATTCACTTTCCAAACACTCCTCTCTAGGATTTTCTTCCAAAAACTTGTTTCTAAAAAAACACACTTTCCAAAAAAATCTTTTTTTTTTGGTGCCCAAATCAAGCCCTAGAACCCACAATTAGGAAACCCTAATTTTCTTTCCAAAAACATAGTTTTCAAACTTGTCTTAAAACCTAAGTTTCCAAAACCTCTTGTTTTCACATCAAAACTATACATATTTCCAAAACCTCCTATTTTCTACGTCAAAACTATAGTTTTCCAAATCTTGGGTTTCTAGAAACTTCTCTTTCCAAATCCTTGTCAAATCCTACCTTCCCTTTAGGAAACCAAATCCAATCTCCTGTTTAGGAAAACTAGATCCTATCCTCCGTTTTTTGAAACAAAATCAAACCTTCCCTTTTAGAAACAAAATCCAATCCCTTCCTAATCCAAATCTTTCCTAATTCAACTCTTTCCTAATCCTCTACTTTCCTAAATCTTAAGTTTCCAAAACTTGAACATAAAAATCTTTCCTAAATTCTAAAATTCAATTTTCAAATCTTTCCTAATTCAACCCTTTCCTAATTCTACCCCTTTTCAAATCTTAACTTTCCAAATCTAATTTTTCAAACCTTTCCTAAATTCAAACCTTTCCTAATCTCAAGATTTTCTAAAACTCTAAAACTTTCTAAATTTCAAACCTTTCTAAATCCAAAGCTTTCTAAACTCAAAACTTTCTTATTTTCAAAACTTCTTTGTTTTCTAAACTTTCCAAAGTTCAAAACTTTCCTAATTCGAAACTTTCCTAAGTTGAAACTTTCTTAATTCAAAAACTTTCCTAATTTTTAAACTTTCTTAATTTGAAACTTTCCTAAATCGGACCTTTCCTAATTCAGACATTTCCTAAATCTAATCTTTCCTAATCTCCTAAACCTTCCAAGTCGAGTCAACTCTTTCCTATGTCTCTTTCCTAAGTGTAGGTTTCTTAAACCTCCATCTTTCCAAAATAAGTCTAAATCTTTCTTCCAAGTTCTATATTTTCAAATCAAAGTCTAATCTTTTCAATTCCAAAATTCTAAATTCCAATTTCCAATATTCTATTCTAAGTTCAAATCAAATCCTTTTTCCAATCAAAATCTCTTTTTCAAATCATATCTTCTATTTTCAATCGGACTCTTATCCAAACTACGACTGACCTGATTCCTCCAAGAGGATACGCAGTCACAACTTCTTTCAAATCTCAAATTCTACAATCTCTTTCAAATCTCAAATTCCACAACATTTTTCAAATTTTTATTTCTACAACTTATTTCTAACCTCCAATCCTACAATTTTCTTCAAGTTTCCAATTCCATGATCTATTTCTATTTTCAATCTTCAATTTCAATTTCCAAAACCTTTTTTCCAAATTCAAACTTCTATCTCTTTCTTTTCATATCAAATCAAATTCTTTTCAAATCTATTTCCAAATCAACTCTCTTTTCTTGCACTTGCATATCATGCATCATATCTTTTTAAACATCTTTTTCAAAGTGGATAGGATTGAACATATGTTAGCTGAAGATTCTCATAGGCGAATCTAGGGTAGATTAACATGTAGGTACTGAAAGGATGGGGTAGGGTGATGGTTTAGTGCGTCTTCCTTACACGTAACCAACCTCCGAACCTAGATCACTGATTTTAAAGACCAAAAATGGAGTTATTTTTCCAAAAAGGGCTAAATGTTTTCCAAAAGTTGACAAACAACCTGTTTTCTTAAAAACCCTTTCTTGAGGAAATATTTTCAAAAACCTTTTTCCAAAAACCCTAAGTGTAGTTTTCGGGTTATGCTTAGTTTTTAGGTGACCTAACTCACCTTAATCAAGTTAGGTGGTGACTCCAAATCTTTTTCAAAAGCCCTTTGTTCAAATCTATTTTCAATTCAAACCTAGTCGAACTCATTCTTCTAGGAGGGTGAGTTCTAACGAGAGAGTATAGTGTTTTTCTCACTTGTGTGAGTATTCCTCGAGTGCGAAAAATCTGGGCGTGACAGCACTCTCAAGACCTAGGGAAGACACTTCTCCTACAGTCTTACCATGACAATCTAAAGCTTCATGAGGCTCGCTCCTCAACAAAGCTTTTTCCAAGGAGTCCTCAAAGAACTCATTCTCCAAGTGGTCTCACACTATGATCTCAATGATGTCGACCTCCCGAATATCCTCACACTCCCCCGGTTGTTTGGCAACCAAAAAGATATTCAATTCAAAAGTGGTGTTGCCAAACGAAAGCTTCACTAGCCCATTCCTACAATGAATAATAGCATTGGAAGTAGCTAGGAAGGGTTGCCCTAGAATGATGGGAATTTGGTTGGGAGCTATACAATTATCCACGGGTTTAGTGTCCAACACTATGAAATCAATGGAGAAATAGAAGTTATCAATTTGGATGAGCACATCCTCAATGATACCCCTAGGAACCTTTATAGACTGATCCGCTAGTTGTAAAGTGAGATGGGTAGGTTGCAATTCCCCAAAACCAAGTTCCTTATAGACCAAAAACAGGAGAAGATTAACACTTGACCCTAAATCCAATAAGGCTCGATCTATTCTAGTGTTCCCAATAGTGCAAGATGTAAGCACCCCATTTTTGCCTGCTCGGCAATCTCCGGCCCGACCGAACTCCCTTTCAAAACTCCATAAGCACATTCAGTCCCAAATCAACTTTCAAACCCCTATCCAATCAGTCAATAGCTTCTCAGGCCTGATGGGCCCAATAGAGGCCTAAGAACCAAACCTGCCCCTTGGGCCTCCAGGCACGTTTTGAGAAAGTTCAAAACCCCTCAAAATGATAAGTCCACCTTTCCAAAGTGTTACTAAGCAATTAGGCTTACTCCTCACGCCATTTTGTCCAATTTCAGTCCTATTTTATCTAACTCCGGTCAAAATTCAGGCACTGTGCACATCCCACCAAACAGTAAAAGACTCTCTTGGGATTGTCCCTGAACGACCCGGCATGCTTAACATAGCACTCCGATCTATTCCTGGCCATTTTCAACCAAACCCAGCCAAAATGACCATTTTTACCCTTGACAACCTGAACGCGCCCCGAAACAACACCGGTCCCGGGATATTGAACGGCAGGTCTTGTCATACACTCCTATTTAACCTAAGGAGGACCTTATGACACTTAACAGCCCCGACTCGATAAAAGTTCCCTAGAGCATCTCGTAGACACTCCGCCAAAATTGCATTTTCTCCTGATTCCCTAGTTAGACGCACCATCAAATGACTTGAGAAATGCGTAAACCAAGGAATTCCCGAAAACTCGTTCATAGGTCTTTCCATCGATACGGCTCGATCGGATAGATCGCTTCTCGAAGCCCCTCATCGCGTGGCTTGAAAATTACTACTTTCAATAACCCTAGAGCATCTCATAGACGCTCCGCCAAGGTTGGCTTTTACTCCAATTCCCTTATTAAAATCCACCGTCAAACGACTTGAGAAATGTGTAAATTAGAAAATTCCTGAAAGTATTCCCAGATTACTTTCCATCGGTATGATCTGATCGAAGAGATCACTTCTCGAAGGCTCCGATCACGCAGCACAAAAATAGCTGTTTTTGAAACCCTGTGGAGCGTATCACAGACGCTCTGCAAAAATGCAATTCCATGCACATTTCCTGAGACAATATCTCACACTTTCGAACATCATTCAAACTTTTTGAAAACACAAAAGTTCACGAGAAACCCTAGGAGCACACCGTGGATTCAACCGATTCCTCCGAAACCTTCCTGGTTGGCTCAATTGTCAAGGCAAAATTTAAACGAACGCTCCAGGTGGTGGAGTGTATGCTACAGGTGCCCAAATTTTGATCAGATCAATCAAACTTCGCTTAGCCCTTAAGATTTAGCTAGTATAGGGAGTGCCACTTGGCCTTAATTCTATGGAACAGTACCAGCGCATATAGGATATGTGCCTGTGTAAAATTACACAGGCACATGTCCTGCATGCGCCAGTGTCTAAAAATTTGCCTATAAATATAGGCCTCTCCCTTTGCATATTCCAGAACCTCAAATTAATGCGAAGCTTAGCTGAAACTACTCCAGAACCTCGAATCTCTATATACATTCCACTCCTCCAACATTTAGGCTAGATTCCACCTCCCTCTAGCCTATACACTTCACCTACATAGCCCTATACACCATTAAACCCCTCCTTCCAGCCCCTCAAGCCTACAAAGCCATCTAAGTTCAAGTCAAGGCATCCATAGAAGATTACAAGTGTGTTGAAGACTAAAGGTGGTATTTCTTTTACATTTTTTTTCTTCCCCAACTCTTTTCTTCTCCTTCCTAACCTACTTAGGCTATTCTCTATTTTAATCCCTATCTTCAACCCCCCCTTTCTTACATGCTTGAGCCAAAAAGGCTCTTAGTTCATACCTAGAGGAAAGCTAGTGAGAGCCACCATGTAGGGGGATCTCTCACTAGCCTACTTTAAGATGGTATGGCCTACGAGCCCTTTGTTTATGTGGTGTAGCCTAAAGCCTTGTATGTATTCATGACCCCCTTGCATTTTGTTATCTTGATCATGTCTTATATGCTTGGCTTCATCTTTATGTTTATAATCATGTCCTACAACGCTTACATTATTCTTATTTCCATGCCACTTTCAAGTTCAATAACCCTCTCAAAATGGTTCCAAAAATTGGTTCCTTGAAGTTTAGGATGAGACCTTAGAAGTCATGCCTTAGAAAATCCCCAATTATTCCCTAACTCTCACTTTTGCATCATTACATTCCAACTTGCATGAAAATGGTCTCCAAACTCTCTAATTCCCAAGGTTTCTATTCTTTCAAGTTTAGTAGTCGAAATGGCCCATGGAACCCTCTCTTGAGTGGTCTCCCTTTTATATTGGTCATAGGAGTCCTAAATTGTTAGAATGATTCCCTTCTTGCACGTAAATGGTTTCCAAACTCTTTGATTTCTAAGATTTCCATTCTCTCAAGTTTAGTGGTTGGAATGGCCCCAAGGAACCCTCTCTTGAGTGGTCTCCCTTTACCTTGGCCATAGGAACCCTAATTTGTTGGAATGGTTTCCTTTAAAAATAGTTCAAAACTTTTTTCATAAAAATGATTTTCAAGAATTCATTCTCTCCATCTTTACATTAAAAATGATATTTCAAAAGTTGTCATCATCACGTTGATTCTTGGACTCCATGCTCTTGTCAAGATAATGGCTATAATGGTCATAAGGAAACCTTCTTTGGAATGGTCTCCAAACATCAACCATATAAACCATACTCTTGGCTAGAGTAAAATCTTTATAGAAATGATCTACCAAAGTCCTTTGTATAACATGATTTGTTTTTCAAAACTCTTTCCAAAAAAATGTATCAAACCACCTTTCAAAACCATCCTCCAATTCAACCTTAAGTTAACTTGACCCTAGTTATCTAACCATAGGTTAACTTGACCCTAGTTGCCTAACCTTGAATTAACCCAACCTTAGTTAATTAACCCTAGGTCACCTTAACCCTAGGTTAACCCAACCTTGGTTAGTTAACCTTAGTTCAATCCACCTTAGGTTAACTTGACCATAGTTATCTAACCCTAGGTTAACTTGACCCTAGTTATCCAACCCTAGGCTAACTTGACCCTAGTTGTCTAACCCTAGGTTAACCTAACCTAAGTTAGTTGACCCTAGGTTGCCTTAACCTTAGTTAGTTAACCTTAGACCACCTTGACCCTAGGTTACCCTAACCTATGTTAGTTAACCCTAGGTCATCTTAACCCTAGATCAACCCAACCTAGGTTAGTACACTTCAAGTTTCCAACTCATGAACCGCTTTTAAAGGTTCTCCCTATTTAAAACTACTCACATAACCCATTCTTCCAAATCCTCCTGCTCCCTTGGGATTTCAAAAACCAACTCCATAAACTTTCTAAGTACTCCTCCACTCTATCTTTAAAAATGTTTTCAAAATCTCACAACTCTAAGATGTCCCTACTCCTTTTTATGGTTAGGGATTCTAAAGGAAAGTGATACATCAAGAACAACCCCCAAGGTTGTCCATATTAGGATTCCAAAACCACTTTTAAAAGCTTCTTCTAAGACAAGTTCATAAGAACATCTCAAAACCCTACCTCCAAGGTTTTCAAAACAAGACATCAAAACTCTCTCGAGTTACTTCAAAGCACTTCCAAAACTCCCTTGAGTCATTCCAAAAACATTTCAAAACACTTCAAAATCTCATTTCAAGATTTTCAAAGTTCCATTTCAAAACACTTCAACATTCGATTTCAAGTCAAAGTTCTCTAGTCATCTTTCCAAAGATCTCAAAATATCTTCAAGCTTTCCAAAGGCCCCAATGCGCCTATTTTCCATCAGGCTCTTGCCTGAACTACGAATAACCTGATTCTCGCCAAATGAGATACGTAGGCAACCTAAAATGGTTTAGTCATAACTTCTATTTCAACTCCAACCCCCTTTTCAAAAGTTTCTATCAATCCCAAATTTCTATCTAAAACTCCTTCAAAATTCTCATGTTTTTCAACTTCTTCCAAGACTTGCATCATACGATCATTCATCCCGAAAGTGATGACTAAACCCCGTTTTCAAAATTCTAAAGTGGATGCTAAGTGGACAATGGTAACCGGTTATTCTAATGAGTGAACAAAAGGGTGATAAGACATGTAGGTACCAAAAGGACGGGGTAGGGTGATGATCCTAGGATATCTTCCCTACATGTAACCAACCCCCGGGCCATAGATTTCTATTTTCGAATGACCAAAATGGAGTTATTTTCAAAAAGGGCTTAAAACTTTCTAAAGGTTACCAAACAACCTATTTTCTCAAAAACCCTCTCTCGATGGAGTTTTTCAAAACCTTTGTCAAAAACCCTAAGTTTAATCTTCGGATTAACACTTAGTTTTAGGTGACCTAACTTACCTTAATCAAGTTAGGTGGTAACTCCTATTTTTCTAAAAAAGCCCTTAATCAAATTACTTTTCAATTCAAACCTAGTCGCATTTGTCCTTCTAGGAGGATGAGTTCTATTTACAGAGTTCTGTGCTTTTGGTCTCCGAGCCAAAAGGACCTTCGACCCAAAAACCAGGGAGCGACACAAGAGATAGTAGAACATCCGGGGTCCTTGAATTTTGGAACGGTTTTGCATTGCAAGATTGCACTTTGATTCTCATTCATCATGGCCGTCTCCTTGGCATGTGACTTTCTCTTGAATGTATATAAGTCCTTTAAGAACTTGGCATATGATGGAATTTGCTTAATTGCATCGAGAATAAGGATGTTGACCTTAACTTGCTTAAGCACTTCATAAATTTCAGCATTCAAGAGTTCATCATTTGATTTGGTCAACCTTTGAGGAAAAAGTGCATGATTCAAGATATCCTTCCCCTTATCCCTAGTGGTCTCACTCAAAGTCTCAAAAGGAGTAACAACGAACTCCTTTTTCATTTGATGCTTATCACTCTCTCCCTCCTCTCTCAATTTTGCTTCTCCCTCAACCTCCTTTTCTTTTCCTTTCCCCTCTTTATCAACGCATGGTTTAGAAGCTACATCCTTTGAAGGAATAGTTTTATCAATGACTTTACCGCTTCTAAGAGTGGTGATGGCTTGTACTTATTCATGACTTGTTTGAGGATCCATGTCACCCTCGGTGATGTGTACTTGCCTAACCACCGAATTGGGTTGAAGTTGAGCCGGGAATCTCCCCAAAACATTTTGAGTCAAAGCTTGTGTCAATGGAGACATTTGCTTTTGTATGTCCTTAAGCATCCTAGTATGTTGGTCCAACACTTTATCTTGCTTATCTACCCTTGCATTAACCCCTCTTATGTCATTGGTTATTTGATAAAAATTATCTTCCATAGGTTTCCTATGAGGAGGTTGATACGTTTTGGGTTAATTTGGAAGTTGTGCCAAGGGTTGGAGTTAGTAAACTTAAGGTTGAGGTGCTTGGAATGGAGGAATAAGTGTAGAATAGTGTTGAGGGTTTTGATACCCTCCTTGGTAAGGTTGGGAGTTTGAACTCCCCTCATCCCTTCACCCGAAATTAAGGTGATCCTGCCATCCCGGATTGTAGGTCTTAGAGTAAGGATTTCCCCCTCCTCTTTGGAATTGGCCAATTGCATTGACTTAGCCATGTAAAGCTTCTTTCACCTCCGGAATGATTGGACATGAAGCTGTGCCATGGTCAGTAGTGTCACACACTATGCAACAAGTCTCTTTCCTCACCTCACTCTCAACTACTAACACTTTTTTCCCTTCTAAAGCCTCTAATTTCTTGGTTAAGGCGGTAACTATCGTGTTAACATCATCAACCTCTTTCAATTGGTATCGTTGTACCCCTTGTTGAACAGAACAACCCTCGGGATTTTGAGCCCCGATAAGTGCCCAATCCCTAGCCTTGTTTGCTAAAGTGTCAAAATATTCATAGATTTCATGGGGTTGTTTGTCAAGAAATGTCCCAGTACACATTGACTCAATCAAGTGCTTAAGTTGAGGGGTTAGAGATGAGTAAAATGTGTTGATGATGTGCCAATCGGTGAAACCATGATGAGGATAAGTATTCAAGAGGTCCTTAACCTCTCCCAACATTGAAAGAACGTTTTCCCCATCATAGGGGAAAATTGGAAAATTTGCCTTCGGATGCTGTCAGTTTAGTTCTAGGGAAAGAACTTCTTTAAAATCTCTCCTTGGCGTAGTCCATGAATGAATAGACATAGGCCTCAACGAATTGGACAAAAGTTTGGCCTTGTCTTTCAAGCAAAAAAGGAAGAGTTTTAAAAAAAAACCTCTCTCGGGCAAGAATTATCCATGATGAGTGAGCACGCATCGTCAAACTCCTTAATGAAATCATATGGTTGTCGGAGTCCATTCCATAAAATTGGGGGAGCATTTGCATGCTTCCCAGCCGAATGTTAAATGAAGCGTAATGTGGCGGGAATATAATGCATGACGTTGGTGCTTGACGTGGAGGATTCAAGTAATCCTGTAAGGTTCTTTGATAGGGGGCCGCCATGTCGCCATGGTGGCTCCCTCTTTCCATATTATCATTGTCCCCTACATTAGGATCTACCCTTGCTGGAATGGGTTGAAGATTAGGGTGGAGTTATGGTTTAGGTGCATTCAGTGTGGCGTTAAGATTCTAAGCGAAGACGTTGGGTAAACCTTGATCATTCATGTTTGCCATCAGAATAAATCCTAGGTCCACAACTAATGAAAGTCATGGTGTGAGTAATGATGAACTACTCGCACTCTCAAGCCTCACAAGTTGGTTATGAATGTCTCTAGTGAAATGTGACATGCGATGATGAATGTAACAAATAATGGACCGTCTAGGTCATATAGCATATCATACACAAACATGCATTGCCGGACAACGGCTTTTTCTCTTGTTCTTCAACCGATCCTCCAATCTCCTTATGCAAAGTAATACCACCAATTTGCAAGTTAATCACACTATCCTATCTCCACTAAATGCCTCCTCACAAGGAGTCCTAACAAAATGCAATGCAACTACAACTAAGTCAAATAAAACAAACTAAACAAAGAAAAACAAAAAATCTAAGCACATTAAGGGAGAAAGAGATTACCAAGGCTCGAAACCGTAGATGCTTCCGTCGAGGGTGAGTGACCAAATCCCACCCGTTTGCAATTTTGCTAGTCTGTTTAGTTTTCTTTTTCTCTTTTATTTGCTATTTTTTTTTTTGTGTGTTTTTTTTTATATGCAATTTGAAAAATGCTTCTCCAATCCGCAGCTTGTTGGTGTTCGCCTTATGCTTTTGATCCCCGGCAACGGCGCCAAACCTTGAATCGCTCTCAAATATGATGAAGTTGAGCTTCCCGCAAAATGTACAAGTTTCGATCGAAGTAAAATCCCGGCAAGTACCGATATCGTTCTCCCACAAGATCAAACCAAATATAGGTAACACATAAGAGCCAAACAACCAAACAATCGAGTCAGATTAGCGAATCACTTAACAAATTGTAATTAACTACGAATAAGACCGAAAATGTTTGAATGGTGTGATTGTGTTGACTACCAATTAAACTAACTACACTATGTATTTAAAACAACTCTAACTAAAGTTAAGAACGATTAATGAAAGAATTGGATACAATTGATCTAATCTACCAATTCTCTACAAGTATCTTAATGAAGGATTTGATTACTCAAATTAAGGAATCACTCCCCTGATCCTTAATTCGGAAGATTTAGACTATAAAAACAGGAATTCATACTCAATTGGATATAAATTGTTATTCAATGGTTAAGAATCTTAGAAGCAAATCATCATTTGTGCAATACTTATACCAATTAAGAAATTGTGCATAGAAATTACCAAAAGTGATTATGAATCCAAGTTTTCTATAAATTTACAACACAATTGATATGAATTTGAAGAATTCATAAGGTAATTCATTAACAATGAAGTGTATATACCTTCATTGAAGACCTTGAAAATTCTTGGTAGATCTTCATAATTGCATATAAGGAAAAGTTTAGCTACTTGATTCCATAAGAGAAAACTTGAAGAATTGCAAATTTCTCATTGATTAATGAAGAAATTGGTGTTTGATTATAAAGAAAGCATAAGAAAATGAAGGAAAATACAATATAAACCCACTTTATCTCTTTACAATACGTACTAACTGAAAATCTAGCCTAAAAAATGGAGGTAGATACAAAAATCGCGTCATTTTAAGGAGATATAACTACAAAATATGCACAAGAACAGTCAGTACCGTACGTACGGTACTATTTACCGTACGTACAGTGAGCATACCGTATGTATGATCAGTTTAATGCTGATTCAAGCTCTCTGAAATTTGTGTTTTTGCTGCAAGCGTACATACGGTGATACCAACCGTACGTACGGTCAATGCACATTTAGGCTCTTTTTGCTCTAAATCGCCTTTTCTTCACTCGGAACTTGCAAAATACACACAAACACTTATTAAAATAATTATTATACTAAAATGAAAAATATATATACCCTAATTGAACTAACAATAGCTATTTAGGGACTATAGATTACATTTTTTGGAGTGTATTCAATAGAGTTTGCACAAATCGATTGTATGAATCAATGACTTTGATTTTATTACAATTCTAGGATTGATTATCAATGATTTCATGTTTTTGTTGCTAAACTTTCTAAATCAAAAGCTCAAGACGTAGCCAATGATTTGAGTTATCAAAAACTCCATTGGGATTCCGAGTGAATTGATTAATTGGATCAATTGGTTTTGAAACTTTGTTTAAAATAAGTAAACCGTTTTCAATTAGTTTTAGTTTAGTTAAACCATATTTCAAAACAATCAATTTTTTGTTTCCTTTTCGAAATAATTTAAAATTTTTATTCAATTGATCATTCGTGAGCTAATTTTCCATATTGACGAGATCCTTGTGGAATGGACTCCAGTTTTATTGGGTTTATACTGTTTCGCCATCCTACGCTTAGGATTAATCTCGAACATAATTTTGAGCAAGTCAAATTGGACATCCAAATTGGATGATACTCTTAGTAACATGAATGAACAAGACCTCTCACTACCGTGTTTTTCCTTAAGGTTGTATCCAATGCACAACACTTCGCTCAATGGCTGGGTCTAGGAGAGTGGTGGGTAGGTAGCTATACTCTTTTTTAGCTGAGAGGTTGATTCTTGTGCCATTAAACTAGGCCCTAGACAATTTGAGACCTAAAACAATAATTTTTGAAACGTTATATATTTTTTATTAATATTATAAATTTTTTATTTAAAATTATTTTATTTTTTAAACTAGTTTTTCCCTATACTTAAATAGTGTGATGATTTAGGTATTTTTTTTCTATAAATAAATAAAAGAGATGAATATATGGTTTTAAATATTTTAGGGACTTCACAAATTTTTATTTACACACTTTTTTTTTACAACAAAGACACTATGTATGAGATGTTGAAATTTTTAATTCATTGAGTGTATTTTAGGTTCATGTAATTATTTGAGTCATGCAAATTACTTCCTACATGTCATGAAATACTAGTTGAATCATTGTCAAACTGTTTAGAGCGGTGTTTCCCTTCAGAACTGAATTTTCTGTAGGAGTTTCTCCAAAAAAATAAAGGTTGCCAATTCGAACTACCCTTCAAAGGGTTCGAACTGCCCTCTTTGGGCGTTCGAACGGTCGGCATCAGTGGCTATATAAGCCAACGTTTGGCGTTCAATTCGATCGTCCCACATCTCTCTCACCTTGGGCTTTCGGTTTTAAAATGCTTTTGGTTTTCTGATACTAGAGCTATCTTTTTGGGTTATATTGGTCTGTTCCATACCGATTAAAGTGCTCTACATCACTTTTAAGTCATTTTGACCGATTATTTATGATTTGACCTGCATTTTTCTTATTGCCCAATGATTAGGATAAAGACCCTTGCTATCGGAATGAGTCATCTTCGTTTCATCCTATTGATCCGATGGTTACGTTTAAGGTCAGATGGGGGTGATGATTACGATCTAGCTCGCGGATTCGCGGATGAGAGGCGAAACCAGTCAAATTTGCAGACTGGATTGCTTTCCATGCTACACCTTCCAAAGGTGGACTATAACCGAAAATTACATGGAACCTAACCTCTTGCAGCACTTCCATGACAATTGCCACTGACCCTTCACCTCCATTTTGTCTATTTGTTTTTGTTTTTGTTTTTTTTTTTTTTTTTTACTTTATTGCATATTTGGTTTATACATACAAGAAAATGCTACATAAAAAAAATAAAAATTACAGAAATACATGTATGTAACTGTTCACATATATAAAATTTTTAAATAAATATAAATATACAGATATATTTAATATATATATATATATATAAGTATATATATACATGTTTTAGAGACACTTCCGCGCCTACCCTCGCACCCCACCCGCACCTACAACTTGGGACTTAGGTTAGACCTGTTCTTGTTGAACAGTTTGTTGTCGTCCCCGAAATCCATCATCTCCCTCTATATACCTATTTTAGGGATCAGAGTTGGGAGCGTCTTTTTCAATCGGGAGGGGTTGCTTACCCTGTATAGTGAGGGAGTTTTATGCACATATTAGGGGTTTAGATCCTAAGATGCATGCCTTTACCACCACTGTTCGTGGAGTTACCCTACTTTTTATTGCCACTGCCTTTTAGGACTATTATCATTTACCTACGGTTGAATTTCCATATCCCTACACTGCGACCATTTCTCCTGCTATTTATATCATCTCCGATCATATTTGGACTTGTTGTCTGGATTGGCCTTTGGCCATGGCATCTCATAGTTCTTTGACTAAGCATTTTAGGTTGATCAACTTTTTTATATCTTGGTCAGTCGAGCCTCGTAACCGCAAGACCTAGTTGTCTTGTGATCGAGATCAATTTTTGTATGCCGTAGCACTAGGGTACCTATAGATCTTGCTGCTGTCATGTTTGATGCCCTAGCTAAGGCGTATCACACTGCATCTCCCTCTACCTCCCTACCCTTTGGAGTCTTCTTGACCACTTTTACGAGGGCTCGAGGTGTTGTTGTTGAGCCAACCGAGGAGTATATCACTTCTCCTGCTCATATGACCACCACTACTATGTCGCAGAGTATTGATCAAGCGGCCCACCGACATTTCCTCCACATCCACTTGAGGTCCATTATGTCGGAAATACTGAGATGGTTGACCCCAAGGCTGCCGAGGGGGATGATGCCTCAGAGATTGAGTCTGTTGATCTGTCCGCGCGCATTCTAGACAAGCTCCGACTTGAGCAACGATAGACTCATGCTAATGTCAGTCGCACCATCTCGCACACGTGGACTTCCCGCGGACTTCACCCCTATGGGTGGATGTGTTGCAACTATTCGCCGGTTGTTGGAGAGGCAGTTTCCTCCACCTCCACCTTAAATTTCTTAGGTGTTGTCCTCAGAGCTTAGACTAATAGGCGTATTAATGTCATATTGTACTCAGTTTAAAGGTTTTTCTTCATTATCCATATTTTGATGTTCTACCTGTGTTGGAGAAATGGAAGTGTATGTTTTGCCTATTTATATATCTTTACCTTGTGGTCATGTGCTTGTTTTGTCAATTTGTAACCAAAAAAGAGGAGTAATATAAGGTTGTTGCTTTGCTTGCTTTGGCTTGATGCTTTGCCTTTTTTTATTAGATACCACGCTTGTCACGAGATTGTTAGTTGGTTGTGCAGGGCAGCAGCTGATCACATACGAGACTCTTTGGACATGTTGAGATTATTTTATTCACTTTTATCTATGTTGTTAAGAGTCTTTATTTATATATTGTTCCTTATTTGTGTTTTGTCACAAAATTATCGAAGGGAGAGATCGTTAATTTTTAGATTGACATATTCTAGGTAAAAGTATTTTATGTGTAATTTCAGCATTCAGATAGATGTGTCAAAATATAAGAATGAATCAAGTTGTTGCAGTAAAGTAAAGGAAAAGCAAAGAGATTGAAGAATCTGGAGAGCGTCCGAATGGCTTACTCAAGCATTCGTACGCCAAGCCAGACCGTTCAAACGCATAACAAAGTTTTGGATTTCAAGCAACTACTCCATATCGACGGAGGAAACCTTTTCTAGTGAGAGATACAGTTCGTCCAAGACTCTACAAACACTCCAATCAATATAGAAAGGCTTTGAATGTTTCATAATTCATACACATATATTTAGAGAAATCATATAACTACTCAGGGAGTTTTATTGTGATTCCAAGCTTATTGGAGTGTTCCTTATAGTTAATAAACAAATTCACACATATCAGTTTTGGTAAATTTCAAAAGTTGACGTCAATAGCACGGGAGAACAGTGAATCATGGGGTTTAGTGAATACGTCTGAAACTTCTACCATTGTCATGAATCAATACGTTGGACAGCAAGTTTATTCTTATAACGATTCAAATTTTATAATGCTGAGTATGTTAGAGGTTGCATGTAGTCTCATGTTTTCTTTTCTCCTAATTTAGGATTTTTATATTAAAATATTGTGTACACTGTCTTCTTATTTTATTACTTTAAAATTGTATATTAAATTAACATACTTAGATAATTGGCATGTTCCCACAGTTGGATACTTAGATTAATTAGTCAAATATAGCCTAATCCACGCCCCGACTTTTTCAGTTATAATTCTTTCATGGAATAAAATATTCAAACTAATTATCTGGTATAGATGGAAAAAAAAAAATCGACAAGCCACTAAATTACAACGCAATACATACACGCCCTATATAAAAAACTAAAATTACCTCATTAAGCAGTTATATGTTGACAGCATCTCTATAGAATGCTGACGAATGGTGGCACTTTTTAAAAATGGCTCCTTAAGGCACTTTACATAAATGCTGCAAAAATAAATGTAGAGAAAATGTCAATTTTTCTTTTTTTGTTTTCTTTTTCTAACTGAATGTTTGGGTAAGCTTGCGCATACCTCGACTAATTTCGCTACTTATATAGTTCGTTTGTCTCATACAAACTAAATAATTACCAAGTTAAAAGTTCTGAGAGTAGCTATAACGAGTTAATAATACTTAAAAAGTTTTAAAACAAAACCTTTAGAAGGAGCAGACTACAGAACTCAAGTCTTAACCGCTTGGGGTTATGTCATGTAGTGAAAGCTAAATGGACCATTTTCAAAAACATGCCCGCAGATGACATCAACGTGCAAGTGGCTTACCTAATTGTGTCAATGGCCTTACATAACTTTATTAGGAAAAAAAAACACAAGATAATGAGGACTTCTAACTTATCTAGAATCGATGATGACGATTATATATTTGAAAAATTACCTGATGACCCAAATATACATCTTTTTCAAGACTTGCTTGGTAAAGGAAGATGCAGATGTGCATGCAATTAGAAATATAATTACAGATCACAATCGCGGGTACATGAATCGGTAAGTTAGATAGGTAGTTGAGATCGTTATGTTTTAGGACACTTTACTTGTATTTAATTTATAATCATCTTCAATGAGCACTACTAAGAACGGATTTTTTGCGACGAGAGTATTTGTGACAGCTATTTGTCTTTGCAAAAAGTGAGATTTGTGACAGAAAAGCAATCGTCGCACATGTCATCGCAAGAACTCACTTTTGTGATGGCATTTTTGCGACGTTTAAGATCCGTTTCAAAAGAGTAACTTTTTGTGATGGACTTTATGCAACGGCCAAGTCCTCATCATAAATGAGTACCTTTTGCAACGGGCTTTTTGTAACGGCTCATTACCGTCGTAAATAACTCATGAAACGACATAGTTTTGCTAATGAACTCAAAATTTCTCTTTTTTTCTTTCTCTCTATCGATCTAAGAAGCCTTAGGGCTAGCCGCACTCTCTCTCTCTCTCTCTCTCTCTCTCTCTCTCGGAACAAGGGATCTTCAGCCACCGCTGCCATGATCAGCTACTGCCACTGCTTCATTCAACCCCCACCACCGGCATCTTCACCTTCTGCCAGTGCCACCGCCACCGTTGCCTTTAGCCACCGCCACAGCCACCACTGCCATCAGCCACCGTCACTACCTCCTTCAGCCATCGCCACCGCCCCCTTAGGTATGCAGTGATGTCAAGTATCTCTTGGCTTCTTTTGTACGTTAATGTATATTTTTGAAGATAAACTGCAGTAGAATGTGAACCATGATCTCTATTTAGCAATGCAAAATGATATAGAAACATCTCTCTCTCTCTCTCTCTCTCTCTCTCTCTCTCTATATATATATATATACTTGTATGCAATATTTGGTAAATGTGGTGATTTTGAGAAAAAGAATAAAGAAATTGCAGCCTTATCCTGTTTGAGGCTTACACCTCATTTCTTGTTATAAATTTCCTTGCCTTTTGCGTTTATCATTGAAGTCATTAAACAAAATGCTTTGAGTTTGGTGGTGTTAATTTCTCATTTGTTATTTATTTTTCTCTTGGTGTCAACTTGTTTATTGGGAAGATGTTATTTCTATTAAAATGAATTTAATGTGAGAGTTAATATTGCTCCTTGATAATCTTGACCGTCCACGCCCAACCCACACTCACACGCACACAATTACTCAGTTGTTACTAATTATGTTACGGTAATGTGTTTCCCTGGTTTTGCTGAGATATTTTCATTTTTAGGATTCTCACAACGAAGCTGGGATTGCTCACAGTGGTGCTATAATGCTATTAATGAAGCTTCTTGATTCAAAAAATGAATCTCTACAACAAAATGCTGCCTTCACTCTTTATGATATATTTGACAGTGAATTTTGGTTCAACTTATGAAGAATTCTTTTGCAGGTTAATGTTGCGGATCTTATAAGTGTTGGAGGCATTCAAAAGCTTCAAGATGGAGAATTCGTTGTCCAAGTATATATCGATTTTAATGATCTGACTTTATTTTTGACTTCACTAACCATTTAAGGTGTAAGCACTTGTTTCATTAATATCACAAAGCAAATAATGGTCAATTCCCCCTTATCACTTTTATTCCACCGTTACCATTATTTGGATGCCTATTTCCTAGGACATGAATATGATGACTTACGTGCAGCCAACAAGGGATTGTGTAGCCATGAACCTGAAAAGATTAGAGGAGAAGATCCATGGACGAGTGAGTTTTCTTTTTGTTTTCATCTTACCAGTTTCTTTGACTTGTTATTCCTTCTTTTTGAGCTTTATAACAGCCAAAATTAGCCTCATCTTATTGATTTTATGGAAAGAAGAATTAATAAATGACCTTTGAGTTCTCTTACTTTTGTCTAATTGAAGTTCGTAAGTTAGATGAGCTTACCGGCTTACTCAAATGCTTTCTTTGTTAGAAATTACTTTATTATCTTGCTTATTTGGGAATAAAATTGGAGACTTTGTTAAAAGGTGCCTTGTTACACAAAGGAAATGCGGAACTCAATCAATTTCAACATATGAAGGTGCAGGCACTTATATTTAATATTTAGCTTTTGGAGCTCAGGGGAGTGACTTTGATAAAGAATATTAATAAGGAATGATTTACCAGTTAATTACATTTTTTTTTTCTTGACAGGTACTAAGCCATTTGTTGTACTTAATGCGGGTTGCAGAAAAGGTTGTTCAAAGACGAGTTGCTTTGGCTCCTGCAAATCTTTGTTCGCCTGATGATCAGAAAGCTGTTTTTATCGATAGCAATGGTGAGATCCTTTCATGATCATTTATTTCAGTGTTCCCCATTTTCTCTAACGTTTGCTTTAGCAATCATTTGTATTTGATTATGAATATTTATGACATTTTTTGGTCTCAAAGACTAGAGTTGCTTTTAGAGCTTCTTGAGTCAACAAATGTGAAACAGCAACAAGATGGTTCAGTGGCTTTGTACAGGTTGGCTACCAAAGCCACTTCCCTTTCTCCTGTGGATGCAGCGCCCCCATCTCCACCCCCTGGTGTGTTCGATTTTGTGAAGGTTTGCTGCATGCATCCTCTGTGTTATTACTTATTGCTTAAGTTTTTTCCTTTTCACACAAGGGGTCTAGGCACGGGTGACGCATAAAGACTGACAGGACAGTCACAGGACTCTCGGTTTGAGAGTTACAATGCTTTTTCCTTGAATTTATAAGTCTTAAGTTTTGGGAATCTAAGGCTCAAAATCCACAAACAGCTTCAGAACGGCCCCAAATTTGGTACATAGCACGGTCTAGGTACAGGTGACACGTGGGGACTAATGGGATAGTCACGGGACTCCCACTTTTAGAGTTACAATGTTTTTTGGGCTTTAGAAAAAGTTGAATTTATAAATCTCAAGTTTTTAAGATTTGGGACTTAAAATCCCCAAACGAGCTTGGAACGGCCCCAAACTTGATACGTAGTATGGTATAGGCACGAATGACGCATGGGGACTAACGGAATAGTCACATGACTTTCGATTTGAGAGTTAAGAGTACAAAGTTTCTTTTTAATCGTTAATTTATTTTAAATTGCTACCCCATCTCCAACCTCCAGATGTGTATGGAAATCTATAGATATAAATTATAACTTTGTTTCATTTGTTTTTTTTTTTTAGTTAATCACATTCCTATATATATATATATATATTGTGGAACTAATTGTATTGTTGTTTTATTTTTACTCAGGTTATTATGAAGGAGTAGGCCACTACAGTTTATGGTCGGGATTAATGGAGTGCTCAGTTAATGAATGTTGTTTCAGTATTTTTTGATGTATTAATATTATTGGAGAATAGGTTATTGTTTTGGATAAAAAAACTGGTGTGTATAGTTCGATACATTGATGTTAGTTTTTCTTATGTTTTTGCATTTTGGACGTATGGATGATGCGGATTAATATTATATATATATATATTTGAACTTCGTTTTATATGTTTATCTTTTGGTGAATGAATTTATTTATTGATTTATGCAATTATATATATAGGAATTACAAAAAATTAAACTTTAAAAATAGCAAACAGAATATTATTTGCGACGGCAAATAGCTGTCGCAAAAGAATTACTTAATCCACTAGTTTTTGCGATGGCTACATAGCTATCACAAAAACTAGCTTTTGTGATGGCTTCCCCCGCCGCAAATACAAGCTTTTACAATGGCTTTTTTAAATAATATTTTTTGTTATTAGTTTTTTATGCTCATAATATATTTAAAAATATTTACAATTTGGTCAAAATTATGAGTCAGCCAGTTAAAAATTATTGTCAAAACTTGTTAATTAAAGATTTTTTTAAATAACTCAATGGATTTGATAATTTGTTCATGTGTAATGATGTTTTATTCTTTTTAATTTATGTGAAATGAATTTGAATTCTTCAATTAAAAAGTTGTTATTCTGTTTTATATCTTTCACAAGATATTATAAGTTAAAAATGATATTTTCTTGCAATATTATTTTCATATATGAATTATTTATTATTAATTGTTATAATTAATTATTACTTGCTAATTTTTAGCATTTCTAAATATTTATTTGTAATAAAAGGAGCCAAAAATAAATTAAAATATACATTTTCATGTAATTATTTATTATTAATTGTTTCTATATTTCTAAGTATATATTCGTAATAAAAAAAATCCAAACTAAATTAAAATATACATTGTTACATAATATGATTTTTAGCTTTTATTGTTGACTAAACACCACATTAGTAAACCCCAAAGGTTGGTCTAGTGGTTAAGATTTGGAGTCTGAAGGTCAGATTTGAAACCTTTGATGTGCTATCAACTTTCTAGAGCCACGTCCAAAGTCGTTGATCCGGTAATTACTAGATTTGTGTGGGACGGGAGGAGTTCTGAGATTAGTTGTGGTGCGTACAAGTTAGCCTGGATACTCGGTCATAATAATAAATAAATACAATAGTAAAAACAACCTTTTAAAGGTAAATAGTCATTTCAGCTTAAATCAAAAGTTTGTTTTGTCACAAAAATTGAAAAAGCTGCTGCTACCAACTGCCCAAAACAATAGCTAAAACTCCAACCTTTTCAACAGGAAAATAAACCAGATGCTTTTATGAAAAGCTAAGTTGAATCAAATGGCCCTGAGAATGGACAAGTGATGAGTGATCTTGATTCATTTGGCTTTCAATCTTAGATGTAAGGTTTCAATTAATGAATAATCAAAATAAAAAAATAAACGCCTACACATTAATCACGATGAGATCATAAAAAAGCTTCGTTTTGGTGGTGATAGCAATTCATAAGGACAAAAAAGGGGGCTCTTTACCAAAACATATTTATTTCAATATTTATTTATTAAACCACGGCTTATTTAAACTTATTTACCGGATACTGGTTAGGTATCATTGGTATTGACGTCTTTATGAAAAGTTTATTAAACTTATTTAGAGGATGCTGGTTTAGCATTATTGGCATTGACGTCATTATGAAAAGCATCATTGCTAATAACGCTTTTAACTTTTATTTTTTACTATTTTAGCATATTTTCTAAAATATTAATGGAATTTCAAAAAATAAAACAAAATAATATTAAAAGCATCATTGCTATTGACGCTTTTGGTATTAAGTCTAAAAGCGTTAGTTGCAATGATGCTTTTAGTATTAAGTTTACAAATGTCGTTATTGTATAATACAAGTTTCTATTATTTAGGATTGAGTTAGACAATGAATGTGATTAAGACTCTATTACTGCTAAAGTAAAAAAAATAAAAAAATAAAAAGCAAATATAGAGGTTTTGATAAATACTTCCATATTAATTGAAAGTCACTATTATTTACGATTGAAGCAAGAAGAAGAGTTCAATTAAAATTATAACTCACTAATATATAAATATATGAATATATTCATCCTACATTCAATGAATGAAAATTTATAATATTCACGATTGGAGCAAGCTAAGATTTCAATTAAAATTATGACTCTGCAAATATATAAATATATGTGTATATATTGAACTTCTTCATCCTTCTTTCAACAAATGAAAATTTATATTATTAATAATTAGAGAAGATAAAGAGTTCAATTGATATTGTGTATTTGTAATATATAAATATAGGTAAACACATATGTACTTATCTTTTTGATCTTGCATTCAATGAAAATTTTTTAAATAGTAGTGACACTTTTAGTTTATTTTTGACATTTCATTTTTATTTCAAATAAATAAATAAAATGGTAGAAAATTAAAGTTAAAAGTGTTATTAGTATTGACGTTTTTTATAAATGCGTCAATGCTAGTGACGTTTAATCAGAGTATTGTAAGTAAGTTGAAAAGGACCCTGGTTATTTAAATAACTAATAAAAAAACCCTATTTCGTAAAAAGCCAGGCAAAAAGACCAAAAGTTCTCGATAGTGCATTAATGGCAGTGTGGTTAGTTGAGCAAGCATCCATAGGATTTGAATCCTCTCAATTATATTATTTAAATGGATATCTCTATTCTATTAATGAATAGACTACACAATGTCATATAAGATGTGTTGTCAAAGCTACATCATGTTGTATTAAAATTTATTTTTATATGTATAACTACCAATTGATTTTTTTTTAAGAGAGATTTATGTTAACTTATTTGATCCCTTCATTTTAATGTTAATTGATGTGTCAACTTCACAATCAATGGAATATTACCTTAATTATTCATAGAATGAAGAGGATCCTAATTAGCCTGAACACCCATAAATTGTTACTATTACCTTAAAGAAACCTTCTTGATAAATGGAAGGACACCGTATAAAAAAAAATCAAACTTTAAAACTTTTTTTAGCCCTTAATCTGAAGGAATATCAAATTTTTATATAGTGAATTACGAATCCTATCCATTTTTGTTGTCTAATAAACAATTATGTTTTCATATTTTGTTGATGCTGAATAAAATCATATATTTTTTCTTGTGAAAATCTAGTATTACATTGTAATCTATTTCTCATGTTGAAATTTAAAAATAGGTGCAAAGAAAATTTAAAGTATAATAATTATATTTGTCGCGCTCTGGTTTTTACTCGAGCCATGTAAGTATCGGGAAAACCAGATAATCTCTCTGTTAGAACTCACGAGGACAAGTGCGATGGGGATTTAAACTTGAAAATTGATTTGAATAAGAGTTTTTTTGGAAAAAGTTTAGAGTTGCCACCTAACATAATTAAAAATGTGCTAGATCACCTAAAATTAAGAGGAATTCAAAGACTAAACTTAAATTTGTCAAAAATATTTTGAAAATACCTTCTAGAAAAGGTTTTGAAAAATAAGGTTTTTAGCAACATTTTGAAAATAGTTTAATGCCCTTATGAAAATATGACTTCAGGTTGGTATTTGAACTAGAAATTTATAGTCTATGGATTGATTACGTTTAGGAAAAATATTCTAAGATTATCATCCTACCTCGTCCTTTAGATACCTATATGTCAATTCATCTTAATGCACACACTAATCTTCGATTCTCTAATATCCACTATAGCCACTTATGTAATCTTGAAAATGGGGGTTTTGTTATCACTTTAAGGATGCATGATGCACGTTTTTTAAAATACTTTTGAAAGAATAAGAAATTTTTTAAAGTAGATTTTGAAAAGTAGTTTTGATGAAAAGAAAGTTTTGAATAGACATTGGACTTGAAATAAAGTTTATAATCGCAACTATTTAGGTTGTCTACTATCTTATTTGGCGAGAATAAGATTATTTGTAATTCGTGCAAGTAAAAGTAGACTTAAGTAAGTCTTGGAAGGTTTTGAAATTTTGAACTCAATAGAATTTTGATTTGTATTTTTGAAATAGAACTCAAGAAAGTTTTTGAAATGTTTTTGAAGTAAAACTCGAGAGAGTTTTGAAATGTGGTTTGAAATCAACTCGAGAGAGTTTTGAAAGTAATTTTGAAATCTTGATTTGAAGATTTTGGTGATGAAATTTGAATTGGAATAAAGTAAAAGCTCTTGCGAACTTGTCTTTGAAAAGTATTTGAAAATCATTTTCTATGCCTTGAAAAAAGCTTATTTGAATGTTTCATCACCTTTAGGAGATTAGTTATGGATCAAACTAAACTCTCTTAGGTTTATGATTTTTAGAAAAATACTTTTTAGAAGAAGAGTTAGACAGTTCCTTTACGCTTCGTTTGGAATTCGAATTTTCAGTCAAAAAAGTAAAGGAAAGTAGAAAAAAATACTCTTTTATTTTATTATAATTTCCTTCACCTTTTTCTTTTTCTACCAAAAATTCAAGTTCCAAACAGAGCGTAAGAGTTTTGAAAATTTTAGAGTTATAGAACCCTACTTGATATCTCACTTTCTTTAGGGAAACCATAATCATTGAATGACTAAGATTATCATAATAATGTGATTTTTTAAAATCCTTTTATGAAAGAGATTTTGAAAACATTTAAGGTATGGAACCCTAGTATGAACCACAAATGTTTTAATCAATGTATTACTTTCCTTTGAAGACCATAACCATGAATGGGTTAGGACCATCCTTAGGGTTGTGAGTTTTTAGAAAGTAGTTTTGAAAATGTCAAGTGTCTAGCCATTTTTTATTAAGACAAGTTCAAGAGAATTTTTGAAAATAATTTGAGAATCTAATAAAAGTATTTGAAAATGCTTTGACAATATCACTTTTGAATACTCAAGACAGTGAAGATTTTGGAAAACAAGTATAAAGAGTTCTTTAGAATTTTAGACTTGAAATAAGACTTACGGTTAGATTGACCTAAGGTTTACCAACTTGGGTTAGGTTGACCTAGGGTTGATTAACTTAAGTTAGGTTAACTTAGGATTTTAGAACCTAGAGAGAGAAGCTAGGGTTTTAGAACGTAGTGGTTTTGGAAGGTGTTTTGAATTAGATCCTAGTGGTTGTCAAATGTGGTTTTGAACTAGGGTTTTGAACTTATAGTGGTTTTCCAAGGCGTGAAAAGTGTCATTTTATGCACAAAACTTGAAGGTGTGCTTTAGAAAACTATGATTTCATGTGAAAACCTCATGATTTTGTGTAGAAAACATATGATTTTATGTAGAATACTTATGATTTTATGTGAAGAATTTCAAAGAAACACTTATGAAAGTGTCATTTCATGTGAGAAAGTTATGATTTCATGTAAAACTCATTTAGAAAATCAACTCAAGGAAGTGGTGGTTTTTAAAAACCATTTTTATGCAAATTTGAGAGAGCCAAATTTTATAAAACTACTCAAGAGAGGGTTATTTTGGAATCACTTTAACACTAACTCAAGAGACCAACATTTTGAAAAGCCACTCCAATGAATATGTGATTCATATGGTTGATTTGTCAAAACTACTCAAAAGAGGGTTAGTGTCAGGGACTATAGAATTTTCCTTCGCCTCGCTATAGTGCATATGCAGAATACAAAAAATTCAGATATATTTAGCATAAACAAATCTACATGATTAGTATTATACATTTCAGATATCTCTGTTTTGATCACAAACAACAACATATATAACCAATAACAAGTACGAATCAATTACTCGAACTCAACCTTCAGACTTCTATTGTATCCCTCGTACACACCTTATTCCAAAAAGAGCAGGCTCGCAGCTGCTAAGGTTTCTTTCTCTCACAAAAAACGTATATATGAGATTATGAATAAGTGTAACCCTAGTTGCTCATAAAGTGCATGTATATAAAGGCCACAACAGGAACCACAAGATTAGTATGATTAGGGATTCCTATACAAATAAGGATCTCCAATCCAACTCGAATTAATCCCTATTTACATAAATTATAATTAATACCAATAAAAAAATTATAATTGCACTCTTTGTCATACAAGAAATTATATTTCGAGCTCTATATTATTAAATTCTTATTTATCTCCCCCACATTAAGATTATAGATACATGTCTATTAAATTACTGATAATTACATTTAATAGACTTGTTTAATTCGTTGAGACCTTCCACTTAACTTATTTGATATATCAGATTCATAATCCACCTGCAGAGTTTGACATAATCAAAACTTATAAATTTCTTTAAGGGGGTACCATTAATCCCTACACCAGAACGTGGATTCTATCAATAATTAATGTTCACCGTACACACAATGATATTGCCAAACTCACTGAGTTTATTGACCTATAAAAAATATCACTATTTTGTGAATCAAACAATAAACACTACATGCACATGTCTGACAATTATATTAGGATTAATAGCATAAGCACTCATAATAATCATAAGATATTAATCGTTTTATATAGTCAGTATAAAAATAATTATCTCAACATGGTCTTGTTCAATACACACAAATTGTACTAGTACAAGGAATTGGAACTGTATCATTCTCTATAGTGAAGACAGAACTATTAAAATGTTGTACTACAGTTCTACTGATGTTGTGTCAAGTTCCATCTAAGACTATGAACTATAATTTTATATTTCACAAGAACAGATGATCTAATATTTCGTGTAAATTATACTCTACACACCAAATCATCTACTATATAGAATAAATGACAAACATGCATAATTATTAAATAGATAATATAATGCAAATAATTGCTCACACAGATTTTTATTAAAATGGTATAACTAATTTATTAATAAATACTAAAACCATTATACAAAGAATATCTTTTAGTATAAATCCCTAACAGTCTTTAAACCATTTCGATCACAAACTCAAGAGAGCCAAGAATTTGAAAACCACCCAGAAAAGGGTTGTTTTGAAAAACATTTTAACATGGACTTTAGAGAGTGAAGTTTTTGAAAATCATTTTAACATATTAAAACCACTCAAGTAAGTATATGATTAATATGATTGATTTGTCAAAACCCCTCAAGTGAGGGTTGTCTTGAACCATTTCAATTACAAACTCAATAGAGTAAAACTTTGAAAGCCACTCTCGAGAGGATTGTTTTAAAAACCATTTTAACAAATTAGAACCACTCAAGTGAGCAAATGATTCATAGGGTTGATTTGTAAGAGCCACTTAAGAAAGGATTCTCCTGGAACCATTTCAATCCTAAACTCAAGAGAATTAAACTTTGAAAACCACTCAAGAGAGTAAAATGAAATAATGCAACCTAGATAGTTAGGTAGTCTTGAAAGCATTCTAAGGAATAAAAAACTACGATTGTTGGCTTGAACACTAAGAAACCCATATTAGAAGAGATTTAGAGAAACATTTTAGAAAACTCTTTAACATGAACTTTGAAAAGCTTTTGAAGATAAGAACCATGGTGCACTACAACAAAAATGGGCTTTGCCGATGCTTTTTAAATGCCAGGAAAAAACAAAAAAATGCCGTGTAAATCCTTTCCTAGCGTTTTTACCGGCACTTTACAAAAATGCCGACAATATTGCTATCGGGAATACTTCTAGGCCTTTTTATGATTTATCCTGGCATTTTGTTTTCAGCATTTGCGCCAAAAATAACCAGTTGTCGAGCACCATTTTCCCGCTAGTAAGTTTTAATGGGATTTTAAAAAGCACTGCCTTGAGCATCATCCACAATACCCTGAAGAGCGTTAAACATGTTTTGAATGAAGAAGTGTACATTGCAGCATATTGTAAGCACCCCATTTTTGACCGCTCGGCAGTCTACACTCCGTCCGGACTTGTTTTCAAGTCGTTGTGGACATATTCCAATCGAAACCCATTCTCTAGGTCTAAATTCCATCTTTCCATCGCTTCGCAGGCCTGTCAGGCCCAAATAGAGGCAAAATGACCAAAATGCCCTTAGGGGCATTGTCCTTTCTTATTCCAATTCCAATCCCTTTCTCAAGACAGTTTATTCCTCGAGACGGTCCGAGTAGCAAAACTACTCACAAAACTGTTAGAGTGGCGGAAACACTCAAAACCTAGGCACGTCTCTTCGGAGACGGTAAGACCCCTTCCAGTCCCACTCTCGAGACAGTTTATTCCTTGAGACAGTCCGAGTAGCAAAAATACTCACAGAACCGTTAGAGTAGCGGAAATACTCACAGAACCGTTAGAGTAGCGGAAATACTCACGAAACCGTTAGGGTGGCGAAAACACTCAAAACCTAGGCACGTCTCTTCGGAGACGGTAAGACCCCTTCCAGTCCCACTCTCGAGACAGTTTATTCCTCGAGACGGTCCGAGTAGCAAAACTACTCACAAAACCGTTAGAGTAGCGGAAATACTCACAGAACCGTTAGAGTAGCGGAAATACTCACAAAGCCGTTAGAGTAGCGGAAATACTCACAAATTATCAACCCCGTCCGAGTAGCAGAAATACTCAACCCCGTCCTAGTAACGGAAATACTCCCAAATCATCAACCCCGTCCGAGTAGCGGAAATACTCCCAAATCATCAATCCCGTCCGAGTAGCAGAAATACTCACAAATCATCAACCCCGTCCGAGTAGCGAAAATACTCACACCGTTAGAGTGGCGGAAACACTCAAAACCTAGGCCAACACCAGTGGCTGTTAGCCCACTTCGGTGGAAAAGGACCAAACTACCCTTAGGACCTTTTCCGAGACTTTTCGGTTAGGATGACCATTTTGCCCCTAGGCATCCAAACGCCCCGAGAACCACACCGGCTTTGGGTATCAAACTGATAACCTCCTGAGAATACTTTTTATAGTGTTCTCAACCTCCCCTTACCTTTTCGGATCATTTCGAGTCATTTCCGGCTAACCCGGTATGAAATGACCGTTTTGCCCCTGGAGGGCCGGTCTCCTTCTTCGACCATACCGGCTTTGAGTATCAAACGGGTAATGTCCCGAGAATACTTTTTATAGTATTCTCAACCTTCCTTTACCTTTCCGGACCATTCCGAGTCAGTTCCAGCAAACCCGGTACAAAATGATCGTTTTGCCCCTAGTGGGCCGGTCTCCTTTTCCGACCACGCCGGCTCTGGGTATCAAACCGGCAATCTCTGGGAACATTCTAAATAATGTTTTCAGATCCCAAATCTTTTTCTGGGACAATCCGAGTTCGCCTCGGCAGTTTTCCGGTCCGGTTGACCGTTTTGCCCCTAAAAGCTCGGTCAACCTTTCTGACACATCTTATCCTCACTTTTCAAGTCAAATACCTCTAGGACACTATTTTAAGTGTTCCTGCTCCCTTCCAGCCTGTCGGGTCATCCCCGGCTCCTTCAAATCATTCCCGGACTTTCCGGAGTCACTCCTAGTGAAGCCAGGCTAAAGTTTACATGGTAGTCACTAGTACAGGCGCCCAAATCTAGTCAAAGATACGTTGCTTGCCGACCTTATTTGTTTCCTAAATGGCTGGGGCCACCAGTAGTGGCGCCAAGCCAAAAAATGGCCTGGCGCCACTCCTAGTGGCGCTAGTGTATAATTTGGCCTGGCGCCACTGCAACAGGCGCCCGGTCTGTCTTCCCTCTATAAATATAGAGCCTCGTTCAACGTGAAAGGGGTCTACAAACTTAACCTAAAAATCCTATATTTCGATACACAAAGCTCGAGCATCTCCAAAACCCTAGCCTCTCTAGGTTTTCCCCAAACCCTAGCTACCCTACACTAAACCCTAGCCTCCTATACACTTATACACTCCCGTATACACTCATACACTAGCCTTCAACCATCCTTTGAAGACTTGAAGAGCTGTCATTCAAAGCTTGAAGAGAACTCTTGAAGACTGAAGAAGAAGATCAATACAAAGACCAAAGACCGAAGACTGCACGGCGCGTAAAATAAACAAGATACAAGGTAGGCTCCCTACTTAAATTTCCGCACTTCCCCCCTCTCTCTTCTCTCTCCAACCCACTTGGGTTTTCTCTATTTTAATCCCCCATCTCTTTCCCCCCCTTTCTTTGCATGCTTGAAATAAGGGGATTCCCGGTCCATGTGTAGGATTGGACTATTGGAGAGTCACCGTGTCGGGAACTTTCTTCTAGTCTAACCAAAGACCACGTGGGTCCGGCCCCCTTGATTATGTGGTGAAGCCTTAGCCTTGTATGTTCACGACCCCCAAATTGCATTGTGCATATCATGGTCTTGCATCTTCCAAAATTCGTTTTCAAAAAGTTGTTTTCAAAAATCGTTTTCAAACTTGTTTTCAAAATTGCATCAAAAGTTCTTTTTAAAAAACATGTTTTCAAAATCACAATTCTAGGGTGATTCTAGCCTTTCCATGGCTAGGGTTGCTTTAGGAAAGTGTTACATTAAAAGTGACCTTTTGGTCTATATTTTCAAATCTTGTTGTTTTCAAAACCGCTTTCCTAAAGTGGTTCTAGCCTTCTTATGGTTAGAATTGCTTTAGGAAAGTGAGATATTTTTATACTTTCCAAAAACTCTCTCCCTTCAAAAATCTCTTCCTAAAAAATCTCTTTTCCAACATACTTTCCTAAAACTCTTCTCTCCAAAATTGTTTTCAAAAACTCCCCTCCAAAATCTATTTTTCAAAACCCTTTTTTTTCAACTCCTTTCCAAAACTCTCTCTCTTAAAAATTCACTTTCCAAAAACGCTCCCTAAAAATCTTTCCAAAAACTCTCTTTTCCAAAATTTTCCTTCTAGAAACTCTCCTCTAGGATCTTCTTTCCAAAATCTACGTTTCTAAAAACGCACTTTCCAAAACTCCTTCTCTTTAAAATCTTTTTCCAAAAACTCCCTCTTCAAATTCACTTTCCAAAAGTTCCTCCCTAGGATTCTCTTCTAGAAAACCTTCGTTTCCAAAAACGCACTTTCTAAAATCCCTTTTCCTTAGAGCCCAAGTCAAGCCCTAGAACTCACAATTAGGAAACCTTAATTTTCTTTCCAAAAACATGATTTTCAAACTTTGCCCCAAACCTAGGTTTCCAAAACCTCATGTTTTCACATCAAAACTATACATGTTGTCAAAGCCTCTTTTCTACGTCAAAACTACAATTTTCCAAAACTAGGGTTTCTAGAATCTCCCTTTCCAAATCCTTGTCAAATCAAATCTTCCCTTTAAGAAACCAAATCCAATCTCCCCGTTTAGGAAACTAAATTCAATCCTCCGTTTTTGGAAACAAATCCCAAACCTTTCCTAATTCAACTTCTTCCTAGTTTCCTGCCTTCCTAAACCATAAGTTTCCTAAATCTAAACTTTAAACCTTTCCTTAAATTTCAAAAGCCAACTCTTTCCTAATTCGAATCCTTCCTAAACTTCCGTTTGCCTAAATCTTAAACTTGAACATAAAAATCTTTTCTAAACTTTAAAACTCAACTTTCAAATCTTTCCTAGTTCAACCCTTTCCTAATTCTACCCCTTTCCAAATTCTTTTTCAAATCCAAGCTTTCAAACCTTTCCTAATTTCAAGATTTTCTAAAACTCTAAAACTTTCTAAATTTCAAATTTTTCTAAATTCAAAGTTTCCTAAATTCAAAACTTTCTTAAGATAAATTTTCCTAAACTTCCAAACTTTCTAAATTCTAAACTTTCCAAAACTTCAAAATCTTTTCAAATCTAAGACTTTTCTAAACTCAAAACTTTCTTAATTCAAACATTTCCTAAACTAAAAAATTTCCTTTTTGAAACCTTTCCAAAACGAAACTTTCTTATTTTCAAAACTTCCTTGTTTTCAAAACTTTCCAAAATCAAAACTTCCCTTTTTCAAACATTTCTAAATTCAAAATTTTCTTAATTCAAAACTTTCTTAATTCAAAACTTTCCTAATTCCAAAACTTTCCAAAATTGAAACTTTTCTAATTTCAAAACTTTCCTAAACCTACAACTTTCCTAATTTTGAAACTTTCCAGAAATGACACTTTCCTAATTCGAAACTTTCCTAATCTAAATTTTTCCTAAATTCCAAGTTTCCAAATCTTTCCAAATCTTCCAAATCCAACATTCCAATCCAATCTTTCTTAATCTCAAGTCTTTCCTAAGTCTCATCTTTCTTAAGTCTAGGTTTCCTAAACCTCCATCTTTCCACAACCAAGTCTTTCCAAAATCCATCTTTTCAAATCAAAGTCCAATCTTTTCCAAAATTCCAATTTCAAATCTTCTTTTCTAATTTCAAATCAAATTCAATGTCCAATTCAAGTTCCTTCTTCAATCCACTCTTCTATTTTCAATTGGACTCCGGTCCGAACTACGACTGACCTGATTCCCCCAAAGGGATACGTAGGCAACCTTCATAGGTGCGGTCACAATACTTTTCAAACTTTCAATTCCACCCTCATGGGTGCGTTTTTCAAAATCTTTTCACATCTCAAATTCTAATTTCAATTTGAAAATTTCTATTTTCAAATTCCTATTTCCAAGTTTTCAAACTTTCTAATTTCAATTCCATCTTTTCAAATCTATTTTCAAATCAAATCAATTTATTTTCAAATCAATTTCTATTTTTCAATTCTTTCATCTTGCACTTGCATATCATGCATCATGCTAAATTAGTTTTCAAACATTGTTTTTCAAAGTGAATAGGGTTGAACATATGTTAATTAAAGACTCTCGTAGGTAAATCTAGGGTAGATTGACATGTAGGTACCGAAAGGGCAGGATAGGGTGATAGCTTAGTGCGTCTTCCCTACACGTAACCAACCTCCGAACTTAGGATCACTGATTTCAAAGACCAAAAAGGAGTCATTTTTCTAAAAAGGGCTAAATGTTTTCAAAAGGTTGCCAAACAACCCATTTTCGTAAAAACCCTCTCTCGAGGAGATATTTTCAAAAATTGTTTTCCAAAAACTCTAAGTGTAGTCTTCGGACTATGCTTAGTTTTTAGGTGACCTAACTCACCTTAATCAAGTTAGGTGGCGACTCCGAATCTTTTTCAAAAACCCTTTATTCAAACCAATTTTCAATTCAAACCTAGTTGCACTCATTCTTCTAGGAGGGTGAGTTCTAACGAGAGAGTACAGCATTTTTCCTGCTTGGGTGAGTATTCCTCGAGTGCAAAAAATCTGGGCGCGACAACTGGCGACTCCACTGGGGAAACTTAGAGGGTTAGGCCGTTAGTCATGTCTCTTTACCCTTCACCCATGTAGAGTCTTCAATTAACTTGGTTCAATCCTATTCACTTTAAATTTTCAAAACCAATTTTTCAAAATTATTTTCAAAAAAAAAGAGCATGCATTTATTCATATTATCTTGTATTATGTTTGTCATCCATATATTGACACTTGCATCTTTGTTTTGTAGGTGCGCTTTATGTTTAAATTTTATTAACTGCTTTGCATGAATGTGATGTACAGGATGAATGGGAGTTATTGGGCTCTTTCCTCTACTTTTAAAAATCACACACACACTGCATGTGCACTTGCATTCTGCATAATTGCATACCCTGATATGTCCTTTCTAGTTAGAAAGGGGGAACAGTATATTGGTTGTGGGCAAGATGCTATGTCAGTTTCTTCGCCTACGGCCTCTTGATGGTTCCCTCGCTCAGATCACCTACCGATCATAGCACCATCTCGGGGAGTGGGCCTAGGTTTGAAGATCCGGGGACCGAGCCTTTTTAGGACGCATTAGTCAACCCTCAACCTCATACTCATATAGACACCATGCATAGCCGAACCTCTGCTGGATTTAGGACACGAGCACCGTTTTCAAAATCACGGAGGAAAGGGCGACTGCTCTTACTTTCATTTATACCTGTTTATTCCTGCTGTTGTAATGCTTGTATTTATACCGTTATAATGCCTGTCTAACTGTTCATGCATATATGTTTACTTCAATTGTACCTTCTCTCCTTATACTTTTTGCATATTCATGTCCATGCATTCAATATTCCATGTCAAGACAAGAGTTCCAAGTAACTCAAGTCACTGCATTCTCATGCATATGATCAACCCATCGAGAGTAACGCCAACATCACTCTCCCTTACATTAAACCTACCCAAACCCTAAGGGTTCCCGCGAAACCCTAAGGACTCATTGCATGCATTTCGATTCATTCCATAAGAGGGGCCCCAATCCCTCTATCCTCACGGAGATAGGGTTGCCAAGAAGACAAGGGGCAATCAACCAACAAGGTCTCTCAGCGACCTCCTCAGCATCAAATTCAAGGAAGGCGAATCCAAAGACTCAAGAGTAGTTTAGGGTTTCCCTTTGTAAAAGTAGATAGGTGGAAGTCCAAAGGAAAATGTTCCCCCTCCCCCTATTAAAATGTATTTCATTTATTTTGTATCTTCAACCCAAAAGTTAATGTACTTCTTTATTTTTATGAATGAATGCATGAATGACTGAAGTTTCCTACCTGACAAGTAAGATGTCTGCATACAGGGGCAAACCCCCTATCTCCAAAAGTGAGCCAATACATCATGACTAGTTTCCCTCTTTAAGAGGGATACCCTAGGACATGCATTGCATAGATTTATCCAGGAACCAAACTCTAATTTGTAACTGTTGTCGTCATTGTTATAGGTAATGAATACTAGTCCAACTTCCTCTATAATAGTGAAGGCCATGGGTTACAAGCTTCAGGAAAACATACCATTGGGAAGCGGGAATGCAAGCGGGGATCCCCTACGCAACACACTTACCACAATCTCAGAAGGGACAATTCCTGCCTTAAAGGAGCCCGAATACCAAAATCCTTCCGTCCTAACCACGCAATCTTATCACCCTGGCATGGACTTAACCATAGGAGCCTTGCTAGACCCTTCCCCTTATCCCCTTATCCTTAATACGTTGTTCGAACCTGAACCCATGATCGCTATGGCTCGACCTGAACCTCAAACCAACAACCAAGAAAACACATGACCTAAACTGCCTTTAGCCTTGCCAAAGAAGCCAAATGTGCCCACCACTCTACCCGTCCTCACCAACCCTTCAGCTATAGCAATCCCTTTGCCCGTAAACCCAAGGATAACTCTTCCCACCATAACCCAAACACCAATACCCAGTCTTCATAACGTCCCATGGAATTACCCACCTGATAAGGGCATCGGAGAGCCCGTAACAGAAATAAGGGGAATGACTCGGTCAGGGCACCTTTATACCTCTGTTGAAGGGGAAAGAAAAAGGAAGGGTAAGGATAAAGAAGGAGAGTGCTCCAACTAGCCAACAGATCAGGAGATGTCAGAATTCACCAAAGCTTTAGGAAAGGTCGATTATGATATCATGGAACAGCTTAGGAAAGCCCCAGCCCATATTTCGATGTTGGGTCTGCTGCTCACTTCTGAGGTGCACCAAAATGCTTTAATAAAGATCCTCAAGGATGCTCATGTGCCCGAGAGTTTCACGCCAGACAATCTACATGACATGGTCAGTCTCATTATGGCCCCAAACATCATCACTTTCTCTGATGACGAGATCCGGCTGATGGAACAGGTCATACTCGGGCTTTGCATATCGCTGTAAGAACAAGAGGAAGAATGGTGGCCAAAGTATTGATAGATAATGGGTCGGCATTGAACGTGTGCCCGTATTCTACTCTGGAAAGGTTGGGAATGGACCAAACTTATTTGAAAAATAGTGGTATGATCATTCGTACCTTTGATGGATCTCGGAGGGAAGCCATGGGAGAAATTGAAATGCCTGTTGAGATAGGACCAGTAACCTTCACGATTAAATTTCAAGTTTTACACATTCCAGTTGTCTATAACTTGCTGTTAGGAAGGCCCTGGATTCATTCGGCAGGAGCAGTTCCTTCTAGTCTTCATCAGAAAGTCAAAGTTCATTGTGGGCTCCAAACTAATCGCTATTTTCACCGAAAAAGAGCTCGCCGTATACAAAGCTGACATCATTGCATCGGACGCTGAACTGCCCTCTTGTTTTCAATCATTTGAATATATCACTGTCGTGCAAAAGGAAGATCAGGTGAAGCCAAATTATTCCAAGAACTCTCAGATGGTAGTACAAAATACCGTCAGCTGAACTCACCTTTGGGTTGGGATATGAACCCACGAAAAGAGAAAGAATAGAAGCAGCGCGGAAGAAAAGGACTGATAAGAAAGCTGTCATGGAGCTCTCAGACCAATTCAAGCAGTTAGACATGGGAAAAGGAACACCTGCATTAAGTAATAAGAAGAGAAAAGTCCAAGGAGAAGCGCCCGTCATGACAATCAGCATCGGAGTAACCCAAGATGGATCCATTCGAGCGATGTTGCCAAGCAAAAAGTTACATAATTGGGCCAGCCAAGACATCATCCGTGCTCGCAAGTTTCGGTACAAAGCCCGTTAGAGTGAGACCCTGAAGCAACTGATTCGCCATAAACTTTGTCCTTTTAAATTTATTTGTCTTAACTTTTTAAAAGCAAGTTATCAATGAATAAAATAATATCCCTTTCTTGTTTGATTTATTGTACACTATTTTCCATGCCAGGGACCCTTGCATTCGATATCCTACTCAGCTAATCCAGGGAATGCCAATCTTGATGAATGATGACTTAAACACTGAGTTTGATTACCAACAACTGGGGATTGAAGAAGATGTAAATTTTACAGGGGAGGTGCCAGAGGAAATTCGAGAACAAATAGAAAGACACGAGAATCGTAATACCCCAAACATTGAGGAAACGGAAACCGTTAATTTGGAAAATGAGGGGGATCCGAAGGAGCTTAGAATCGGTACGGGCCTAGATCAATGGCAGCGCAAAGAGTTATTAGAACTTTTGCGGGCATACTTGGATGTTTTCGCATGGTCCTATCAAGACATGCCCGGACTAGATGAATCCATTGTCGAACATAGACTACCTTTGGACCCGTAGATGAAGCCCTTTAAGCAGAAGCTAAGAAGATTGAAACCCGAATGGAGCCTGAAGATTAAGGAGGAGGTGATTAAACAATTCCAGGTAGGATTTCTGCAAGTGGTAGAGTATCCTCAATGGCTGGCTAATATTGTCCCGGTACCCAAGAAAGATGGCAAGGTGCGGATATGCATTGACTTTCGGGACCTCAACAGGGCCAGTCCAAAGGATGATTTTCCTCTTCCCCACATAGATTTGCTTGTTGACAACACAGCCGGTCATGGAATGTTTTCCTTCATGGACGGTTTTTCGGGCTATAATCAAATCAAGTTGGCTGAAGAAGATCGGGAGAAGACTGCTTTCATTACCCCCTGGGGAGTATACTGTTATAAGGTCATGCCATTCGGTCTTCGCAACGCAGGGGCAACCTACCAAAAAGCCATGGTAACCTTATTCCATGACATGATGCATCAGGAAGTAGAGATCTATATGGATGACATGATCGTCAAGTCCAAGCAACGGAAATACCACTTGCTCAACTTGCGGAAGGTGTTTGATTGCCTCCGTAAATATCAGCTTAAGTTAAATTCGGCCAAATGCACGTTCGGAGTATCTTCAGGGAAATTGTTGGGATTTATAGTCAATGAAAAGGGGATAGAGGTTGATCCTACCAAGGTGAAGTCCATTGTTGAAATGCCTACACCAAAAGGGGAAAAGGAGGTTCGGTCTTTTCTAGGAAAGTTGAACTTTATTAGCAGGTTCATCGCCCAAATGACCCACCTGTGCGAACCTATTTTCAAGCTCCTTAAGAAAGACGTTCCAAAGGAGTGGGATGATAACAGTCAAATGGTGTTTGAGAAAATTAAAGAATATCTTCGAAATCCCCCTATCCTAGTGGCACCAACCTCGGGGCGTCCTTTGCTGATGTACATGACAGTGTTAGATACTTCTATGGGATGTGTCCTGGGGCAACATGATGAAACGGGGAGAAAAGAGCAAGCCATTTACTACCTTAGTAAGAAATTTCTGCCATATGAAGCGAAGTATTCCGATCTCGAGAAAACCTGCTGTGCATTAGCCTGGGCAGCTCATAGGCTTCGACACTACATGCTCTATCATACCACATTCCTCATCTCTCAAATGGATCCCTTCAAGTATATATTCGAGAAACCAACCCTGTCCAGCAGAATTGCTCGATGGCACATGATCCTGTCAAAATTCGACATTGTGTTCACTACCCGTAAAGCAGTCAAGGGGCAGGTGATAGCTGATTATCTAGCTGAGAACCCCATTGATGATTATCAATCCATGGAGCCCCAATTTCCTGATGAAAATATACTATGCGTTGATGGTACGTCTGAAGAGCAAGAACCAGCCGGGTGGAAGATGTTTTTCGACGGCGCTGCTAATAAAAGGGGAGCTGGCATTGGGGCAGTAGTAGTGTCAAGAACCGGCAGTCATTATCCCATTGTTGTTAAGCTACAACTTGAACTCTGTACTAATAACATCACCGAATATGAGGCTTGCATCCTGGGGTTAAGATTGACATTAGAAATGAAGATTGATGAATTGGTTGTTCTCGGAGATTCAGATTTGGTCATTCAGCAATCCAAGGACGTGTATCAAACTCGAGACGCCAAACTCTCCCCGTATCATCAACAGGTCAAGGACTTGTGTCAGCTATTCAAAAGCGTGGATTTTCGTCACGTGCCTCGAACAGAGAACAGCTTTGCCGATGCCTTGGCTACATTGGCTACAGCAATCAAGGTCGACAGTGGCACTGAAATACCCCCTCTACAAATCTTCACCAGGGATATCCCCTCTTATTGTCTGCATACAATTATTGAACCTCCTGAGAAACTGTGGTTTTATGACATCCAGAGGTATATTCAAACCAGGACGTTCCCTGATGCAGCAACACAACGCGATAGGAAGACCATTTGTCATTTGGCGGGACACTATTTCATAGCTGGAAATGAGCTTTTCAGGAGATCATGGTTCGGACCTCTAAGATGTGTCAATGCCGCCGAAGCTAAAGTTATCATGGAGGAAGTGTATGAGGGAGTTTGTGGCCCCCACATGAATGGCCACACGCTTGCAAAGAAGATTCTCCGGACAGGGTATTACTGGTCAACAATGGAGTCAGATTGCATTAGATACGTTCTTCGATGTCACAAATGTCAGATACATGGGGATAAGATCAAAGCACCACCGTCTGAGCTGCATTCTATGTCTGCCCCATGGCCCTTTTCTATGTGGGGGATAGATATGATTGGTCCTATCACTCCTAAAGCTTCTAACGGCCATCGCTTCATCCTGGTTGCCATTAATTATTTCACTAAATGGGTGGAAGTCGTCTCTTACGTCCATGTCACCAAGAAGGTCGTAGAAAGGTTCATAAAAAATTGCATCATCTGCCGGTATGGAATTCCCGAGTCACTCATTACTGATAATGCCTCCAATCTGAACAACGAATTGATATCAAAGCTATGCCAAACATTTCGTATTACTCACTAGAATTCGGTCACTTATCGGCCCCAGATGAATGGGGCAGTAGAAGCAGCCAACAAGAATATTAAGAGAATACTCCGAAAAATGATTGACAATTACAAGGATTGGCATGAGAAGCTTCCATTTGCATTGATGGCTTACCGAACTACTATGAGGTTCTCCACTGGAAGCACCCCTTTTGAGCTAGTTTACGGCACCGAGGCAGTCATCCCTGTTGAGATTGAGATTCCTTCTTTACGAATCTTGGCAGAAACCAAGTTAGACGAAGCAGAATGGATTAAAGACCGATATGCTCAACTCTGTTTGCTGGATGAGAAGCGGTTGGCTGTAGTTTATCACGCTCAATGTTACAGAAGGCGAATGGCCAGAGCCTTTGATAAGAAGGTACGACCTCGATCATTCTAGCCGGGAGATTTGGTGCTCAAGAAGGTGTTCCCCCATCAGGAGACAGCACAAGGAAAGTTTGCTCCAAACTACGAAGGGCCATTCATGGTAAAGAAAGTCTTGTCTGGAGGAGCTCTCGTTTTGGAGGAAATGGATGGCCAAGAATTTCCTAGCCCATTGAATTCAGATGCTGTCAAACACTACTACATATGATTCCGAAAGCTAGACCTTTGGTTTCTATAAAGAAGCAATAAAACCTACTCTCCTCATTCTCCATTAATCAATAAGGTAGCGTTTTAAAGTTAAAGCTCTATGGACTAAACAATCTAGTTCCAAGATGACGAGGGGCCCTTATTTCATTTTCTGTCCAATTAAAATGCATATATATATATAACCTTTGTCAAACCTTTAGAGCCGATTACTTTCTTTCAGAAGCATTCCCCCAATAAAGTGATCATATTAAGTAGAGGCACTGAAAATAGCCAAAAAAAAAAAAAAGCGCCCTTGAAGTACTACTTTAAGTTCGCACAAATATTGGTATTAACATCAATAGCCAAAAAAAAAAAAAAAAAGGGTGTGCAATAAGATACCCAAGGAAATATGGGAATACGCAGGAAAAGTGCCATTGAACCAAAAAACTATCAAAGATGATCACTAGTAGAGTGGTAGGTTTGAGCCTTTTTCTTTTTCTTTTGTAAATACCAACACCATAACCCCTAAAAAGTCCTCTCAGATTGGAATTAAATTGATTAGTCCAAATGAGCTTGCTAAATATGCCATGAGCTGGAGAATGATGCAAGTAGTGTTTAGGGGCTTCTCAACAGAAACCCGAGACCAAGCTGAGGAAAGAGAGAGAAAGAAGAGAGAAAAGTTGAGCGCTTCCCGAGGATGCGGTGAAAACCCGAAAGGGCGCTATAGGTAAAAAGGTAGGGATGTGGCAAGATACAAAACTGTCGACCCTGGCGAAAACCTGCAAAGGCGCCTTGGTGCAAAAATGACAGAGCTGGGACTGGTGAAAACCCTCAGGGGCACTAGTAGCAAAAAAAAAAAAAAAAAGGGGGTGGGGTAAGAACAAGGGATTTAGATGTAAAAAAAAAAAAAAAAATATAACTCGAGCTACTACATTCCCCGGAAGTTAAGGTATAAAAGCAACGGTGTGAAAGTCAAAAGGCGTCTCGAAAGGCATTCTCCGGTTTAGCCCAGTTAGGGTTAAAAGAAGCAGAGGTCCCTTTCACGGAACAGTCAGTGAGTCAAAGAATCAAACAAAGGGGAGTTATTTTTCATTAAACTGCAATTCTCATTTAATTTTTCCAAATTTGTTACTATACTAATCATGCAGAAAAATCATACCAAAAGCACGGGAGGTCATGAATTCATAAGATAAAAGGGGAATAACACTAAACAAAGTATGTCTTTCTACAAATGCAGAAATCAGCGGATCTAAGAGCGAGGGGCAAAAATATATCGCTCCCCGTCGTCATCAGAGGAGGAATCAGCTAAGCAGGGATCCACTGGCTCGCCGGTCACAAGAGGAGCACTCGAAGAGGTACCAGCAACAGAAGACCCAGGCCGGCCTCGCTCACAGTCCGCACATCTAGCCAGAAGCATGTCCCTCTCTCGAGTAAGGGACTCCACAGTCTCCCGCAAGGACGGACCATCCATCACATCACCCTCCAGGGAAGGAGAGCTGCCTAGAACGCCTCGTGGCCACCTGCGGGCCCTCGCAGTACCCGAAGGTGGGTCATCATGTGTCGATCTGGCTGCTGCTAGCCGCCTCTCTAGTAAAACTACCTCAGCGTCTCTCATCCTCAATCGGTCATGCAACATCCGCATCAGACGACGGTTCTCCCGTCTGTGGCGACGCCCCTGAACAATCATAGCAGTCAAGAAGTCGGTATACCCTACAGGAGGTAAAGGAGTCTCAATGAGAAGATCCCCAAGTCTACTAGGACCCAACACCTAGCGTCGAAGCCAGTAATGATAGGCCTCGGTCGCAGGGGGCATGTCAGAGAAGGGACCATCATCATCAACATGAGGAAGCAAAGATCTCCATATATCCATAACTTTCTCCACCAATGCTCTAGGAATTGACGCCTCAAAGACAAGAGTAAACTCGGTTGCCGAAGCTAGAAAAGGGATATCCTGACTCCTACCAAGCTGTCGTAGAACCCGAATCCCGAAGAAAGGGGCAATGCCCCGCAGGCTTGCTAGGGGCACGAAGGCTCTCCCGGAAGGTCGAACTCTCAAGCAGTACCTACCAACCAGCCCTGAATACCACCTGACTGTGCCTGACCTCATGCTCTGAAGATAGTCCGCCCAGGATGCAGCGGTCTGCGGGAATCTCCCCTCATCTGCCATGACACCCTGAGATCTCGCCAGGGAATGTACATGATCGAGCTCAGGATACCAAGTGTGCTGAAACAAAGGTGTAACAAACAAATGACTAATCGCCCAGAGCTGGAAGAGAGTAGTGCATCCGCGGAAACGAGCGTTAAGGGACTGCTGGAATCTCGTAAGACTCACGAAGGTCTCCCCTACAATCATAGGAGCATAGGAATGCCCCGTACGGATCAAGGCCAGTGGTGCACAAAGTCGGCAGTCCACTAAATCATCGTCTCGGGGGAACACCAAGAAGTTCAGCAAAAGCAAGGCTAAGGCAACCATACGAGAAATAGCCCAATCCTAGGAGGTGTGCCACTCACCTGAATGAACTCGCATACCCTTAGGAAACTCAAAATAGGAAAAGAGGAACTCTGCTGGGACATAGGGAAACTGGGGTAAAGAAGAAGACGAAAGAGCTGCGCGTCTGAATCCGAGCTGGGATGAAACCACTGTGATACAACCATCCGGAAAAAGGGGTCCCACAATGTCAGCAGAAACATCTCAGAAACCAAGAAGGAACCCATACTCGTGAGGAGTAGGGGTAAGCTCACACTCTCCAAAGCGAAAAAGAGACAAGTCCAGCTGCTAGAAAGGGATCACTGCCTCCATGAGTCTGGGAATAAGCTGCACTGATAAAAGCGAAGCCACCCGACCAAAGGACCGACGAAAGATATCCTGCTCATCGGGAGGGTAGCTACTGTGCCAAGCTCTCAGCCGACGCAAAACTCCATCTGCCATCTTGAAAAGGTAAGCCAAGGTAAGTGATGTTAATATACCATCCATGCACCTTAAATAATAGTGAAATAAAACAAACAAATAACACAAAACAAATAAAGGATTTTGAATAACAAATCAAAAACAAAATTTTCACACATCTTGATTTTCCAACTCCAAGTCACGTCTCAAGGGTTCTCTGCCTTTTCCCTTCAAAAAGATTTTATTTCTAAAACTTTAACCAACTATTTTCTTAATTTCTAAAAATTTCGGCAGAGTCCCGTTTAAAAGTGGCCCCTACAACGCCCATGGCATCAACACAAAACACGAAATATGCACCTTCCAACACCACAATCACATAACAATGGCACCCGTGCACACTTTCCAATTTTTCAAAATTTTCAAAACTCATGTTTTATTTTTCAAATAAATCAATGGTTTTCAAAAGGCTTCCAAAATTTTTCAAAATAACCTCAAATGTTTTCAAAATATTCCTACATTTTTCCAAATTTCAAACTTCAAAAATTTCGTCAATTTCTTGAATTTTCTAATTTTCTCTAATTTTCTAAATATTTTTCTATTTTTCAAAAAATCAAAAATTCACCGAGTTTTCAAAAAATCACGGAACTTCATACGGTTGTTAAACACATTTTTCTAAGGCACATTGCACAAAAACATAGCCAAAAAAACCTAATACCCATGCTTATAGGAACAACTTTCCTATTCTTGCAGAAAACCCCCTTCACACATTTACATATAATCACTCAAATTCAATCAAACAACCATCAAAATGCAAAAACAACATCACCAAAGTGTTCAAAACATATCAAAACATCAATTTCCATTATTCACATGATTCAAACAAAGTTCTACACATCAAAATCAACAAAATTTGAAAACTCACCTTTTGGAAGTTCTCCGGCGAAATCTTCACTTCCGGTGACTTTTCCGGCGATGTGGACTCCCTCTGGCAATCACCCGTGGTCCCCAAGGAGTGCTCCTTCAATGTCCAAGACGGATTCCTCGCAATGCCTCACAAATTTGCAAAAAAACTCTTCAAATCCCGTGGGTGTTCGAACCAGAAATTTTCTGGTTTTAACTTTAAGCCTGGCGCCACTAGCAGAGGCGCCAGTTTCTTTTTGCCAAAGCAGTGGCGCCAGTTATAAATTCTGGGCAGTTTTGCCCTTTCTCCCGCCAAAATTCGTTTTCGAAGGCCTTTTTGGCCCGTTATCCATTTTCGACCCTCGTTGTCGGAAGATTTCCAGTGTCCGTCCCTCCGACTGCCTCGCGGTCAATATGGGACTCTTACTCTTATCGTTTTCTGTCTTTGACAAGCAAAGACAGAAAAAGAGGGGCAGCTGTAAGCACCCCATTTTTAACCGCTCGGCAGTCTACACTCCGTCCGGACTTGTTTTCAAGTCGTTGTGGACATATTCCAATCGAAACCCATTCTCTAGGTCTAAATTCCATCTTTCCATCGCTTCGCGGGCCTGTCAGGCCCAAATAGAGGCAAAATGACCAAAATGCCCTTAGGGGCATTGTCCTTTCTTATTCCAATTCCAATCCCTCTCTCGAGATAGTTTATTCCTCGAGACGGTCCGAGTAGCAAAACTACTCACAAAACCGTTAGAGTGGCGGAAACACTCAAAACCTAGGCATGTCTCTTCGGAGACGGTAAGACCCCTTCCAGTCCCACTCTCGAGACAGTTTATTCCTCGAGACGGTCCGAGTAGCAAAAATACTCACAGAACCGTTAGAGTAGCGGAAATACTCACAGAACCGTTAGAGTAGCGGAAGTACTCACAGAACCGTTAGAGTAGCGAAAATACTCACGAAACCGTTAGGGTGGCGGAAACACTCAAAACCTAGGCACGTCTCTTCGGAGACGGTAAGACCCCTTCCAGTCCCACTCTCGAGGCAGTTTATTCCTCCAGACGGTCCGAGTAGCAAAACTACTCACAAAACCGTTAGAGTAGCGGAAATACTCACAGAACCGTTAGAGTAGCGAAAAATACTCACAAAGCCGTTAGAGTAGCGGAAATACTCACAAATCATCAACCCCGTCCGAGTAGCGGAAATCATCAACCCCATCCGAGTAGCGGAAATACTCAACCCTGTTCGAGTAGCGGAAATACTCCCAAATCATCAACCCCGTCCGAGTAGCGGAAATACTCACAAATCATCAACCCCGTCCGAGTAGCGGAAATACTCACAAATCATCAACCCCGTCCGAGTAGCGGAAATACTCACAAATCATTAACCCCGTCCGAGTAGCGGAAATACTCACAAATCATCAACCCCGTCCGAGTAGCGAAAATACTCACACCGTTAGAGTGGCGGAAACACTCAAAGCCTAGGCCAACACCAGTGGCTGTTAGCCCACTTCGGTGGAAAAGGACCAAACTACCCTTAGGACCTTTTCCGAGACTTTTCGGTCAAGATGACCATTTTGCCCCTAGGCATCCAAACGCCCCGAGAACCACACCGGCTCTGGGTATCAAACCAGTAACCTCCTGAGAATACTTTTTATAGTGTTCTCAACCTTCCCTTACCTTTTTGGATCATTCCGAGTCAGTTCCGGCCAACCCGGTATAAAATGACCGTTTTGCCCCTAGAGGGCCGGTCTCCTTCTTCGACCACACCGGCTTTGGGTATCAAACCTGTAACCTCCTGAGAATACTTTTTATAGTGTTCTCAACCACCCCGTACCTTTCCGGATCATTTCGAGTTAGTTCCGGCCAACCCGGTACGAAATGACCGTTTTGCCCTTAGAGGGCCGGTCTCCTTTTTCGACCATACCGGCTTTGAGTATCAAACCGGTAATGTCCCGAGAATACTTTTTATAGTATTCTCAACCTTCCTTTACCTTTCCGGACCATTCCCAGTCAGTTCCGGCAAACCCGGTACAAAATGACCGTTTTGCCCCTAGTGGGCCGGTCTCCTTTTCCGACCACGCCGGCTCTGGGTATCAAACCGGCAATCTCTGGGAACATTCTAAATAATATTTCCAGATCCCAAATCTTTTTCTAGGACAATCTGAGTTCGCCCCGGCAGTTTTCCGGTCCGGTTGACCGTTTTGCCCCTAAAGGCTCGGTCAACCTTTCCAACACATCTTATCCTCACTTTTCAAGTCAAATACCTCTAGGACACTATTTTAAGTGTTCCTGCTCCCTTTCGGCCTTCCGGGTCATCCCCGGCTCCTTCAAATCATTCCCGGACTTTCCGGAGTCACTCCTAGTGAAGCCAGGCAAAAGTTTACATGGTAGTCACTAGTACAGGTGCCCAAATCTAGTCAAAGATACGTTGCTTGCCGACCTTAATTGTTTCTTAAATGGCTGGCGCCACTAGTAGTGGCGCCAAGCCAAAAAAATGGCCTGGCGCCACTCCTAGTGGCGCCAGTGTATAATTTGGCTTGGCGCCACTGCAGCAGGCGCCAAGTCTGTCTTCCCTCTATAAATATAGAGCCTCGTTCAACATGAAAGGGGTCTGCAAACTTAACCTAAAAATCCTATATTTCGATACACAGAGCTCGAGCATCTCCAAAACCCTTGCCTGTCTAGGTTTTCCCCAAACCCTAGCCACCCTACACTAAACCCTAGCCTCCTATACACTTATACACTCCCCTATATACTCATACACTAGCCTTTAACTATCCTTTGAAGACTTGAAGAGCTGCCATTCAAAGCTTGAAGAGAACTCTTGAAGACTGAAGAAGAAGATCAAGACAAAGACCAAAGACCGAAGACTGCACGGCGCGCAAAATAAACAAGATACAAGGTAGGCTCCCTACTTAAATTTCCGCACTTCCCCCCTTTCTCTTCTCTCTCCAACCCACTTGGGTTTTCTCTATTTTAATCCCCATCTCTTTCCCCCCCTTTCTTTGCATGCTTGAAACAAGGGGATTCCCAGTCCATGTGTAGGATTGGACTATTGGAGAGTCACCGTGTCGGGGACTTTTTTCTAGTCTAACCAAAGACCACGTGGGTCCGGCCCCCTTGATTATGTGGTGAAGTCTTAGCCTTGTATGTTCACGACCCCCAAATTGCATTGTGCATATCATGGTCTTGCATCTTCCAAAATTCGTTTTCAAAAAGTTGTTTTCAAAAATCGTTTTCAAACTTGTTTTCAAAATTGCATCAAAAGCTCTTTTTCAAAAACATGTTTTCAAAATCACAATTCTAGGGTGATTCTAGCCTTTCCATGGCTAGGGTTGCTTTAGGAAAGTGTTACATTAAAAGTGACCTTTTGGTCTATATTTTCAAATTTTGTTGTTTTCAAAACCGCTTTCCTAAAGTGGTTCTAGCCTTCTTATGGTTAGAATTGCTTTAGGAAAGTGAGATATTTTTATACTTTCCAAAAACTCTCTCTCTTCAAAAATCTCTTCCTAAAAAATCTCTTTTCCAACATACTTTCCTAAAACTCTTCTCTCCAAAATTGTTTTCAAAAACTCCCCTCCAAAATCTATTTTTCAAAACCCTTTTTTTTCAACTCCTTTCCAAAACTCTCTCTCTTAAAAATTCACTTTCCAAAAACGCTCCCTAAAAATCTTTCCAAAAACTCTCTTTTCCAAAATTTTCCTTCTAGAAACTCTCCTCTAGGATCTTCTTTCCAAAATCTACGTTTCTAAAAACGCACTTTCCAAAACTCCTTCTCTTTAAAATCTTTTTCCAAAAACTCCCTCTTCAAATTCACTTTCCAAAAGTTCCTCCCTAGGATTCCCTTCTAGAAAACCTTCGTTTCCAAAAGCGCACTTTCTAAAATCCCTTTTCCTTAGAGCCCAAGTCAAGCCCTAGAACCCACAATTAGGAAACCCTAATTTTCTTTCCAAAAACATGATTTTCAAACTTTGCCCAAACCTAGGTTTCCAAAACCTCATGTTTTCACATCAAAACTATACATGTTTTCAAAGCCTCTTTTCTACATCAAAACTACAATTTTCCAAAACTAGGGTTTCTAGAATCTCCCTTTCCAAATCCTTGTCAAATCAAATCTTCCCTTTTAGAAACCAAATCCAATCTCCCCGTTTAGGAAACTAAATCCAATCCTCCGTTTTTTGAAACAAATCCCAAACCTTTCCTAATTCAACTTCTTCCTAATTTCCTGCCTTCCTAAACCATAAGTTTCCTAAACCTAAACTTTAAACCTTTCCTTAAATTTCAAAAGCCAACTCTTTCCTAATTCGAATCCTTCCTGAACTTCCGTTTGCCTAAATCTTAAACTTGAACATAAAAATCTTTCCTAAACTTTAAAACTCAACTTTCAAATCTTTCCTAGTTCAACCCTTTCCTAATTCTACCCCTTTCCAAAATCTTTTTCAAATCCAAGCTTTCAAACCTTTCTTAAACTTAAACCTTTCCTAATTTCAAGATTTTCTAAAACTCTAAAACTTTCTAAATCCTAAACTTTCTAAATTTCAAATTTTTCTAAATTCAAAGTTTCCTAAATTCAAAACTTTCTTAAGATAAATTTTCCTAAACTTCCAAACTTTCTAAATTCTAAACTTTCTAAAACTTCAAAATCTTTTCAAATCTAAGACTTTTCTAAACTCAAAACTTTCTTAATTCAAACATTTCCTACACTAAAAACTTTCCTTTTTCAAACCTTTCCAAAACGAAACTTTCTTTATTTTCAAAACTTCCTTGTTTTCAAAACTTTCCAAAATCAAAACTTCCCTTTTTCAAACATTTCTAAATTCAAAATTCTCTTAATTCAAAACTTTCTTAATTCAAAACTTTCCTAATTCCAAAAATTTTCAAAAATGAAACTTTTCTAATTTCAAAACTTTCCTAAACCTACAACTTTCCTAATTTTGAAACTTTCCAAAAATGATACTTTCCTAATTCGAAACTTTCCTAATCTAAATTTTTTCTAAATTCCAAGTTTCCAAATCTTTACAAATCTTCCAAATCTAACATTCCAATCCAATCTTTCTTAATCTCAAGTCTTTCCTAAGTCTCATCTTTCTTAAGTCTAGGTTTCCTAAACCTCCATCTTTCCACAACCAAGTCTTTCCAAAATCCATCTTTTCAAATCAAAGTCCAATCTTTTCCAAAATTCCAATTTCAAATCTCCTTTTCTAATTTCAAATCAAATTCAATGTCCAATTCAAGTTCCTTCTTCAATCCATTCTTCTATTTTCAATCGGACTCTAGTCCGAACTACGACTGACCTGATTCCCCCAAAGGGATACGTAGGCAACCTTCATAGGTGCGGTCACAATACTTTTCAAACTTTCAATTCCACCCTCATGGGTGCGTTTTTCAAAATCTTTTCACATCTCAAATTCTAATTTCAATTTCAAAATTTCTATTTTCAAATTCCTATTTCCAAGTTTTCAAACTTTCTAATTTCAATTCCATCTTTTCAAATCTATTTTCAAATCAAATCAATTTATTTTCAAATCAATTTCTATTTTGCAATTCTTTCATCTTGCACTTGCATATCATGCATCATGCTAAATTAGTTTTCAAACATTGTTTTTCAAAGTGAATAGGGTTGAACATATGTTAATTAAAGACTCTCGTAGGTAAATCTAGGGTAGATTGACATGTAGGCACCGAAAGGGCGGGGTAGGGTGATAGCTTAGTACGTCTTCCCTACACGTAACCAACCTCCGAACTTAGGATCACTGATTTCAAAGACCAAAAAGGAGTCATTTTTCTAAAAAGGGCTAAATGTTTTCAAAAGGTTGCCAAACAACCCGTTTTCGTAAAAACCCTCTCTCGAGGAGATATTTTCAAAAATTGTTTTCCAAAAACCCTAAGTGTAGTCTTCAGACTATGCTTAGTTTTTAGGTGACCTAACTCACCTTAATCAAGTTAGGTGGCGACTCCGAATCTTTTTCAAAAGCCCTTTATTCAAACCAATTTTCAATTCAAACCTAGTCGCACTCATTCTTCTAGGAGGGTGAGTTCTAACGAGAGAGTACAGCATTTTTCCTGCTTGGGTGAGTATTCCTCGAGTGCGAAAAATCTGGGCGCGACACATATCAGAATTAATTCATAAGATTCAGGCTTCATCATGGAGAGCCAAAATAATGAATAAATAAATCAAAAGACAAATTCAAAACAATAAAAGAAAAAAAGTAAGTGATTTCAAGATTCATGCAATGATATATGTCAGGTTATAAAATAATGCTATTTTCAACTGTCACTGTATACCTTCACCATTGCAGGATTCATGAGGAATTTGGGTCCAACATTTATGGCACTTTTGGCATCCTCAGCATTTAAAATAGTAACAACCTGACAGACACTCAGTAACTTCAAAGCAATCCCATTTACAATTTTAAATAAGACATGAAGAAAAAGATAAAAGAAAGAACTAGAACCTAGTGATATATAGGACACTTCTCCCATTGACAAAGCATGTCAAGCATTGAATATGAATACATAAATATATAAATAAAAGGAACATTTATACTAGTCATATTTCTTATTGAACCTGTCACAAACTCACTAATCTCTTCACAACATGGAAACTTTTGATGCACTGACCGCTTCCCACATCTTTGAAATAGCCCCAGCCTCTCAGCCCTCCACATTACGGGGGTATCAGGGTAATAGTTTTCCAGGGCCTTCGCCTCGTCGCTAGCTTTTTGAAAACATATTATAATAAGAAAACGGAGTTACAGAGCAAAACTTACGGCCGATTAAAGTTTAACGACCACCGGTAACTAGTCCATGCATTGCACGGCCATAACTATGCCCCGAGTCTCCAAGTAGTCTTCTGCTATGCTATCCGCATCAGTTTTGAAACAATGGGATATACAGGCTCAAATTTGATGTCGCTTTCAGCAGGGTTTACATCCATACCAGCCTTGATTGTTTTTCTACCAGAGTTAGCATCCTTCTTCAGCTTTAGCAACACATCTAGCTCATTTAGATCAAGCAATCTGTTGTCAATCAGAGTGGACTTACATAGGGTTGTAATGTAGGCCATGGTTTGGGGTTTAACAGGAAAAGTTAAAGACTCGAACCTATAGTTTCTATCAGGCTTACCTAGGATCACCCTTGGACTTTCCTTCTTACCTTTACTATATACTCCTCAGAATGCCAGGACATTACTTTTTCCTTTTTTAGCCTTTCTATACGCTTGTCAAGATGGTACAAACATGACTTTCTTCAAGCCTTTTCTCATATATGCCTTTTTTTTCTTCTTTTTTTTTTTTTTTGCCTTTTTGCCCCATGGCAACTCTTTCTTTTTACTTTACTTTTGTTTTCTTCCATTTTCCCTTTTTCCCTTTTTCCTTTTTGTGAAATGAACATTTCTATAACTTTTCTCTCTTATATCTTTTTCTTAGCATTTCCATTTAACCCATTGTGGGCGGTGGTCCATAGATTGGGGTTTTTTCTTGAAAAGAAAGGTAGCCGGCTCAATAGGTTTGACAATGGTTGTTTTTGACTCTATGGGAAATGAAATGAGGGCATCTCTTCATTTTAAACTAGATTGCTTGATCCATAGTGCCTTTAATATTGCTTTAGCTTGATGGAGGATGAATGACATGCCTTGCGTAGTCTTCAGTTAACTATTTGCCCCAGTGTGGGGAATGGTGTTGAATCAAGGTTGACAAGAAATATTTACTTTTTACAAAGTAGTAGTGGGCTAAGCAAAGGGAATATAAACATTTTTTTTTCATGAGAAAATGAAAGCTGGCTCCTCTTCCTTTTGATAGTCTGGCCACACATCGCTTTGCTTCAGTGTCTTGCAAGTGTTGCTTTTGGGGTAGGTTCCTCACTCATCTTCATTCTCTCTCTTTTTGGAAAGTTGATCAATCAGCGAGTGGCTAACTCATGCTATCATACCCTTCAAGTTAGGCTTTCCATAAAATAGAACATGCCCCTTGTGTAGGAAGCATTCACCATTCACAAGAAAGATATAAAATAACAGTAATTTAAATGAAAACTAATAGATTATTATTTTAATAAAGTGTAGACATAGAGTTCTTTTAGAAGCAATTGAAATGCAAATATAAATTTAAAGGCATAAAAATAAAGGGATAGAAAGAAAGTGGGTGAAAACACCCATTTTCTTGTACACTTTTTGATGAGAACCCCTCTCAGTAGGGCTTTGGAATAATGCCTACGTCTTCGATGCTCCATCCGTTGTTGAGATCTTTGGACAAGGCAAGGCAGGTGGAAGTTTCTCCTAGGGCTTCGAGTGAGTCGGTAGTGATGGTGCAATTGTCAATCTTATTGACCCTTTTGCTTTCTTCAGTTGCCTCCTTAGTTTCTTCAATAAACAAGTTAGTCAGCTCACCTTCTTCCAGCTTAATAGATTTGACCCAGGCCCTGGGCTTTTTTCTCTTGCACCCAACTGTGCCCCAACGCTCCTTAAGTGTATGTAGTTGCGAACCTGTAGTACTTGGTATGAACTGCTCTTGTATTTTGAATGGGACAAAGAGGCACAGTTGTAATTCTTCTTCCATGTACTCAGCTTCTTGTATCACATGGTCAACCTCCTTAGGGCCAGGACAAGGCATGATGCTGCTCCAGCTCCTCCCAATCTATTTCATCTTCATCCTTGTAATATACCTCTTAGCATATGGCGGTTAAAACCCTATCGTCATTGTACTCCATGATGACATTGATAATATGGTCTAGTAGGGGGTTTGTAATGACATTTGGAGTAGGAGGAGGATTCACCGATTGTAAGTCAATGGTCTTATTGTCTATCAAGTCTTGAATCTTGTGTTTGAGGGTCAAACAATCTTCGATGTCATGTCCTTGGCCGCCCGAATGATATTCACAGCTTGTTGTTGAGTTGAAGTAATGTGGGAAAGGATTGGGCCGAGGCCGAGAAGGTATAGGCCTCAAGTATCCTACTGCTAAGAGACCATAGTAGGTCGTGGTTTGCATACAGGCAAGCTTAATAAATGTTCGCGTTTTTCCATTTGCTCGCATAGGCCGGGGCGGTGTCTTAGATGTTTTTGGAGGCCGAGGATCAAGTTCTAGTGTAATGACAACTAGGTTGGTGGTTTGGGAATCGAAAAGATTTTGGGTTTTGTGTTTCAAAGTAGGACAATTGTCGGTGCCATGGCCAAGTGGATTGGAATGATATTCATATGATAGATTATATGATTCGGGGGTTCGATTGAAGACCGGCTTAAGAGGTACCGGAATGAGGTAGTTACCCTAGCGAAGCTGTTGGTAGGTAATGGTCGAGGGGTGATCTTGGTCGTCTCTTTTAATCCTTTTTCGCTCCTCATAGGTTTGGACTTGAGGGGACTCAGCTTATTCATGGGTTGTTGTTCCAGCATGGGATAGGAATGAAGAGAGCATTGTTTTCATTTTACTCATCTTATTTTCGAGTCCTCTTACTTCCTCTAGTATCTAAGTTAGTGCATTGAGTGGCTCTATGGGTATCTTCTAGTATGGAATTTAACTTTTGATCCATAACAATGAGGGAAGTGAAGAAAGACAAAAGCAGAAAAAAGGAAAAAGTTAGTGCCTTGTCTTGGATAATTTTTATGTAATGCATGCCCCAAGGATATCCCTACTTGAGAGGGAGACTAAACATGATGGTTTTAGCTCACTTTTTGGAGATAAGGGGATTTGCCCCTATATGCAAATTCCTTACCGTTTGAGAGTGGGAACATACATCCATTCATTCCATTCATTCAAAAATAAGGAAGTACATTGAACTTTGGAGTCTAAATACAATAGAACTGAAATACATTATAATAGGGAAAATGGAATAATTTTCTTGGGACTTCCACCTATCTGCTTTTACATTTGAAATCCTAAACTACTCTTGAATTTTCAGATTCGCCATCTTTGAGTTGGATGTTGAGGAGGTCGTTGAGAGACCTTGTTTGATTGCCCTTGTCTTTTTGGCAACCCTATCTTCGCGAGCATAGAGGGATTGGGGCCCCTCTTATGGGATGACTTAAAATGTATGCTATGAGTCTTTAGGGTTTCATGGGAACCCTTAGAAGTTTGGTAGGTTTAATGCAAGGGGAGAGTGAACTTTAGTGTCACTCTCTTTGGGTTGATTATATGCATGAAAATGTAATGACTTGAGTTACTTTGGAACTTTTATCTTGACATAGAATTTGAATGCATGAACATAGATGCATAGAGTAGAAAAAGAGAGAATGCATTTGTAAAGTAAACATGGATGCATGAGCAATTATACAGGCATTATAACAGTAGGAATACAAGCATTATAACAGCAGGGATAAACAAGTTTAAAGGAAAGTAAAGCAGTCACCCATTCCTCCATGGTTTTAAAAACGGCGTGCATGTCTTAAATCTGGCAGAGGTTCGGATGTACATGGATTTTACATGAGCATGAGGTTAAGGGTTTACTAATACTTCCTAAGAAGGCTCAGTTCCTAGATATTCAAACCTAGGCCCACTCCCCGACGTGGTGCCATAATCAGTTAGTGATCCGAGTGGAGAAACCATCAAGAGGTCGTAGGCAAAAAAATTGACACATCATCTTGCCCACAACCAATATACTGTTCTCCCTTCTAACTAGAAGGGACATTTCAAGTAAAGAATGCAAGTATGCAAATGCTTGCGCATGTGCAGTGTGTGTGTGTGTGTGTGTGTGTGTGAAATTTTGAAAAGTAGAGGAAAGAGCCCAATAACTTCCATCCATCTTGTCTATTCCATACATTCATTCATACACAACAGTTAATATAACATGAAACAAACAAAGGTACACCTACAAAAATATGCAAAAGTTAGTATTTTGAATGACAAACTTAATGCAAGATAGAATAATTGAATGTAATTGAATGCATGCTATGACATGTTTTTGAAAACAACTTGGAAACACTTGATTTTGAAAGTTTTTGTTTTTTGAAGTGGATAGAATTAGACAAATTAATCAAAAACTCTAAATGGGTGAGGGTAAATAGACATGATAATGGCCTAACCCTCTAAGCATCCCCAGTGGGGTCGCCAGTTATCGCACCCCAATTTTTAGCACCCAAAAAGACAAGTGAGAAAAACACACTGCTCTCTCATTAGAACTTATTCTCTTAGAAGGGCGAGTGCGACTAAGTTTAATTAAAAATTGATTTGATTAAGGGCTTTTAGAAAAAGGTTTTGGAGTTGCCACCTAACTTGATTAAGGTAAATTAGGTCACCTAAAACTACGTACAATCTGAGGATTACACTTAGGGTTTTTGAAAAGATTTTGAAAAACTTCCTCAAGAGAGGGTTTTTAAGAAAATAGGTTGTTTGGCAACCTTCGGAAAGTTTTAAACCCTTTTTGAAAATAACTCCGTTTTGGTCTTTGAAAACAGTGATTCTAGGTTCGGAGGTTGGTTACGTGTAGGGAAAATATCCTAAGATCATCACCCTACCCCGCCCTTTCAGTACCTACATGTCTATTCACTCTATGTCACTTATTCAGAATCTTTGATTAATAAATATCCAAAACTATCCACTTTAGAAAAGAACTTTTAGAATGCTGCATGAAATACAAGTGCAAGAATTTGATTTGAGTTTATAATGGATTTGAAAAGACTTGATTTGAAATTGGAAAGAGGGTTTTAAAAATTGGAATTGAAGATTTGAAAATAGATTTTAGAATTGGAAACCTAAATTAGATCATGGAATTAGAAGTTTGAAAAAGATTGTGACCGCACCCATGAGGATTGCCTACGTATCCCTTTTTGGGAATCAGGTCAATCGTAGTTCGAACAAGAGTCCGATTAAAAATAAATACTTTGAGATTTTTTAGAAAAGTTTGATTTGAAAATATTTGATTAAAGAAAGAGTTTGGTTTAAGGAAGATTTGAAAAAGAGATTTGATTTGATTTGAAAACACTTGACTTGAAATGATTTGGAAAGTTAGGCTTCAAGAAAGATTGGACTTTGGAAAGTTTTGAATTGGGAATGTTTCAAAATAGGAAAGTTCCATTTTAAGAAAGTGCCAAATTACAAAAATTTTCATTTTAGAAAAGTTTTGAATTTAGAATGGTTGATTTTGGAAAGATTTGAATTTAGAAAGTTTGATTTAAGAAAGATTTTAAATTTGGAAAGTCTTAGAATTTTGGAAAGATTTGGAATTGGAAAGTTTTGAATTGAGAAAGTCTTGAATTCAAGAAAGGTTTAGATTTAGAAAGTTTAGAATTAGAAAGATTTGAAATTAAGAAAGACTTGAAAGTTTTGAGTTTAGAAAAGATTTGATAATTTAGAATTTAAAAAATTGAGATTTGGAAAGGTATGGAATTAGGAAAGATTGAAATTAGGAAAAATTTGAATTAGGAAAAGTTAAGTTTTGGAAATCTATGATTCTGATGTAGAAAATAGGGTTTTGGAAAACTATGATTTGAATATAAAAAGGCGGTTTAGGAAACCTAAGTTTGGATGGAGGCTAGCTGAAGCATCTAACTCACTCTCCTTGAAGCTTACACCCAAGCTTTAATGTCTCAAGAATTTTGTCCAAGATTTTCTGAAACTTGCACAAGTGTTTTTCTTAATCTAGAGAATACTTAAACTCTAACTCACAAGAGTATAGGAAATATACAATTGAAGTGCACACTCTCTATGAAGAGTAGATGATAATTGAATAGCTTACTAAATGCCAACCTTTGAGGACAAAGGGAATATTCTGATGTGCATGGAATGTTTAACTCAAGATCATCAAATGTTGAAAGAATATTGTATCTCTTATTAATAAATGTGTTTGGAGTTGTCTATATAAAACCCTTCATCAATTTGAGCCATTGGAGGTGATTTGAGCTTTATTTAATGCGAGATCAGACCAATATAATGTTTAAAAATATAGCCGTTAGAGTCAGGTGTCGCACCTATACTCCATCTGTCGACACATCATTCTGTTATTTGGTCACTGGCTTGTATGTGTCCACACCTCAAGATCATGTGTGGACACATCGTGCTTATCCTTGGTCACTGCCTTCTATATATCGACACTTCAAGACCATGCGTTGACACTTGTAGTTATATTCCTTAAGTCTTGCCCTTTGTCTTCATGTGTCGACACTTGGAACCCATGTGTCGACACTTGTAGTGCATTCTTCAAGTCTTGGCTTCTGGTTCATTGTTGACTCTTTGAACTCAGATATTGTTTCTATGCTTTTCTTAACCAATTTTCTTCAGATAATTCAAGTTCTTCAAGGGGTGTTCACTTTGGAGTACCAAGAAACTCTTAAATGATCTTCAATCAAGTGTAGTAACTTAAAGGAGCTCTATTTCAATTTTGGATAGAATTTTTCTTTGTTGATCAAACTTGAACAACCTTTGATGCCTTCAAGACCATCTTCTTGAATCTCTAATGTATCTTCGAAAAGCTTAATGATTTCTTCTTTAAACACCTTCGATCTCTTCGAAATCAATTCATTGGATTGACATTTGAATAGATGCTACTCTTCTCTACTTCTCATCCTTAACTTATTGTGCATAAGATTTCTTGTTATGTCATAATCTTTAATATACAAAACGTTATTAAATCTTTGATTTATTTTTTATTTTTCTGCACACTAAATAAAGACATTAGAAAACTAACATAAGGTTTGGTTATCATCAAAATCAAAGTACTGAGTCAACAATCTCCCCATTTTTGATGATGACAAAACCTTTGCAAAGTAAGTATAAGGCAAAATGAAATAAGCAAAGAGTAGGATTTCGTACTAGAAAAATGCTCCCCCTTTCTTTTATGATTTTGCAATTGATGCATGCTCCTCCTTTCTTTTATAATGCAAAAATTCTTCAAAACAATATTATCAAAGCAATTATAGGAGAAGTTATAGATTCTCCCCATGTACTATATGCAAATTTTCTTCCCATTAACCATATGTGAATTTTCTTCCCACTAAACAAAAGTCATACATTCAAAAACAAGATATTTGGTAAGCAGTCAAAGGAAGAGTTATTAGGTAAGTATACACTTAAACAAAAGTCATACACTTAAACTAGCCATTTGGTAAGTATGATTCTAAAACCATTACCATTACTATTCTTCTTCCCTTTGTTGTCAATTCATCAAAAAGAAAAATAAAAGATAGAATTTAGATGTGTACAATAGCAAAATTAATCTTAAAACAAGATAATAACTATAAATAAAGCAGCAATCCACACATTTATCCATCGAAGCATTAATAACAATATCATATTTCATTCATAAAAATACTATAAAGGTTCAGACAATTAACATTCACAAAATATTACATAAATATTGTCTTTGAGGATGACACGCTATCCTTCGAATATGTAGAAATGAAAATACAAGAGAGAAAAAGTGAGAAGAAAGGCAAAAATGGGTGAGCTTAGTTGGGAAAGGGAGGTGGAGATGAGGTTAGTACAAGAGGGTTTTCTATAGTGTTTGAGAATTTCTTTCCAGGTCTATCTTTTAGCCTATATTTGTGACCAGAAAAAAGAATAGGAGCATCAGATTCAGTTGCATAGGAGTTATCTTCTTGACCTTGTTTCTCTGCCCCAGTGTCCTTTTCAGCATTTTCTTCCTCTTCACTATCTTCACCTTTGTCTTCTTCATTTTCACCATCTCCTTAATCTTCTTCACCTTCTCTTTTATCCTCTTCACCCTCATTTGCTTCTTTCTCAAAGTTATCTTCTTCTAAGTTTTCTTCCTCCCCTCCCTCTTCTTCTTCTTCTTCTTCTTCAACTTCTTCCATTTTTCCTTTTTCTTTGTCAGAAACTTCACTTCCTTATTCAATTCTCTTACTTTTCTTTCAATAAACATTATTTTTATGGCAGCAATATCTACCTTCTTGTTCAATGTTTCTAAGAATTTCATCACTTGTGCCATGAACCCACCCATACCACCTTCACTTTCCTCATAATCTTAAACAAGGTTTCTTTTGGTACTCCTTCCCTTATAACTACTTCCTATTGTGGTCTTTTCTTTGGAGGTCTCACTCTGATGTTTTCTCTTGGTGGGTTTGGGAGTCCACTTGTTACCTTTCAGAATATACCCCATCTTATTAAGAGTGTTTTCATTGTATTCATCACTATTGGACTTTGGAGTTCTCTTCTTCTCATTCTTCAAATCTATCTTGAAATGTTTAAAGACTTTGGTCAGAAAGATGCCATATGGTAACCTGATCTTAGCTATGGTGGCTTTAAACATATGATCCAATATGAATAAGGGCAAGTCTATTTTAGAGTCAGTCAAGTACACCCACATGAAGAACAATTCTTTGTTAGAAATATACTCACATTTTCCAGCCTTGGGAATAAATATAGTGCAAGCAAAGTGATGCACCAATCTACATTCAAGAGGCAAGTCATTGGCTAAGGGCTGTATATATTCATCTATCTCCTTTCCATAAAAGACTTTTAATTGTTCCTTTCTAAGCACATCATCTCTATACACTTCTCCTCCAAGTCCAATGGCAAGAATTTCTCTAATAACAGTTCTACTTAAAGTAAAAGTGACACCCTTTACATAACTTATAATAGATACATTTCCATATTTTCTTTCCGCATTAGCATAAAAATGGGCAATAAGGTCAGGGTACATATCATCTCTTAGGGTTGTCATGGGTTTCCATCCCAAATTTCCTAGCTTAGTGTTCAACTCAAATCTATGCATGTTAAAGAATGTGTAATCCACCCATCTATCGTTGAAAACCTTCCTAAAAGAGAAAGTAGAATTTTACCTCTCTTTGGCTTTATCTTCACTAAAGTATAACTTATTCATTTCTAGGACTGTGGAAGACCGAGAATCTCCCTTTTTGTTTTTCTTCTTCTTCTTCTTCTTCTCCTTATCCTTGCTCGATTTCCCTTTGTATTTCCTTTTTTGGCCCTTTTGAGGTTGAGGGGTCGAAACATCTAGGGCTTTCTTGCCCTTTATTGATTTGTCAATTTTAGGTGCCATAGAAAGATCAGTGGAGGATAAAAGTGTTAGGGATGGATCAGTTATGGTTGTATGGTGTTAGGATGAGAGATTTGAGGGGCGATTGGTGTTGGTTGGTTTTGGTTAGAAAGAGTGAGAGAGAGAGAGAGAGGGAAGTTTCAAATGACCATAAAATTGGGATGTTTTAAAATATATGGGCCTGACAGAGGTGTCGACACATGAATCTTAGGTGTCGACACCTGGGTTTCAAAAGTTCATCTTAAACTCTCTATTCTAATGTGTTAACACACGAGGGATGAGGTGTCAACACCTTAAGACAAAGTGTGTCAAACTGAACATTTATGAACCCAGGGGTCGACACATAGAGTTTAGGTGTCGACCTCTTCCCTTGAAAAAAAAATGTTCCAATATGAGCATACAATGAATCGTAAAAACAAGAAATGTATTTCATATAATCAATCAACACATTTGATTATATTTAAAACACAAATGATATGAATTTCACTTAATTTTAGCAAAAATCAAGATATAGGATCACTCATTCCCAATTCTCTCCTTATCATGCAAAATCTATCCTCACTTAATGGTTTTGTGAAAATATCAGGTAATTGCATATTTGTGCTCACAAAATTAAGTTCAATATCACATTTTTTCACATGATCTTGTATGAAATGATATCTAATCTCAATGTGTTTTGTGCGAGAGTGTTGAATAGGATTCTTAGTTAAGTTTATAGCACTAGTATTATCACATCTAATGGGTATATGTTCAAATGTCATGCCATAATCCTCTAATTGATGTTTAATCCACAACATTGAATATAACAACTTTCAGCTACTATATATTCAGCCTCTACTATAGAAAGAGCAATCGAGTTCTATTTTTTGCTAAACTAAGATACGAGCATGTTGCTTAGGAGTTAGCAAGAGCCACTTGTGCTCTTACTATCAACTCTACTCCCCACATAATCAGCATCAGTGTAACCAATTAAATTGAAAGATGTACCCTTTGGATACCATAATCCAAGGTTAGGTGTGTACTTGAGATATCTAAAAATCCTCTTCACAGCAATCACATGAGACTCTTTAGGATTAGATTAAAATCTTGCACATAGAGAAACACTAAACATAATATCAGGCCTACTAGTAGTTAAGTATAATAACGAACCTATCATGCTTCTATAAAGTTTAGGATCTACAGATTTACCTTTCACATCATTGTTCAATTTTGTTAAAGTACTCATTGGAGTACTTACAAGCTTTGCATCTTCCATGCCAAACTTTTTGATTAAATCCTTAATATATTTGGCTTGGTTGATAAAAATACCTTCTTTTAATTGCTTGATTTGAAGATTGAGAAAGTAATTGAGTTCTTTCATCATACTCATTTCAAATTCTCCCTGCATACACTTGACAAATTTCTTGTAAAGCAATTCATTTGTAGCACCGAATATAATATCATCTACATATATTTGTACCAAAAGCATATCATTGTTTCTAATCTTAATAAAAAGAGTAGTGTCAATCTTTTCTTTTGAGAAATCATTTTCAATTAAAAATTTACTCAATTTTTTATGTCAAGCCCTTGGGGCTTGCTTCAAACTGTATAAAGCCTTTGATAATTTGAAAATATGATTAGGAAACTTTGGATCTTCAAATCTAAGAGGTTACTCAACATTTACTTTTTAAGTGATAAAACCATTTAGAAATGCACTGTTGACGTCCATTTGATAAAGTTTGAAGTTCTTAAGACATGAAAATGCAAGCAACATTCTAATAGCTTCCAATCTAGCTACCGGAGCATAAGTTTCATCAAAGTCAATGTCTTTCTCTTGGCTATATCCTTAAGCAACAAGTCTTGTCTTGTTCCTCATAATAATTCCAGATTCATCCATTTTGTTTCTAGAGACCCATTTGGTTCCAATAATAGGATGATCATTAGGCCTAGGAACAATGTGTCAAGCATTATTCCTTTCAAATTGGTTCAATTCCTCTTACATAGCATTTATCCAAAACTCACCATTTTTAGCATCTTGAAAGCATTTTGGTTCTATTTGAGATAAAAATGCAAGATGATTACATATATTTCTAAGAGAGGATCTAATTTTTATCCTTTGTGAAGGACCACCTAAGATTTGTTTAGTTGGATGGTTACGTATAAATTTGCACTCCTTAAGTAGATCTTCATTGACATCTTGTTAGCTTGATGAGACTTCTTGCACTTCTTTCTCCTTTTATGAGTCTTTATTTGAGCTTGGATTGATATTCAACTTATCTAAGTCTTGCTCAATTTCTTCTATGTCATCACTCACAACATTTTTAGATAGAGAGTTATTTTCATCAAAAGTGACATGGGATGATTCTTCAACCACTAGAGTCCTCTTATTATAGACTCTATATGCCTTACTATATGTTGAGTATCCAAAAACTACACCCTCATCAGATTTTGCATCGAATTTATAGAGGTTGTCTTTGTTGTTATTTAATATAAAGTATTTACACCCAAAGGCTCGAAAGTATGAAACATTTAGTTTCTTTTCTTTTCAAAACTCATATGGGGTTTTGTTTAAAAACTTTCTAAACAAAATTCTGTTTAAAACATAACAGGTCGTATTGACAGCCTCAGCCCAAAAATACTTTGACAATCCATTTTCACAAAGCATGGTTCTTTCCATTTCTTCCAAAGTTTTATTTTTCCTCTCAACAACCCCATTTTGTTGAGATGTTCTAAGAGCTAAAAAGTTGTGATCAAAACTATTTTTGTCACAAAATATTTTAAAAGGTTTGCAATCAAATTCTCCGCCATGGTCAGTCCTTATAGAAGTTATTGTAAAACATTTTTCACTTTGAACCTTTTTGCAAAACTTTGCAAAGAAAAAAATTGTTTCATCCTTGTGAGCTAAGAACAATGTTCATGTAAATCTAGAGTAGTCATCAATAATAACAAGTGCATATTGTTTTCCACCAAGACTTAAAGTCCTAGTTTGCCTAAATAAGTCCATATACAATAGTTGCAATAACCTAGAAGTGGCCAGCATATTTATAGATTTAAAAGAGATACGAGTTTGTTTTTCCATTTAACAAGCATCACAAACTCTATCTTTGTGAAATTTGATTTTAGGAAGACCTTTGATCAAATTATTTTTAGAAATCTTCGAAAGTATGCTCATGCTAATGTGACCAAGTCTTCGATGCCACAACCAACTTTCATCACCATTTATAGTAGCAAGGCACTTAACTTTTCAAAGAGATAAATCATTTAGATCAAAGATATACATATATTGTCTTGCCTATACCCAGTGAGAATTGTCTTGTTCTATTGATATAAACTACATCACATTTTGAGAATTCCGATACAACCTTGCATCCCTTGTCACTTAATTGACTTATGTTCAAAAGATTGTGTTTGAGTCATTTAACAAATAAAACATTCTCAATAGAAGTAGAAAAATTCTTACCAATACTACCTATACCAATGATCTTTTCTTTGTTATTGTCTCCAAAGGTGACAAATCCTCCATCATTTGGTGAGAGAGAAGTGAATTAAACTTCATCTCCCATCATGTGACTTGAACATCCACTATCCAAGTATCAATGGTCCTTATTGGATTTAGCTTAAAGACATATCTACAAAATAGTTCACTTGACCTTAGGTACCCAAACCATCTTAGGTCCTTGTGCGTTAGTTCTTAATGACCTTCTTGGAACCCATGTATTGTTAGCAGCATTTGATCTTTACATGGCATAGCATCTAGTAGCGATGTGTCCTTCTTTTTGACAATAAAAACATGAAACCTATGTTTTTCCTGTAGAGGGAATAAATCTTGCTTTTGAAACCTTTCTCCTTTTGAAGGGACTAAATCCAAGTCCAGCTTTATCAAGAGAGCATTTTTGTTTTCTAATAATAGCATCCAAATTTTCTTTTTCATTTACACATCGAAAAAGAGATGTTCTAAGTTTTTAACTTTTTCTCTCAAAATGTGAATTTCTTTAACCTTTTCTTTTGAAAAAGTGGAAGCCTTTCAAATAAAACTTTTCTTAAGTTCTTCTTTCAAAACACAAATTTCATTTTCCAATTCTCTATTTTTCCTTTGTAAATCCTCATTCTCTTCAGTTAGTGTAGAGACCATCTTTTTGAGACGATTATTTTTTATTCCTATTTTTTTGAATTCAACAATCATATCATCAAATGCATCTTATAGTTCATTAAATGTAAATTGAGAAGAATTAAGAGAGATACCTCACTTTCTTCTTCTTAAGCCATGAGACATAAATTAGTCACTTCTTGAGATTCGGTTTCCTTTTCGGAGTAAGATTCCTCATCATCACTCCAAGTGCTAGCAGCCATTGCCTTTCTTCCTCTGTCTTTCCTTCCTTTCTTTTTAAGTATAGGGCAATCAGCTTTTATGTGACTTGGCTTCATGCATTCAAAGCATATTATAGTTGATTCTTTGCTAGAATCTCCTTTAGTTTCTTGCTTTTTTCCACTTCTCCATTTCCTCTTCATAAACCTTTTAAACTTTCTTGTGATAAGAGCAATGTCTTCATCATCCTCATCATTTGTTGATTCATCTTCTTGAACGGTGGACTTGAATGCCACTGATTTCTTTTTCTTATCTTCATCTTCTTAGGTATGTTGCCTTTGAGTGAGCTCATATGTCATAAAAGAGCCTAAGAGTTCTTCGAGAGGCAAGGTATTAAGGTCTTTAGTTTCTTGAATGGTAGTGACCTTGGCTTCCCAAGTCCTTGACAATGATCTTAGAATCTTCCTAACCTATTCATTGTTAGGATAAACTTTTCTAAGAGACTTTAAGCCATTAACAATGTCAGTGAACCTTGTAAACATATTGGTAATAGACTCATCAGATTTCATCCTAAACAATTCATAGTTATGCACCAAAATATTGATTTTGGACTCCTTGACTTGATTGGTACCCTCATGAGTTACTCAAGTCTATCTTATATTTCCTTGACTGATTCACAAGTAGAAATGCAATTGAATTAATTAGGATCAAGAGCACAATATAAAATATTCATGGCTTTAGCATTAGATTGCAAAATCTTCAAATCATCTTCATCCCATTCAGATTCGGGTTTAGGAACTTCAACCCTTTCAACCTTCTTTGTAGGAGTTTTGGGACCATTTACAATAATTCTCCACAACTCATAATTAACAGATTTTATATATATTCTCATTCTATTTTTTCAATAATTATAATTAGTTTCATTAAACATAGGAGGTCTATTAGTGGATTAACCCTCACTTGGAGAGCTTCCAAAATTGGTTTTCATGGATCAATTCCTAGGATGTTAAGCCAAATAAAGGAATACAAACTCTAATACCAATTGTTGGCCTAAAAGGCAACCCAAGAGAGGGGGGTGAATTAGGTTTTCAAAACTAATTGCAGTTAAGACTAATTAAAATTAATCTAAGCAATGTAACAGTAATTCAAGGTTTATGCAATGCAATATAATCAAGTAAGAAATAAAAACAAAGCACAAAATGAGATACCAAGAATTATCGAGGTTCAACCACAACTTATAGTCTATTTCCTCACCCTAAGATCCTCTTGAAGTCTTCTTCCACTATTCAATATCCAATTACAAAATGGAGGCCAGTTGAAGTGCCTAGCTCACTCTCCTTAAAACTTACATCTAAGCTTCAATGTCTTGAGAATTTTATCCAAGATTTCTCAAACTTACACAAGTGTTTTTCTTAATCTAGAGAACACTCAAACTCTAACTCAGAAGAGTATAGGAAATATACAATTGAAGTATACACTCTCTATGAAGAGTAGATGAGAATTGAATAGCTCACTAAATGCCAACCCTTGAGGACAAAGGGAATATTCTGATGTGTAAGGAATGTTCAGCTCAAGATCATCAAATGTTGAAAGTATATTGTATCTCTTATCAATAAATGTGTTTGGAATCTTCTATAACAACCCCTTCATCAATTTGAACCGTTGGAGGTCGTTGGGGCTTCATTTAATGCGAGATCAAACCAATATAATGTTTAAAAATATAGCCATTAGACTCAGGTGTCGACACATCTTGCTATTATTTGGTCACTAGCTTGCATGTGTCAACAGACATCCCAAGACCATGTGTCTACACATCGTGCTTGTCCTTGGTCACTGCTTTTTATGTGTCGACACCTGTAGTTACATTTCTTAAGTCTTACCCTCTGTTTTCATGTGTTGACACCTTGAACCCATGTGTCGACACCTGCAGTGCATTCTTCAAGTCTTGCCTTCTGGTTTCATGTGTCGACTCCTTAAACTCAATTATTGTGTTCTATGCTTTTCTTAGCAAATTTTGTTCAGATAATTCAAGTTCTTCAAGGGGTATTCACTTTGGGGTATCAAGAAAGGCTTAAATGATCTTCAGTCAAGTGTAGTAACTTGAAGGAGCTCTAATTCAATTTTGGATAGAATTTTCCTTGTTAATCAAACTTGAACAACCTTTGTTGCCTTCAAGACCATCTTCTTGAATCTCTAATGTATTTTCCAAAAGCTTGATGATTTCTTCTTTAAGCGCCTTCAATCTCTTTGAAATAAATTCATTAGATTAATATTTGAAAATATGTCATTCTTTTTCATTTCTCATCCTTAGCTTGTTCTGCATAAGCTTTCTTATTATGCCACAATCTTTGATATATAAAAAATATTAAATCTTTCATTTATTTTTTATTTTTCTGCACACTAAATAAAGATATTAGAAAACTAGCATAAGATTTATTTATCATCAAAATCAAGGCATTGAGTCAACAACTTATGTATTGCAATTCAAATGACATAAGAATAAAATACTAGCTGTACACTCTAGTAGTGCAAGTCTAAGTTTGAAAATAATTCTTATGGTACTAGCCATGTCTAAACTTTATGGAACTTCCCAAAGTAGGTTTTTAACATGCTGAGAATACGGGCCAAAAATAGTTCCTTAAAATTGCACTAACTTATAAGTTTTTAATACCAAAATCCACCAACTCCTTTAATCTGCCAAAATTGACCAATGCCTGCTAAAATGGACACACTTTCATAATTTCATATCAAAACCTTCCAAAATTTGTGGGCTTTCCAAAATAGACATCTCCAAATTTCACCATTAACTAGGAAGCCTGACTAATTGTTTAGTATTTTACCAAACAAGGCAATGCTGCTACAATATAGATTCTACCGCAGATGATTCATCTTTCAGAGGTTCTAAACCTAGGCAACTGATGCTCCGTCGACCTCAAATTTAGCACACCTTCTCCTTCCTATCTCCAATAGATACAGTAAAAATTTCATGAGATTTTGAAAAATCTAACTAGATCCAATGTGTTGTTGAAGTAGAGCTTGTAGTACAGGGCATTAGAATTCAGCAATGACAGTCCCACTTTAAATATTCACCTAAATTCGAAAATTAAACTTTTTTCACCTAAATAAAGCCCAAATCACCATGACATCTCAGAGTTCAAGTGTTCAAAAATTTTTCACAAGCTAAGATTATTAGATAGGCCAAACAGCCTCTTAAAGTTGCTGTTTTCGCAGATTTTTGCAGCAGTAAATTTCTTTAACTTTGAACAGGGTTTTCTCCTTCGTTTCTCAACAGAATTTCGCTAAATTAGAGTCTAAATTGAACGTTTTTGAAAGCTCTTTCTATTTATGGTCTTAATTTCAACATCCAATCTTGTTTGGACCTCCAAAATGAAATCCAAGTCTTGCTATGCACCCCTAGCCGGCGCGCAGCTTGCCCTTAATGGAGTTTCTAAACCTACCTAACCCTTCAAAAATTTTCTCACTCCACCTAAATTCTTTGTATATGCAAGATTAAGAGTTTTAAGAATTTTAAGGAAGAAGTTTTACCTCAAGCTTTTGTCTCCTCTTATCAAATCGTCTTTTGCCTTCATCCGTTTGGCTTAAGTCTACAAATTTCGGAGACTATTCACTTTCCTACTGACCGAATGCCACAAATAAATCATAATTATAAAACAAATAAATATGCCCAGTTAATAAGTCAAACGTGTTCCATAATTTATTTATTACCTTAAGTATTTATTCCACTAACACCACGTAGGTTTAGCAATAATAATTCTAACACCATCAAAATTTCGGGATGTTATAATCTAACCTCCTTAAAAAAATTTTGCTTCTCCAATTTACGTTGTGACACCAAAGTATTAAATCATCCGCTTCCACTGCATATTCTAATCATTTCCTCAAAATAAAATTTCTTAACCCGAAATTTCATAATAACCCCTCAAATATTCAATCTTCAAAGTATCTTACTTAGTCCCACACAAGATCTACTTTCCATGCTCTATATATATATATATATATATTTATATTTATATTTTTTTTTCTAAAAGCGAGTATTAAATCACCACAAAACATATGCAGACCTTCGAATTAATCTTACTAAATTGCTAAGGCATCCATGTTCCTTCAATTTCATGTTCAAGCTCCAAGTAACTTATTTAGATGACTCACCAAAAATCATCATAATCTCTAAAAATAATTTGTAGTATTCCAAAGCTGAATTGAAAGTCCACAAAATTCTCCGAAGTAAAAATTCCTTCTTACAACAATTCTGTTCTTGGAATATACCATTTTATGTATCTCCACAAAGACACCAAATACTAAATTCTGGCGCTTCCACTGTGTACTCTAATAATTTCTTCAAATATGAATTTTCCTAAACACCAAAAATTCTGTAAATATCTCCTCAAACAGTCAAGCTCTAAATATCCCACTTAGTCCCATATAAGACCTAATAACTACGCTCTAATACCAACTTTTGTCACCACCCACTTCACTCTCTCAAAGCCGGGACAAGGGGTTAAGGGGTTATGGGATTACAGATAACAATATTTCATAAGCATAGATCTTAACACAATCCGAAAAGTCATGTTTATTATTACAACATGAATGAAAACTGGTGGAACTTCTATTTTTAAGTCTCATTACAATAACATTCCAAAGAGACTAATTAACTCATATTCTCCCAAGAAGACAATAAAGCAGTGGGACTCGTTTTCATATTCATTTCCTTGGAAATTCCGGTGATGCCTCAACTCCTAAAAAATGTTCTATAAGGTAGGAGTGAGCTATGAAGCCTAGTAGGAATTCCATGATTTCCATAATGCACAAGTTTAAATGCAATGTAGTAAAAAGAATGATATCACATATATATGTCCCTTATAGTTTCTTTTTGTCAATACCAGGATCCTGCAAGTATGTCCTGCCCAGGCTAATTCAAGCCAATGGGTTCACGCATGATACTCCTCTTTCATCAATTATGAATCCCATTCAAGATCATCTAGCCTGTGTTAAGCCTAATGAAAGTTAACTCGTGGCAGCCCCATTGTAAGCACCCCATTTTTGACCGCTCGGCAATCTACACTCCGTCTAGACTTGTGTTCAAGTCATTGTGGGCGTATTCCAATTGAAACCAACTTTCTAAGTTCAAATCCTGTCTGTCCATCGCTTCGCAGGCTCACCAGGCCCAAATAGAGGCAAAATGACCAAAATACCCTTAGGAGCATTATCCTTTCCAAATTCCAACCCCTCTCTCGAGACAATTGATTTCTCGAGACGGTAAATCTATTCCAAACCAGGCACGTCTTTTTGGACACGGTAAGTCCCCTTTCCAATCCCTCTCTTGAGATAGTTTATTCCTCGAAACGGTTCCAAAACAGGCACGTCTTTTCAAAGACGATAAGTCCCCTTTCCAACCCCTCTCTCGAGATAGTTTATTCCTTGAGACGGTCCTAAATCAGGCACGTCTTTTCGAAGACGGTAAGTCCCCTTTCCAATCCCTCTCAAGAGATAGTTTATTCCTCGAGACGATTCCAAAACAGGCATGTCTTTTCGAAGACGATAAGTCCCCTTTCCAACCCCTCTCTCGAGACAGTTTATTCCTCGAGACGGTCCCAAATTAGGCACGTCTTTTCGGAGATGATAAGACCCCTTTCCAATCCCTCTCTCGAGACAGTTTATTCCTCGAGACGGTCCGAGTAGCGAAAATACTCGTAAACATCACAATCGTTCGAGTAGTGGAAATACTCGTAAACAGATCGATATAGGGAATTGCCAACAAACCCTTGTGTCACGACGACCGCCGTCAGAGTGACGGATACACTCAAAACCTAGGTCAACACCAGTGCCTGCTAGCCCACTACGGTGAAAAATGACCAAACAGCTCATTGGGCCTTTTTCCGAGACTTTCCGATCAAGATGACCATTTTGCTCCTAGGTATCCAAACACTCCGGGAACCACACCGGCTCTGGGTATCAAACTGGTAACCTCCTGAGAATACCTCTTATAGTATTCTCAACCTTCCTCTACCTTTCCGAATCATTCCGAGTCAGTTCTAGCAAACCCGGTGCAAAATGACTGTTTTGCCCTTAGTGGGCCGATCTCCTTTTCCGACCACACCGGCTCTGGGTATCAAACCGGTAACCTCCCGAGAATACCTCTTATAGTATTCCCAACCTTCCTCTACCTTTCCGGATCATTTCGAGTCAGTTCTGGTAAACCCGGTACAAAATGACCGTTTTGCCCCTGGTGGGCCGGTCTCTTTTTTTGACCACACTGGCTCTGGGTATCAAATTGGAAACCTCCCGAGAATGCTTTTTATAGTACTCTGAACCTTTCTTTACCTTTCTAGATCATTTTGAGTCAGTTCCGGCAAACCCAGTGCGAAATGACCGTTTTGCCCCTGGTGGGCCGGTCACCTTTTCCGACCATACCGGCTCTGGGTATCAAACCGGCAACCTTTGGAAACATTCTGAATAATTTTTCCGAATCTTGAGTCTTCTTCCGGGACAAGCCGAGTCTGTCCCGGCAGCTTCCCGATCTGATTGACCGTTTTACCCCTAAAGACCCGGTCAACCCTTCCGACACATTTTGTCTTCATTTTTCCAGTCAAAAACCTTCGGGACACTATTTTAGGTGTTCCTACTCTTTTCCAACTTTTCGGGTCATTCTCGATCTTCCAAACTCCTTCCCGGACTTTCCGGAGTCACTCCTAGTGAAGCCAGGCTAAAAATTACATGGTAGTCACTAGTACAGGCGCCCAAATCTAGTCAAAGATACGTTACTTGCCAACCTTAAACATTTCCTAAATGGCTGACGCCACTGCAACAAGCGCCAGTATTGTCCAACCTCTATAAATACAGAGCCTCTTCCAACGTTAAAGAGATCCACAAACTCAATTTAAAAATCATATAATTCGATATACAAAGCTCGAACACTCCCTAAACCCAAGCTTTCTTATGTTCTCCAAACCCTAGCCACCATACACTAAACCCTAGCCTCATATACACTCCTATACATCCTCACACACTTATACATTGGCTTCTAACCCTCCTTTGAAGACTTAAAGAGCTGCAATCTGAAGTTTGGAGACAACTCTTGAAGATTGAAGATGAAGATCAAGCTGAAGACCAAAGACAAGCAATGTGCGTAAAATAAACAGGACATACGGTAGGTTTTCTATTTAAATTTTTGCATTCCCCCTCTCTCTTCTCTCTCCTAACCCACTTGGGTTTTCTCTATTTTAATCCCCTATCTCTTTCCTCCCCTTTCTTTGCATGCTTGAAACAAGGGGATCCCGGTCCATGTGTAAGATTAGACTGTTGGAGGGTCACCGTGTCGGAGGCTTTCTTTTAGTCTAACTGGAGACCACATGGGTTCGGCCCCCTTGATTATGTGGTGACACCTTAACCTTGTATGTTCACGACTCCAAAATTGCATTGTGCATATCATGATCTTGCATTCTCCAAAAGTCATTTTCAAAGTTGTTTTCAAAATCGCTCAAACTTGTTTTCAAAATTGCATCAAAATCTCTTTTTCAAATCATATTTTCAAAATCACAACCCTAGGGTGATTCTAGCTTTTCCATGGCTAGGATTGCTTTAGGAAAGTGTTACATTTAAAGTGACCAATATGGTCCATATTTTCAAAATCTTTGTTGTTTTCAAAACCACTTTGTTAAAGTGGTTCTAGCCTTCTTATGGTTAGAATCGCTTTAGGAAAGTGAGATGTTTTTATACTTTCCAAAAAGCTCTCCTTTTAAAAAAATCTCTTCCTAAAAATCTATTTTTTAACATACTTCCCTAAAACCCTTCTTTCCAAAATTGTTTTCAAAAACTCTCTCCAAAAATCTATTTTTTCCAAACTCCCTTTTTCAACTCCTTTCCAAAACTCTCTCTTTAAAGTCCACTTTCCAAAAATGTTCTCTAGGTCTCTTTCCCAGAAAAAGTCTCTCCAAAAATCTTTCCAAAAAACTCTCTGTCCAAAATCTCCCTTCTAGAAACTCCCCTCTAGGATTTTCTCTTCTAAAATCTTCGTTTCCAAAAATGCACTTTCCAAAAACTCTTTCCTTAGAGCCCAAGTCAAGCCCTAGAACTAACCATTAGGGAACCCTAATTTTCTTCCCAAAACATGGTTTTTAACTTTGCCCCAAACCTAGGTTTCCAAAACCTCTTGTTTTCTACATCAAAACTATATTTCCAAAACCTATTTTTTACGTCAAAACTATAGTTTTCCAAATCTAGGGTTTCTAGAAACTTCCCTTTCCAAATCCTTACCAAATAAAATCCTCCCGTTTAGGAAGCTAGATCCTATCCTTTGTTTTTGAAAACCAAATCAAACCTTCCCTTTTAGAAACAAAATCCAATCCCTTCATAATCCAAATCTTTTCTAATTCAACTCCTTCCTAACCTTCTACTTTCCTAAATCTTAAGTTTCCAAAACTTGAACATAATAATCTTTCCTAAATTTTAAAACTCGAAATCTAAATTTTTCCTAATTCAAACCTTTCCTAATTTCCTACCTTTCTAAACCATAAGTTTCCTAAAACTTTCAACTTCCACATCTTTCCTAATTCTACCCCTTTCCAAATCTTGACTTTCCAAATCTAAGTTTTCAAATCTTTCCTAAACTCAACCTTTCCTAATCTCAAGGTTTTCTAAATCTCAAACTCTAAAAAACTTTCTAAATCTTAAACTTTCTAAATTTAAAATCTTTCCAAATTTCAAAACTTCCTTATTCTCAAAACTTTCTTATTTTCAAAACTTCCTTGTTTTCTAAACTTTCCAATTTTTAAAAAACTTCCCTATTTCAAAACTTTCCTAAGTTGAAACTTTCTTAATTCAAAACTTTCTTAATTCGAAACTTTCCTAATTTCGAAACTTTCCTAATTTGAAAACTTTCCAAAAATGAAACTTTCCAAATTCGAAACTTTCCTAAATCGGACCTTTCTTAATTCGAACCCTTCCTAAGTCTAATCATTTCCTAAATCTTCCAAGATTTTTCCACATCCAACATTCAAGTCGAACCTTCCTTAAACCTCAAGTCTTTCCTAAATCCTAAGTCTAGGTTTTCTAAACCTTCATCTTTCCAAAACAAGTCTAAATCTTTCTTCCAAGTTCTATATTTTAAATCAAAATCCAATCTCTTTAATTCCAAAATTCTAAATTCCAATTTCCAATCTTCTATTCTAAGTTCAAATCAAATCCAATTTTCAATTCAATCTCTTTCTTTCAAATCAACTCTTCTATTTTCAATTGGACTATTGTCAAAACTACGACTGACCTGATTCCTCCAAAAGGATACGTAGGCAACTCTCATAGGTGCGATCACAATTTCTTTCAAATTTCAAATTCCTCCACATTTTCCAAATCTCAAATTCTACAATCTTTTCAAATCTCTATTCTATTTTCAAACTTTCAATTTCAAATTTCTATTTCCAAAATTTCAAACTTTCCAATTTCAATTCCATCTCTTCAATTCAAATCAATTTCAAATCAATCTCTTTCCAAATCTATTTTTCAATTCTCTTTCCTTGCACTTGCATATCATGCATCATGTTAGTTTCTTTTCAAACATTGTTTTACAAAGTGGATAGGATTGAACAATAATTAGTTAAAGACTCTCATAGGTGAATCTAGGGTAGATTGACATGTAGGTATCGAAAGGAAAGGGAAGGGTGATGGCTTAGTGCATCTTCCCTACAGGTAACCAATCTCCGAACCTTTTTCAAAAGCCCTTTATTCAAACTAATTTTCAATTCAAACCTAGTCGCACTCATTCTTCTAAGAGGGTGAGTTCTAACGAGAGAGTACAACATTTTTCCCACTTATGTGTGTAATCCTCGAGTGCGAAAAATCTGGGCTCGACAGCTGGCGACTCCGCTGGGGACACTTAAAGAGTTAGGCCAGAGTCATGCCTCTTTACCCTTTACCCATGTAGAGTCTTCAATTAACTTGGTTTAATCCTATTCACTTTAAATTTTCAAAATTAAATTTTTAAAATTGTTTTCAAAAAACATGCATTTATTCATATTATCTTGTATTATGTTTGTCATTCACATACTAACACTTGCATCTTTGTTTTGTAAGTGCGCTTTTTGCTTAAGTTTTATTAACTGCTATGCATGAATGTGATGAACAGGATGAATGGGAGTTGTTGGGCTCTTTTCTCCACTTTTAAAAATCACACACACACTGCATGTGCACTTGCATTCTACATACTTGCATTATTACCCTGATATGTCCTTTCTAGTTAGAAAGGGGGAACGGTATATTGGTTGGGGGCAAGATGCTGTATCAGTTTCTTCGCCTACGGCCTCTTGATGGTTCCCCCGCTCGGATCACCAACCGATCATGGCACCACCTCGGGGAGTGGGCCTAGGTTTGAAGATCCTGGGACCGAGCCTTTTTAGGACACATTAGTCAACCCTCAACCTCATACTCATATAGACACCATGCATAGCCGAATCTCTGCCGGATTTAAGACACGAGCACTGTTTTCAAAACCACGGAGGAAAGGGCGACTGCTCTTACTACCATTTATACCTGTATATCCCTGTTGTTATAATGTCTGTATTCATACTATTATAATGCATGTCTAACTGCGCATGCATACACGTTTACCTTGTTATTGAATACTCTCTCCTTATACTCTTTGCATACCCATGTTCATGCATTCCATATTCCATATCAAGACAAGAGTTCCAAGTAACTCAAGTCACTGCATTCTCATGCATATGATCAACCCATTGAGAGTGACACCAAGGTCACTCTCCCTTGCATTAAACCTACCGAAACCCTAAGGGTTCCCACGTAACCCTAAGGACTCATGACATACACCTCAATTCATTCCATAAGAGGGGGCCCAATCTCTCTATGCTTACGGAGATAGGGTTGCCAAGAAGACAAGGGGCAATCAATCAACAAGGTCTCTTAGCGACCTCCTCGACATCAAATCCAACGAAGGCGGATCCGAAGACTCAAGAGTAGTTTAGGTTTTTCCCTTTGTAAAAGTAGATAGGTGGAAGTCCAAAGGAAAATGTTCTCCCTCCCCCTATTAAAATGTATTTCAATTCTTTTGTATCTTAAACGCAAAGTTCAATGTACTTCTTTATTTTTTCTGTGAATGAATGAATGGATGATTGTATGAATGGATGAAGGTTCCCGCTCGATGGTGAGGTACTTGCATACAGGGGCAAACTCCTTATCTCCAAAAGTGAGCAAACACATCATGTTTAATTTCCCTCTCAAGTAGGAGCACCCCTAGGACATGCATCGCATAAAATTTTTTAAATCAAGGCACTAACTTCTTTTTTTTTTTTGTTTCTTGTCTTCTGTCCTCCCCCTCCTCATCTTTAAATACAAAGAGAACTGAAGACAGAAGCAAGACAAGAAGGGGGTTTCCTCAACCATCCATTTATTATTATCCTACTGCTCACATGTTCACTTTTATTCTGTTCATGCATCTATATCCATTCAAAGACAAGAGTTCCAAGAAACTCAAGTCATTTCATTCTCATGCAAGTAATCAACCGTAGAGAAAAAGGAGCAATCCAATCTCATGTTAATCGAACCTACCAAAACTTTTACGGGTTCTTAAACCCTAAGGATTCATGGCATGCATAGAACCATATCTCGAGAGAGGCCCAAATCTCTCCCAGTCCATAGAGGCGGGATTGACCAAATAAGGAAACATCAACCGGCCCACGCCAAAGAGGTATTGTATTGCATAATAGGGGCAAAACCCCACCTCCCAAATGGACTTGTTATCATGCCTATATTCTCTCAAAGAATGGACCTCCATAGGATATGCATCGCATAGAACCTCCAACTTCACATATTGACTGCATTCTGTTTTTCTTTTTCTTTTTGTAGGTCAAAGAGCACGACTGAATTCATGGAATACCTCTATCACCTCATCAGATTCAAACTCATGGAAGGATAAACCTAGTTGTTAGAAAAGGCCAAACCTACATAAAGGAATAAGAAGAATCAACCATCCATCTACAAGACATTACCTCTACGCAACTACCCTCGCGCCATGCCAAGACAATCACTATCCATGCAGAAGAGGACCTCACCATTTGCGAAGTCTTGACAGACTTGTGCATTGCAACAACACATCCTCTAACTTCCAAATGCATGACAAATGTCGTGAACTCGCTCTCCATTGAGACACCCAATGAATGAAGCACCAAGAGGTTGATGTAGTCCCAAAACCCTATTAAGGGTTCTCACTAAAAGGCCCATAAGAAAAGGGAGGTTTACATAAAACTCGTCTGTTTCCTCTTTGTCTGTCTATTTTCTTGCATATCTTATTTAAATAAACACACATGCCATGCATTCATGATTTGAAATGAAAAAGATGAAGTTTCCGGTTTATCCCCTTTGTCTTATACTCTTGTGGACAATTGTCTCATTTAGGGATTCTTCCCCATTTAGTAAATGACTCAACTTGAAGAGTAGCATGGGCAACCCATTTAAAAGGGGTTAAAACCTTTAAGAGACTGAGAGAGAGAGAGAGTAAAAGATAGGAGGAAAACAATCTTAACAAAGAGATGCGAATTCTATTGAAGAGGCGACACTTACATGATATCCTGGCTAGGCAATGGGCAGCCGAGTACTCAAAATGATGAGAAGCCCTTATTCTATTTATCCTAAATAAACACTACCCCTTGCTCAGCCCACTAGAGCCGTAACTAATTTTTATTCAGATGTCCCCAAACCAATAACCATCCCCCACATTGGGGTAAGCACAGAGTAGTTGATTCGGCAAAAATACATCATTTTTTAGAAACATTGTCTAAATTTTGTATAAAGGCTTTATAGACTAAGCAATTTAATTTGAAGTGATGAAAGGCCCTCATTTCTTCTACCATACACAAAAATATCCCCTTTGCTTAACTCACTAGTGCCTCACGGAAAGCGGAAGATTCTTTGTCAACCCCGATCCGAAACCATCCCCCCACACTGGGGCAGATGGGCAGCAAAAGATCTGGCAGAGAACGTCATCGACCATCAAGCTGAAGTAACGTGAAGGCTCTATGGATCAAGCAACCTTGTTCGAAATGAAGAAAGGCCCTCATTTCATTTCCCATACAGTTAAAAGCAACCCTTGTCAAACCTATTGAGCCGGTTACATTTCCTTTTTCAGAAAACACCCCAACCTAGGGATCACCATCCACAATGAGTTAAATCAAAATGCAAAGGAAGGGATTTGAGAAAAAGAAGTTGTAGAAATGTTCATCTCATCAAAAGTAACAAGAAAGGAAAAGAAAAAAAAGGCATATCAGAAGAGGGACCGAAAAAGAATCATATTGTGCTATCTTAAAAAGCATATAAAACCAGAAGTAAAAAAAAAAAGAAAAAGAAACAAAAAGGGGCAAATGTCACATTTAGAAGGTCAAAAGTTACAGGGAAGTTCAACTCCTTTTATAAAAGAGGAAATTCAGAGGTGATCCTAGGTAACAAAGCCACCAAGTAGAAAAACTAGGGTTGAGCCTTTATCCTTTCTTGTAAAAACCCGAAACCATGGCCTACATTACAACCCTACTAAAGTCCTCTCCAATTGCAAAAGGATTGCTTGATCTAGATGAGCCAAACGTGTTGTCAAAGCTAAAAGAGGATATTAGGGGACCAAACCCTACTGGAAGACGAACCAAGGATGGTGTGGATCTAAACCCTATTGGAAACAACATCAAATTTGAGCCCACATATCCCGTTTATTCATAAAACCCTTAACCTAGCCTACGTTACTGTCCAAATTAAAGTCCTCTCTGATCAAAGAAAATTGCTTAGTCCAAATAAGCCTGAACAATACTAAGACAAGTAGGGTGAGAAAGAAGAATTGGAAGGGAATGCAAGGGGCAATCTCATGCTCTAAGATGTGCTCAGATGGTTTCAGTTTAAACAACCCACTAAAAGAAGATCTTTGGGCCTAAATATCCCTTTATTTCTTATAACCCCTAAACCCAGCCTACATTACGGTCCTAAAAGACGTCTTCTCAGATTGAGGGCTTAGCTGTTTATCGCTCTGCAAAGGGCATGCGAGTTGTCGCTCAAGCCATGGTGGCATTTTGGAGATCTGAGAGAGAAACCAAAGTGAGCTCAGAAACACCCCAAACAATTAACCTTGTAGAAAGTAGGAATATGATAGCAAACCAAAATGTCAAGATCCCTGGAGAATGGAGCAAATGCTATCACACCTCGATGAGAATGGGACAAAACTAAATGGGGCAGAATCCTAGAAAGGAACAGAATCCTGAGAGTATGGGCCCAAGGGGCAATCCTAGGGTTTTCTTTGTAAATAGTTTATATACGTATAGTATTGATGCATCCATGACATGTATAACCTGTAAATCTATTTAGACTCCTGCGAAGTTTGTATCTATTCATGCATTCAACCGCATTCCTGTATGAACCTGTTCATTTGTAAGGAAATAGGTCATACATTTAACTTAATTCTTACATAAATCTGTGCATTCATCCCAAAAAATAGGGGACAATTGCATTAAAGTCTATTCCTATATGTGCATTATCCAAAAGTATAACATGCATTCATTTCCACTTCTGTGTGAACCTGTGCATTCGTAAAATAAAAAAAAGTAGTATATGCATTCGATTCAATTCTTATATAAATATGTGCATTCATAAAAAATAGATCATGTATTCAATCCTATGTGCAATCATCATAAAAAATGATGACACCCTTTACCGAGGCATTTTTAAACTATTTTTGTACAAAAACTCACTCTTTGTCTTTCTGTCTCTCTCAAATAGGAAACAATGAACAAGGCAAAACATAAAAAGGAGCTAAAGTCACCCCTCAAATATCTCTAGTACCGGCTCACACCTCAGAAAGCTCAGATTTCGATGACCAACAAGAAACAGAGAATGGGGCAATGACCCACCCTCGACCTCCCCAATCAAATGGCTTCGAAAGAGGGGTAGTGAATAAGTGGCCGATCACCCAAAGGTGGAGTAATGAAGCACATCCCCAACAATGAGCATCGCCCCCTGCCAAAGTCTAGTAAGACTCATGAAGGTCTGTCCCACAACCATAGGGGCATATGAATGTCCTTCACGAATCCTGGCGAGCAACGCACGCAGTCAACGGCCGACTGAGTCACCCCCTCGTGGAGACATCAACAAGTTCAAGAGAAACAGAGCTAGGGCTATCATGGAGAAATGGACCAATCTTGAGAAGTATGTCAATCCCCTGAATAAGCTCTCCTATGCGTCGCAAACTCAGAATGTGAGAACAAGAGCTTCATTAGGACATAAGAAAACTAGGGGTAGGAGATCAGAAGAAAAGGCCGCACAACGGAGCCCAAGTTGAGAAGAGACAATCGCGACACAACCGTCAAGAAAAGTAGGTCCCATAATGTCAGCTGAACCATGCCGTAGACCTAGGAGGAAGCCATACTCATGAGGAGTAGGGGCAAGCTCACATTCCCCAAAACGAAAGAAAGACAGGTTAGATGACCAAAAGAGAATCACCGCTAGAAAACAAGCTGCGCTAATATGAGAGAAGCCATGCAACAAAAGAACCGTTGAAAAATGTCTTGCTCATCTGGAGGATACCCGTCATACCAAACCCGTAGTCAGCTCAAAATAGCGTCGGCCATCCCAAAAGTCAAAAGTGAGAAACTTCGACATCCATGTCATCCTCGAAGGCTGGTTCAACTGGAGGGAAGGGGTTGACTGGAGGCCTACTCCCCCTCCCACTCTGGCTAGGAGGTACTCAATTGGCAGAATGCTGACTACCCTTAGAGCGGTTGGAGTTGCCGACAGAATCTGTTAGGGCCACCTTCCCAAAGCAGTGTCTCCCCTTGGAACCGTCATTACCCGCGCATGCCGTTCTGAAAGGTGAGTCGAGGTAAGAGGTATTAATACATGGTATATGCAGTTCAAAAAATAAGAAATAAAAGCAAGGAAAAAATGATAATAACCAAAGATAAAATATAAATAAAAATGAATGACACAACTTTCATATAAATTCTATTCAAACCGACTTAAAGGGTTTCTTAAACTTTTCATTGAAAGGTTCTTTTCTAAAATCAACTCTCAAAGGTTTCTTAAAAAGTTATTCTTTCAAAAACAATTCCTGAAAAGTTTCTTAACTTCTTCCCTTCAAAAGTTTCTTTTTCAAAATCAGTTTCCCAGGGGTTTCCTATTATTTTCCTACAAAAGTTTTCAAAAAATCTTTCTTCTAAAAATTCCTTTCCAAAATCGATTTTCAAAAGGTTTTCTAATTCTCTCTTCCAAAAGTTCATCTTCAAAATCACTTTTTAAAATCAAATTCTAAGGTTGCTAAATGTTTCCTTCCCAAATCTACTTCAAAAATCAAGGTCAAAAATCATTTTCAAAATCAAATCTCAATTTTTTCAATCCATCTCTAAGCATTTCTGATTTAGTTCTTTAAGAAAATCTCTTTTCCAATCAGGTTTACAATTCTCCACAAACCCTCCAAAATGTAGCGGCTAGTAGAACCAGAAATTTTCTGGTTTTAATTCTAAGCTTGGCGCCACTAGCAGAGGCGCCAGGCATTTTCTGCCAAAGTCGCCACTGCTAGTGGCGCCAGTTACAACTTCTGGGTAGCTTTGCCCCCTTTCTCGCCAAAACTCGTTTTCGAAGGCCTTTTTGGCCTGTTATCCGTTTTCGACCCCCGTTGTCGAAAGATTTCCAACATCCGTCCCTCCGACTACCTCGCGGTCAATATGAGACTCTTATTCTTATCGTTTTCTGTCTTTGACAAGCAAAGACAGAAAAAGAGGGGCAGCTGTAAGCACCCTATTTTTGACCGCTCGGCAGTCTACACTCCGTCCAGACTTGTGTTCAAGTCATTGTCGGCATATTCCAATCGAAACCAACTTTCTAAGTTCAAATCCTGTCTGTCCATCGCTTTACAGGCCCACCAGGCCCAAATAGAGGCAAAATGACCAAAATACCCTTAGGAGCATTATCCTTTCCAAATTCCAACCCCTCTCTCGAGACAGTTGATTCCTCGAGACGGTAAATCTATTCCAAACCAGGCACGTCTTTTCGGAGATGGTAAGTCCCTTTCCAATCCCTCTCTTGAGACAGTTTATTCCTCGAGACGGTTCCAAAACAGGCACGTCTTTTCGAAGACGATAAGTCCCCCTTCCAACCCCTCTCTCGAGACGGTCCCATATCAGACATGTCTTTTCGGAGATGATAAGACCCCTTTCCAATCCCTCTCTCAATGCAGTGTATTCCTCTAGACGGTCCGAGTAGCGAAAATACTCGTAAACATCACAACCGTTCGAGTAGCAGAAATACTCGTAAACAGGTCGATATAAGGAATTGCCAACAAACCCTTGTGTCACGACGATCGCCGTCAGAGTGCCGGAAACATTCAAAACCCAGGTCAACACCAGTGCCTGCCAGCCCACTGCGGTGAAAAATGACCAAACTGCCCATTGAGCCTTTTTTCGATACTTTTCAGTCAAGATGACCATTTTGCCCTTAGGTATCCAAATGCCCCGGGAACCACACCGGCTCTGGATATCAACCTGGTAACCTCCCGAGAATACCTCTTATAGTATTCTCAACCTTCCTCTACCTTTCTAGATCATTCCGAGTCAGTTCTGGCAAACCCGGTGCAAAATGACCGTTTTGCCCCTAGTGGGCCGGTCTCCTTTTTCAACCACACCGACTCTGGGTATCAAACCGATAACCTCCCGAGAATAGCTCTTATAGTATTCTCAACCTTCCTCTACCTTTTCGGATCATTCCGAGTCAGTTCCGGTAAACCCGGTACAAAATGACCGTTTTGCCCCTAGTGGGCCGGTCTCCTTTTCCAACCACACTGGCTCTGGGTATCAAACCGGTAACCTTCCGAGAATGCTTTTTATAATACTCTCAACCTTTTTTTACCTTTCCGGATCATTCCGAGTCAGTTCCGACAAACCCGGTGCAAAATGACCGTTTTGCCCCTAGTGGGCCGGTCACCTTTTCTGACCATATCGGCTCTGGGTATCATACCGAAAACCTTTGGGAAAATTTTGAATAATATTTCCAAATCTTGAGTCTTCTTCTGGGACAGGCCGAGTCTGTCCCGGCAGCTTCCCAATCCGATTGATCGTTTTGCCCCTAAAGGCTCGGTCAACCCTTTCGACACATCTTGTCTTCATTTTTTCCAGTCAAAAACCTCTGGGACACTATTTTAAGTGTTCCTACTATTTTCCGGCTTTCTGGGTCATTCCCGGTCTTCTAAACTCCTTCCCGGACTTTCCGGAGTCACTCCTAGTAAAGCCAGACTAAAAATTACATGGTAGTCACTAGTACAGGCGCCCAAATCTACTCAAAGATATGTTGCTTGCTAACCTTAAACATTTCCTAAATGGCTAGCGCCACTAATAGTGGCGCCAAGCCAAAAAATAGCCTGGCGCCACTCCTAGTGGCGCCAGTGTAAAGTTTGGCCTGGCGCCACTACAACAGGCGCCAGTGTTGTCCAACCTCTATAAATACAAAGTCTCTTCCAACGTGAAAGAGGTCTGCAAACTCAGTTTAAAAATCATATAATTCGATATACAGAGCTCGAACACTACCTAAACCCTAGCTTTCTTAGGTTCTCCAAACCCTAGCCACCATACACTAAACCCTAGCCTCATATACACTCCTATACATCCTCACACACTTATACATTGGCTTCTAACCCTCCTTTGAAGACTTAAAGAGCTGCAATCTGAAGTTTGGAGACAACTCTTGAAGATTGAAGACGAAGATCATGCCGAAGACCGAAGACAAGCAAGGCGCGCAAAATAAACAGGATATACGGTAGGCTTTCTATTTAAATTTTTGCATTCCCCCTCTCTCTTCTCTCTCCTAACGCACTTGGGATTTCTCTATTTTAATCCCCCATCTCTTTCCCCCCATTTCTTTGCATGCTTGAAACAAGGGGACTCCCGGTCCATATGTAGGAATAGACTATTGGAGGGTCACCCTGTCGGGGGCTTTCTTTTAGTCTAACTGGAGACCACGTGGGTTCGGCCCCCTTGATTATGTGGTAAAGCCTTAACCTTGTATGTTCACGACCCCAAAATTGCATTGTGCATATGATGATCTTGCATCCTCTAAAAGTCGTTTTCAAAGTTGTTTTCAAAATCGCTTTCAAACTTGTTTTCAAAATTGCATCAAAATCTCTTTTTCAAAACATGTTTTCAAAATCACAATCCTAGGGTGATTCTAGCTTTTCTACGGCTAGTATTGCTTTAGGAAAGTGTTACATTTAAAGTGACCAATATGGTCCATATTTTCAAAATCTTTGTTGTTTTCAAAACCATTTTCTTAAAGTGGTTCTAGCCTTCTTATGGTTAGAATCGCTTTAGGAAAGTGAGATGTTTTTATACTTTCCAAAAAGCTCTCCTTTCAGAAAAAATCTCTTCCTAAAAATCTATTTTTCGACATACTTCCCTAAAACTCTTCTTTCCAAAATTGTTTTCAAAAACTCCCTCCAAAAATCTATTTTTTCCAAACTCCCTTTTTCAACTCTTTTCCAAAACGCTCTCTTCAAAGTCCACTTTCCAAAAATGTTCCCTAGGTCTCTTTCCTAGAAAAACTCTCTCCAAAAATCTTTCCAAAAACTCTCTTTCCAAAATCTCCCTTCTAGAAACTCCCCTCTAGGATTTTCTTTTCTAAAATCTTCGTTTCCAAAAACGCACTTTCCAAAAACTCTTTCCTTAAAACCCAAGTCAAGCCCTAGAACTAACCATTAGGAAACCCTAATTTTCTTCCCAAAAATATGGTTTTTAACTTTGCCCCAAACCTAGGTTTCCAAAACCTCTTGTTTTCTACATCAAAACTATATTTCCAAAACCTATTTTCTACTTCAAAATTATAGTTTTCTAAATCTAGGGTTTCTAGAAACTTCCCTTTCCAAATCCTTACCAAATCAAATTCTCCCGTTTAGGAAGCTAGATCCTATCCTCCATTTTTAGAAACAAAATCAAACCTTACCTTTTAGAAACAAAATCCAATCCCTTCCTAATCCAAATATTTTCTAATTCAACTCCTTCCTAATCTTCCACTTTCCTAAATCTTAAGTTTCCAAAACTTGAACATAACAATCTTTCCTAAATTTTAAAACTCAAAATCTAAATATTTCCTAATTCAAATCTTTCCTAATTTCCTACCTTCCTAAACCATAAGTTTTCTAAAACGTTCAACTTCCACATCTTTCCTAATTCTACCCCTTTTCAAATCTTGACTTTCCAAATCCAAATTTTCAAATCTTCCCTAAACTTAACCTTTCCTAATCTCAAGGTTTTCTAAAACTCAAACTCTAAAAAACTTTCTAAATCTTAAATTTTCTAAATTTCAAATCTTTCCAAATTTCAAAACTTCCTTATTCTCAAAACTTTTTTATTTTCAAAACTTCCTTATTTTCTAAACTTTCCAATTTTTAAAAAACTTTCCTATTTTAAAACTTTCCTAAGTTGAAACTTTCTTAATTCAAAACTTTCCTAATTTCAAAACTTTTCTAATTTGAAAACTTTCCAAAAATGACACTTTCCAAATTTGAAACTTTCCTAAATCGGATCTTTCCTAATTCGAACCCTTCCTAAATCCAATCCTTTCCTAAATCTTCCAAGATATTTCCAAATCTAACATTCAAGTCAAACCTTCCTTGAACCTCAAGTCTTTCCTAAATCCTAAGTATAGGTTTCCTAAACTTTCATCTTTCCAAAACAAGTCTAAATCTTTCCTCCAAGTTCTATCTTTTCAAATCAAAATCCAATCTCTTCAATTCTAAAATTCTAGATTCCATGTTCTAATCTTCTATTCCAAGTTCAAATCAAATTCAATTTTCAATTCAATCTCTTTCTTCCAAATCAACTCTTCTATTTTTAATCAGACTCTTGTCTGAATTACAACTGACCTGATTCCTCCAAAAGGATACGTAGGCAACCCTCATGGGTGCGGTCACAATTTCTTTCAAATTTCAAATTCCTCCACATTTTCCAAATCTCAAACTCCACAACTTCTTTCAAATTTCAAATTCCACCACATTTTCCAAATCTCAAATTCTACAATCTTTTCAAATCTCTAATCTATTTTCAAACTTCCAATTTCAAATTTCTATTTCCAAATTTTTAAACTTTCCAATTTCAATTCCATCTCTTCAAATCTATTTTCAAAGCAAATCAATTTCAAATCAGTCTCTTTCTAAATCTATTTTTCAATTCTCTTTCCTTGCAGTTGCATATCATGCATCATGTTAGTTTTTTTTCAAACATTGTTTTATAAAGTAGATAGGATTGAACAATAGTTAGTTAAAGACTCTCATAGGTGAATCTATGGTAGATTGACATGTAGGTACCGAAAGGGTAGGGTAGGGTGATGGCTTAGTGTGTCTTCCCTACACGTAACCAACCTCCGAACCTAGGATCACTGATTTCAAAGACCAAAAAAGGAGTTATTTTAAAAAAAGGGCTAAATGTTTTCCAAAGGTTGCCAAACAACCTATTTTCTTAAAAACCCTCTCTCGAGGAGATATTTTCAAAATCGTTTTTCTAAAAACCCTAAGTGTAATCTTCGGATTATTCTTAGTTTTTAGGTGACCTAACTCACCTTAATCAAGTTAGGTAGTGACTCCAAATTTTTTTCAAAAGCCCTTTATTCAAACCAATTTTCAATTCAAATCTAGTCGCACTCATTCTTCCATGAGGGTGAGTTCTAATGAGAGAGTACAACATTTTTCCCACTTGTGTGTGTATTCCTCAAGTGTGAAAAATCTGGGCGCGACACCCATGTACCAATTGGTTAGGTTTCATCCATGATATAATTTCTGGGTCTTTTCATATTCTGACTATTCCTCCCTAATGATGCAAGCAATCTCATAATACAACTTTGAAATCATTATTGCAGAAATATATCGATAAAGCAGTTAACAAAACATTTAATAGAACAAAAATGAGCATGTATCTTAGAGAATGCATAGCTTCCTACCTGATTATGCATCCACCCTTACTTTCATTTGTCTCGGAGTTCATGCCAAACCTATAAATGAATCTATTTTGAAATCAACTTATGTTCCTTATAAATAAGTGAAAATGCACGAGTGTGATGTCATGCCTCACTCACCTTTCCTAGACTCGGCCTAAATAAAATGGATAGAACTTCATGATCTGGTACAAAAAAATTTTAAAACTTGTGAGATCAAAAGTAGACATTTTAGAAAGTATCTAGACCAAATTTCATAATTTTAGGACAAGCCTAAGTATTTATTTAGCATTTTATAAAATAGGACAGTACTGTTGAAATTCAATTTCTATAGCAGATGGTTTAGTTTTGAGAGGTTCTAAACATAGGAAACCTAAAATTTGGTACAGAACCTCACCCACAGCTCTAATGGCTACATTAAAAATTTCATGAGTGTTTGAATACTCTAACTTGGTCAAATATGTGGTCAAAATGGAGGTTATAGAACAGGGCATCAAGAATCAGTAAGGGCAGTCCCACTTTAAAATTTCACTATAATTCGTATATTCAATATTTTTAAGTGAGACCAAATTATAAATCACTATTATAACTCTAGTGACAAGTGTTCAAAGACTCATCTCCAAATTACATTTTTAAATAGGTTAATGATCAATAAAATCATAGCCCTATAGCTGCTTCAGTGGCAGATTTTCTTAGAAAACTTTAAACCAACATATCCTCTTCATTTCTAAACCAAACCACATGAATTTTATCTCTAAAGTGAAGTTCTCTTCGAACCCGATCTACTCATATGTTTAGAACTTAGTTTTGTAGAAATTCGGTCTCCCGAAAAGGCTACAAAACGCGCTATACTTGACAAATTCACACCAAAATTCATCCTAACTTTAAACTTGGTTTTCTTTCTCACTTCTCGATGGATTTTGACAAATCAAATGTCTAAAATTATCTACTCTTCGAGCCCGATCTCTCATGTTTTTAGAATAATTTTCATGAAGTTTTGAGGACTAAAAATGTTTCCAAAATTGACTGTTACTCCTATTTTCGTAGCAGAATTTCCTTCAAACTTTGAATAGAGTTTTCTTTTTCATTTCTCAATGGTTTTGTTCGAATTTGGTATCTAAATTGAACATTTTGAAAAGCTCTATCTATTGGTGGTCTCAAAATTGAAATCAGGGATAATTTGGCCATCCAAATTTAGCTATAAAAGTTACTACACATGACAATATAAGCACCCTATTTTTGCCCGCTTGGCAATCTCCAGCCCGACCGGGTTCGGTTTCCAACGTCACAACACATGCAGGTTCAAGATGAGCCTTACAATCTCCAATCCAACCAGCCGGTTGCTTCTCGGGCCCAGAAGGACCCGCTGGAGCCATAAGCACTATTATTCTAGGTAGCTTTCCGGACCAGGCAGTCCCGAAAACCAACGCCATCCAGGTAGCCTCCTAGGATCGAGCAATCTCGGGGACTAACACCTCATCAAATTCCAAATGATTCACTTCTGGCGCCTGCTAGCCCCCCAATGTAGAATGTCTGTCATTTGGTAGTTCTCTGAGACCGAGGGTTCTTAGAGACCAACACCACCCTTCCAGGTAGCTTTCTAGGACCAGGCGTTCTCAGGAACCAACACCACCCTTACAGGTAGTTCTCTAAGACCAAGCATTCTTAGAGACCAACACCGCACATGTAGTTTTTCGACACCAAGCGGTCTCGGGAACCATCACCTAGGTCAACACCGGCGCTTGTTAGCCCGACTTAGTGAAAAATGACCAAACCCGCCCTTTAGGCCTCTAGGCGCATTTTGGAAAAGTTTAAAATCCCTTAAAATGATACGTCCACTTTTCCAAAATGTTACTAAACTGTTAGGCGCCCCCCGCACGCCATTTGGCCCAAATCCGGTCCTATTCCCACTCACTCCGGTCAAAATGACCATTTTGCCCCTGAACACCTCAACACTGCACAAACCCCGCCGAACGGTAAAAGACTCTCCCAAAATCATCCCTCAACAACCTTACACGCTTAACACAACACACCAAGCCATTCCTAACCATTTCCAGCCAATCCTGGCCAAAATGACCATTTTGTCCCTGGCTATCCAAATATGCCCCGAAATAGTATCGGTCCCGGGATTTCGAGCAAAGGGTTTCACCACACACCCTTGCTTAGCCTGAGAAGGACCTTATGACATTAAATGCTCACGACTCGATAAAAGTCTTGGGAGCGTCTCGCAGACGCTCCACCTAAATTGTCTTTTCTCCCGATTCCCTGGTTATAACGCACCGTCAACTGACTTAACAAATGCGTAAATCAGGGAATTCTTGAAAGCTCGTTCATAGATCTTTCTATCGATACGGATCGATCGGATAGATCACTTCCTAAAGCCCTTCATCGTATAGCCCAAACATGGCTACTTTCGACAACCCCTTGAGCGTCTCGCAGACGCTCCGCCAAGGTTGACTTTTTCTTCGATTCCCTAATCAAAGCACATCGTCAAATGACTTGAGAAATGCATAAATCTGGGAATTCCTAAAAGTATTTCCAGAGTAATTTCCATCGGTACGGTCCAATCGAATGGATTGCTTCCCGAAGGCCTCGATCACACGAAACGAAAACACCCACTTTCAAACACCCTCGGAGCGTATCACAGACGCTCCGCAAAAGTGACCTTTTTGGCACACTTCCTAAGATGATATCCCACGCTTCTAAACATAATTCAAACTTCCTGAAAATATGAAAGTTCACCGGAAGCCCTGGGAGAACATCCCGAGTATGACCGATTCCCCCGAAGCCTTCCCGTTTGACTCAATTATCGAGGCAAAGTTTGGACGAACCTTCCCGGTGATGGAGCGTATGCTACATGCACTCAAATTTTGATTAGATCGAATGACTTTCGATCAACAGTTGAGATTTATCCAGTACAATAGGTGCCACGTGTCATTCTGGTAATGGAACAGTACCTACGCATGTCCTACACGCGCAAGGCCAAATTTTGGCCATACGCATGTAGCACATGCGCTAGGCCTGTTCCAGATTGCCTATAAATAGAGGCCTACCCCTTTGTATATTTCAGGTACGAAATTGATGTGAAGTTTTACTGAAATTACTCCAGAAACTCGAGTCCTTACATATATTCCATCCTTCCAACACTTAGGCTAGATTCTACCTCTCTCAAGCCTATACACTCCACATACAAGGCCTCATACACACTTACACACTCCACTCTAGCCTCTCAAGCCCTCTTGAAGTCACTTAAGCTCCAATCAAGACATCCATTGAAGACTACAAGTGTGTTGAAGGCAAAAGGTGGTATCCTTTTTACATTTGTGCTCTCCCCCACTTTTCTCTTCTCCCTCCTAGCCTACTTGGGCTATTCTCTATTTTAATCCCCATCTTCAACCCCCCTTTCTTGCATGCTTGAGCCAAGAGGGCTCTTAGATCATGCCTACAGGAAAGCAAGTGAGAGCCACCGTGTAGGGGGACCTTTCACTAGCCTACTTTAAGATGGTACGGCCTAGGAACTCCTTGTTTATGTGATGTAGCCTAAAAGCCTTGTATTTGAATCACGACCCCTTGCATATTACTATTTTGATCATGTCTTGTGTGATTGGCTTCATTTTATGCTTATTGTCATACTCTACAATGCTTACATTGCTCTTATTCTCATGCCATCTCCAAGCTCTATATTTCTTTCAAAAATTGTTCCAAGAGTAGGCTACTTGAAGTGTAGGACGAGATTTAAGAAATTATGCCTTAGAAGACCTCCTACTAATCCCCTAACTTTCATTTTGGTATCATGACATTTTAATTTGGATAAGAGTTGCTTTCTAATTCTCTAATTTTTAAGATTTCCATTCTTTTAAGTGTAGTGGTTGGAATGGCCCTATGGAACCCTCTCTTGAGTGGTCTCTCTTTTGTTTGGTCATATGAACCCTTTTTTGATGGAATGGTCCCCCTAAAAGGTGGTTTTCAAAATCCTTCTCAAAAGATGATTTTCAAAAATGCATTCTCTCCATCTTTCACTCTTGTCAAGATAAAGGTTAAAATGGCCATGAGAAAACCTTCCTTGGAATGGTCTCCAATCACTAATCATATAAACCATACTCTTGGCTAGAGTTAAAATTTTCATAGAAATGATCTTCAAAAAGATTGCCAACCAAGGTCCATGGCATAACATGTTTTATTTTTCAAAACTCTTTCCAAGAGTGCATCAAACCAACTTTCAAAACCATTCTACAATCTAACCCTAGGTTAACTTGACCCTAGTTACCCAACCCTAGGTTAACTTGACCCTAGTTACCCAACCCTAGGTTAACTTGACCCTAGTTATCCGACCCTAGGTTAACTTGACCCTAGTTATCTAACCCTAGGTTAACTTGACCCTAGTTGTCCAACCCTAGGTTAAGTAGACCCTAGTTCACTCACCTTAGGTTAACCCTACCCTAGTTACCTAACCCAAGTTAGTTAACCTTAAGTTACCCCTAACCCTAGGCTAACCCTACCTAGATTAGTACACTTCAAGGTTCCAACTCTTGAACCCTTTTCTAAATGATCATTCAAACTTTCAAATTATCCTCATAACCTATTTTTCCAAAACTTCCCACTCTCATGATTTCAAGAACCCAACTCCATAAACTCTTCTAATGTTCTTACACTCCATCTTCAAGGCATTTCCAAAAACGTTTTCAAAAGGTTACGAACCTAAGGGGTCCCTAGCCCTCTCATGGCTAGGGATTCCAAGGACAAGTGATAAACCAAGAACAACCTCTAAGGTTGTCCATATTAGATTCTAAACCCTTAGCCATTTCCAAAAACCACTCTCCAAAACTAATTCATCAAAACATTCCTTCAAGATTTTCAAAACAAGACTTCAAAAACACTTTCAAGTTCCCTTGAGTCATAACAAAGCCTTTTTTCCAAAACTCCTTTAAGATGATCCAAAATCACTTTCAAAAACACTCCACCTTTCAATTTCAAGTCAAAACCTCTAACACCACAGAGGGTCTTCAATTTCCAAAGACCTCAAAGGGTCTTCAACTTCCAAAAACCTCGAAGGGTCTTCAACTTCCAAAGACCTTAAAGTGTCTTAAACTTTTCCAAAGACCTCAAAGTGTCTTAAACTTTTTCAAAGACCCAAAGTATCTTTAAACCTTCACAAGCCCTAATGCACCTATTTTCCATTGGGCTCTTGCCCGAACTACGAATAACCTGATTCTCGCCAAATGAGATACGTAGGCAACCTAAAATGGTACAGTCATAGCTTTTATTCCAACTCCAATCCCTTTTTCAAAAATTCTAATAAATTCAAAGCTCCTATTCCAAACCCTTTCAAAACCCTTATTATTTTCAAACTCCTTCCAAAAACTTGCATCATGCATCATTCATCCAAAAAGTGATGACTAAACCCCCTTTTCAAAATTCTAAGGTAGATATTAAGTGGACAATTGTAAACAGTTATTCTAGTGAGTGAACAAATGGTGATTAGACATGTAGGTACCGAAAGGGCGGGATAGAGTGATGATCTTAGGATATCTTCCCTACACGTAACTAACCCCCGAACCATAGATTTCTGTTTTCAAATGACCAAAATGGAGTTATTTTTCAAAAGGGTTTAAATCTTTCCAAAGGTTGCCAAACAATCTATTTCCTTAAAAACCCTCTCTTGAGGGAGTTTTCAAATCCCTTTCCAAAAAACCCTAAGTTTAATCTTCGGATTAACACTTAGTTTTAGGTGCCCTAACTCATTTTAATAAAGTTAGGTGGCGACTCCTATTTTTCTAAAAAACCCTTAGTCAAACCAATTTTCAAACCTAGTCGCACTTGTCCTTCTAAGAGGATGAGTTCTAGTGACAGAATTCCGTGCTTTAGGGCCTCTGAGCTGAAAGGACCTTGGACACCCTAAAAAATCAGGGTGCGACAGCTGGCGACTCCACTGGGGACACTTAGAAGGTTAGGCCATTAACATGTCTCTTCACCCTTCACTCACCAAGAATCTCCGGCTACTTTGTCCAGTTTTATCCACTCTTCAAAAATTTCAAGTTTCTAAAGCAAATCCTATTTTTCAAATAAGTGTCATTACTTGCATCCATTGCTTACACTTATATTCTTTGCATTAACCAACCATTTTACCTTGCATTGAGTTTTTCGAAAATTTACTAACTCTTTGCATTTGTCTTTTGTAAATGGACCTTTGTTCACATTTTTGTTTCATGTCTTATTTATTGCCATGTATGTGAATGAATGGACAGGATGTAAAGTGGGTTGTTGGGTCCTTTCCTCCATTTTTCAAAAATTCTACACACAGTTGGTGTGCTCACTTGCATTTGCATCTTACATGTATTACCTGGTTACTACCCTTCTAGATAGAAGGGGGAACAATATATTGATTGTGAGCGAATGTTGTGTCAGTTTCTTAGCCTACGGTCTCTTGATAGTTCCCCCGCTCGAACCACCAATCAATGATGGAGTTCACCCTTTTGGGGGTGGACGCCGGAGGTTTGAAGGTTCGGGGACTGAGCTTTTTAGGAAGCATTAGTAGACCCCCAACCTCATGCTCATGTAACGCCCAATGCATGGCCGAACCTTTGTCGGATTTAGGACACACGCGTCAATTTCAAAATCAAGGAGGAAAGGGCGACTGCTTTATTTTTCCTTATAAATTTTGTTTAATCCATGTTGATATGCCATCTAATTCTTGCTGCTTCTATGTACATGCATCATAACTGCTCATGCATTGGAACTCACTTCAAAGACAAAGAGTTCTCAAAGTAACTCAAGTCATTGCATCTTCATGCATCCAATCAACCCCTAGAGAAAGGCTTAAAGACCTTCTCGCTTAATTGAAGCCAACACAAAATTTCTAAGGGTACCACGAGACCCTAAGGATTCATAGCATGCATCAAAGTCATCTCATAAAGAGGGGCTCTAATCCCTGTTCGCTCATGGGGATAAGGTTACCGAGAAGACAAGTGGGTAATTCAAATCAAGGGCTCCTACCAACAAAGCAGATCCGGAGGCTCAAGAGTAGTTCAGGATCCTATAATGTACATGTAGAAATAGGTGAAAGTCCCAAGGAAAATGTTCCCCCTCCCCATTTCTATATATTTTTGAGAAAATTCTATGTACCAAAAAGAATTCATCTTAATAAAATCGTCCTTATTGTCAAATGAATGAATGAATCTACGAATGGATGAATGAACAGGGGCAAGTATAGTATTTGCATGTAGGGGCAATCCCTTATCTCCAGACACGAGCCAAAGCATCATGCTTAGTTCCCCTCAAAAGGCAGGGGCATCCTTAGGACACGCATTGCGTAAAACCTTTCCAAATCAAGAACCTAACATGCAATCCTTTTGTTTTGTTTTTCTTTAATTTCTTTTCTTCCCCCATCTCATCAAAAGACTAGCCATAGCTTTGGTGAGACTGCTTGCATTGTAGGTCACCATTACTCCAAGAAAAGGAAGAAGAGAAACACGACTGACCCCCGTCCTTCGAACGCTAGTCCGTACCCGACAAAGAACAGCACAAATGTCGAGCGAAGGCAATATTTTCGATCAATAGAATAGTTCGGTGACATGTGAAGAAGTGAATGAAATGAATGCAAAAATAGATGAAATGTTCAAACTCATACAACTAATGGCCTTCAAAGGGCCTGTCACGAACCCTTCGGCATCCACATCCTATCCTAAGGAAACTGAAGCAATCCCACCAAAGGTCATCTTGCGAACTGATGGTACAACAAAGAGCAAGGAGATCCCTAAAATAGTACAAATTAAGAAAGGAGAGGAGGACAACCCTGAAACCATCTTGCTGACTGCCACTTCAAAGAACGAGGGCCCAAACCCCCTCAATCTCAAGATATAAGGCTTGGAGGAATCCCTGCGCAACCTCTAAGGTCATGACACCTTCGGCGGGACGTCTTATGATGAACTCTGCTTCTTCCCTGACTACCCAAAGCCGCCCAAGTTCAAAATACCCGACTTTCAGAAGTATGACGGGAGTGGGGACCCCGTAGCACACTTGAGATTGTACGCTGGGGCATTAAGCGGACATGGGAATGACCCCAAACTTCTGATGCAATTGTTTCAACACAGCCTAACTGGGCCCGCTTTACAATGGTTTGCTCACCTGGACTTGAGGAAAATAACAACCTGGAATGAATTAGTCACAGCCTTCTGATCTCAATATCGGCATAACAGTGACCTGACCGTAGACATATGTGCCTTGATGATGATGACTCGAGGCAAAAAAGAAAGCTTCAAAATCTATGCTTTGAGATGGAGGGAGGTGGCTGCGCAAGTTAACCCTCCACTGCTAGAGAAAGAATGCGTACAGCTGTTTGTGAACACCTTCCACAGGCTGTACTATGAGCGCCTGTGCTTAAGTATCGGAAAGAGCTTTTCTAAGTTGATAATGCAAGGGGAAATGATTGAGAGTGGGCTAAAAACTAGTAGAATCACTGACCCTTATGCTAAGACAAGTGAGGGATTTGCGAATGCGGCAAAGAAGGTGGCAACCACTCAAGGCACGAGCAAGAAAGAGGGAGAAGTACTGCTATCCTACCTACACAGCAACAACCATATTACCCCCAATACCAAGCTCGACCTTCACCGCCTGCTCCCATCATCAATATCCCCGTTGCTGCTACCCAAGCACCCCTAACTGGAACTGCTGCAACCGACCATACTTCAACCCTAACAAAAACAACAACCGAAGGAACCGAGAGTTCACACGTTTGGCATGCACCCAAATAGAGGCCTATCATGAGCTCCTTAAGGCCAAGCATATAAACCCTATTCCCCCGCGGCCATTGCCAAGCCCACTGCCACCAACTTTTAACCCTGCCCTTACCTGCAAGTACCATTCTGGGGGATAGGGGCATGACACAGAATCTTGTTTCTCCTTAAAGCATAAGATTCAAGACCTCATTGACAACAAGGTCATCAACACCCAAGAAACAAAGCCGGTCCCCACGCCCAATGTCACGGCAAATCCCTTACCAGACCATGCTGTCAACATCATCACCAAGGATGAGGCAAATCCTGATGGCATCATAACCGCAGAGTACTTCGAGGGTGAGTCAGACACTGAAAGCAATTGGGAGGAAGAACTGCCACCATGCCCCATCCATCTCTACAATACAAGTGGAGAGCAAGACCCTTTTGACTGGCCCATGGATGAACCTGTTGCAAATGATACTGCACCTGTTGATGGCTGGGGAGAAGAATTCCTACATCCTAGATATGCTGAAGCTGAGGCTTGCCTAAAAAAGGAGCTTTTTGATTACGAGGACATGGGCTGGGGCATCTATGAGCCAAAACTGCCAAACCCACTCTTCGAAATCAACGAAGGCGATCTGGATAGCTTGTTTGCAGAGATTGACAAAGAGGAAGCCGAAAAAGAAAAAGCCAAGGAAAAGTCGTTGCAAGCCTCTGAAGAAGGTCTGGTTATGAAATCCCAAGAAGCCGAGCAAGAGAAAACTGCTCAACTAAAGGAAAGCCAGCAGAAGTCCCAAGAAGGGACGCACAACCCTACTGACCCCACTAAAGAAAAAGAAGGAAAAGGAGAAAGCCCTGGTTACGCTATGGTTGTTGATCTCTGCCACCCCGCAGTTGACGCATCAATTCGCCCAGCACAACCAAGTGAAGAAGCTGGCAAATGGAGCATGGAGGAGGCAGGCGTGGTCCCAAAGCCTACCTAAAGAAGTGATCACCAAAGGGATGTCCTTCTTCCAAACCTTGTCTTTACTTTTCTGTTAATCTTTGTTTCGTTAACTCTACTTTCATCTTTTACTAATCAAAAGCTCATCGCGTAAACAGAACTTTTGAAATGAAAGAAGTTGAAATTTGCATTTATCATCTTTGGCACTTGCTCTTTCTCAAAATTTTCCTTTCTTATTGTTATGCCCTAACTTGAAAGGAGGGATGGTACATGCATCCTCTCCCGGGGGGACCATTTCTGATCCAAAAGAAAAATAGCAAAAGGAAGGAAAGGCAGTAGGTCACAAAAAAGGTGGCTTCCGAAGGACGCCATGGCAAAGCGGTCAGTAGTTAGACCCTCGAAAGGAGGAGAAGCCCTCATTTCAAAATCCCTAGAATAGCAAACATAACTCCCTTGGTCAGCCCACTCGAGCCACAAGTAATTCTTATTTAAATACCCTAACCAGGAATCACCCCCCACATTGGGGCAAGTGCAAGTAATAGAACAGTTAAACTAACTCTTGTTTGTTTCAAAGGATAAAGCCGAAACCTCTAAAACTGAACTTCATGGTCTAAGCAATCTTGTTTGAAAGGAAGAGGAGCCATCTATTCTGCTACCATACAGTTAAAAGAACACTCTTTGAAAAACCCCTTTTGAGCCAATTATATTCCTTCGAAAAACCCACCCTAGCGATCACTTCCTACAATGGGCAAAAGCAAACTCGGAGGAAAAAGTGACAAAAAGGAGCATGGAGAGAAAGAAGGCCTCCTTCCACATTGAAAAAGGAGGGAAACAAGGCAATACTCCAAAAAAAAAAAAAATGATGATGATGATGAAAAATGATAAAAATGAAATAACGATTAGTACCTCCTGAAAGTTAATAGACTGTGTAAGCAATAATACTGGGGCAAGAACAAAAAGAAATGATGTGCCCTATGTAAGCACCCCATTTTTGACCGCTCGGCAGTCTACACTCCGTCCAGACTTGTTTTCAAGTCATTTTGGGCATATTCCAATTGAAACTAATCCTCTAGGTCCAAATTCCGTCTTTCCATCGCTTCGCGGGCCTGTCAGGCCCAAATAGAGGCAAAATGACCAAAATGCCCTTAGGGGCATTGTCCTTTCTTATTCCAATTCCAATCTCTCTCTCGAGACAGTTTATTCCTCGAGACGGTCCGAGTAGCAAAACTACTCACAAAACCGTTAGGGTGGCGGAAACACTCACAAAACCGTTAGGGTAGCGGAAATACTCACAGAGCCGTTAGAGTAGCGGAAATACTCACAGAACCGTTAGAGTAGCGAAAATACTCCCAGAGCCATTAAAGTAGCGAAAATACTCACAGAGCCGTTAGAGTAGCGGAAATACTCACAGAGCCGTTAGAATAGCGGAAATACTCACAGAACTATTAGAGTAGCAGAAATACTCACAGAGCCGTTAGAGTAGCGGAAATACTCACAGAACCGTTAGAGTAGCGGAAATACTCACAAATCATCAACCCCGTCCGAGTAGCGGAAATACTCACAAATCATCAATCCCGTCCGAGTAGCGGAAATACTCTCAAATCATAAACTCCGTCCGAGTAGCAGAAATACTCTCAAATCATAAACCCCGTCCGAGTAGCAGAAATACTCACACCGTGAGAGTGGCGGAAACGCTCAAAACCTAGGTCAACACCAGTGGCTGTTAGCCCACTTCGGTGGAAAATGACCAAACTACCCTTAGGACCTTTTCCGAGACTTTCCGGTCAAGATGACCATTTTGCCCCTAGGCATCCGAACGCCCCGAGGATCACACCGGCTCTGGGTATCAAACCGGTAATGTACCAAGAATACTTTTTATAGTATTCTCAACCTTTCTTTACCTTTCCGGATCATTCCGAGTCAGTTCCGGCAAACCCGGTACAAAATGACCGTTTTGCCCCTGGAGGGCCGGTCTCCTTCTTTGACCACACCGGCTCTGGGTATCAAACCGGTAATGTCCCGAGAATAATTTTTATAGTGTTCTCGGCCTTCCTTTACCTATCGGGACCATTCCGAGTCAGTTCCGGCAAACCCGGTACAAAATGACCGTTTTGCCCCTAGTGGGCCAGTCTCCTTTTCCGACCACGCCGGCCCTGGGAATCAAACCGGCAACCTCTGGGAACATTCTAAATAATGTTTCCAGATCCCAAGTCTTCTTCTGGGACAGTCTGAGTCTGTCCCGGCAGTTTTCCGGTCCGGTTAACCGTTTTGCCCCTAAAGGCTCGGTCAACCTTTCCGACACATCTTATCCTCACTTTTCAAGTCAAATACCTCCAGGACACTATTTTAAGTGTTCTTGCTCCTTTCCGGCCTTCCGAGTCACTCCTGGCTCCTTCAAATCATTCCCAGACTTTCCGGAGTCACTCCTAGTGAAGCTAGGCTAAAGATTGCATGGTAGTCACTAGTACAGGCGCCCAAATCTAGTCAAAGATACGTTGCTTGCCGACCTTAAATCTTTCCTAATTGGCTGGCGCCACTCCTAGTGGCGCCAGTGTAAAATTTGCCCTGGCGCCACTGCAACAGGCGCTAGGCTTGTCCAACTTCTATAAATACAGAGCCTCGTTCAACGTGAAAAGGGTCTGCAAACTTAACCTAAGAATCTCATATTTCGATATACAGAGCTCGAGCACCTCCAAAACCCTAGCCTCCCTAGGTTTTCCCAAACCCTAGCCACTATACATAAACCCTAGCCTCCTATACACTCATACACTCTCCTATACACTCATACACTCCCCCATACACTCGTACACTAGCATTCAACCACTCTCTAAAGACTTGAAGAGCAACCATCCAAAGCTTGAAGACAATCCTTGAAGACTGAAGGTGAAGATCAATACCGAAGACCGAAGACCGAAGACTGCAAGGTGCGCAAAATAAACAAGATACAAGGTAGGCTCCCTCTTTAATTTTCTACACTTCCCCCCTCTCTCTTCTCTCTCCAACCCACTTGGGTTTTCTCTATTTTAATCCCCCATCTGTTTCCTGCCCTTTCTTTGCATGCTTGAAACAAGGGGATTCCCGGTCCATGTGTAGGATTGGATTATTGGAGAGTCACCGTGTCGGGGGCTTTCTTCTAGTCTAACCAAAGACCACATGGGTTCGGCCCCCTTGATTATGTGGTGAAGCCTTAACCTTGTATGTTCACGACCCCAAATTGTATTGTGCATATCATAGTCTTGCATATTCCAAAAACCGTTTTCAAAGTTGTTTTTCAAAACGTTTTCAAACTTATTTTCAAAATTGCATCAAAATCTCTTTTTCAAAAACTTATTTTCAAAACCACAATTCTAGGGTGATTCTAGCCTTTCCATGGCTAGGGTTGCTTTAGGAAAGTGTTATAATAAAAGTGACCATTTGGTCTATATTTTCAAACTTTGTTTTCAAAACCGCTTTCCTAAAGTGGTTCTAGCCTTCTTATGGTTAGAATTGCTTTAGGAAAGTGAGATGTTTTTACACCTTCTAAAAACTCTCTTTAAAAATCTCTTCCTAAAAATCTCTTTTTCAACACACTTTCCTAAACCTCCCCTCTTCAAAATTGATTTCAAAAACTCCCTTTCAAAATCTCTTTTTCAACTCCTTTCCAAAACTTTCTTTCCTCAAAATTCACTTTCTAAAAACACTCCCTAAAAATCTTTCTAAAAACTCTCCTCCCGGAATCTTCCTTCTACAAATTCCCCTATAGGATTTTCTTTCTAAACTCTACGTTTTCAAAAACATGCTTTCCAAAAAACTCCTCTCTAGGATTCCCTTCTAGAAAACCTTCGTTTCCAAAAACACGTTTTTCAAAAACTCTTTCCTTAGAGCCCAAGTCAAGCCCTAGAACCCACAATTAGGAAACCCTAATTTTTCTTTTCAAAAACATGATTTTCAAACTTTGCCCTAAACCTAGGTTTCCAAAATCTTTTGTTTTCTACATCAAAACTATCTTTGTTTTCAAAAACCTATTTTCTACGTCGAAACTAGAATTTTCCAAATCTAGGGTTTCTAGAATCTCCTTTTCCAAATCCTTGCCAAGTCAAATCTTCCCTTTAGGAAACATAATCAAACCTTTGCTTTAGGAAACCAAATCCAATCTCCCCGTTTAGGAAACTAGATCCTATCCTCCGTTTTTGGAAAGAAAATCAAACCCTTATTTTTAGAAACCAAATCCAATCCCTTCCTAATCCAAACCTTTCTTAATTCAATTCCTTCATAAACCATAAGTTCCCTAAACCTAAACTTTAAATCTTTCCTTAAATTTCAAAATCTAAATCTTTCCTAAACTTCCACTTTCCTAAACCTTAAGTTCCCAAAACTTGAACATAAAAATCTTTCCTAAATTTTAAAACTCAATTTTCAAATCTTTCCTAATCCAACCCTTTCCTAATTCTACTCTCTTTTCAAATCTTAACTTTTCAAATCTAAGTTTTCAAACCTTTCTTAAACTCAAACTTTTTCTAATTTCAAGATTTTCTAAAACTCTAAAACTTTCTAAATCCTAAACTTTCTAAATTTTAAATCTTTCTAAAATCAAAACTTTCTAAATTTGAAACCTTCTTAAGTTAAATCTTTCTAAACCTAAAAATTTTCTAAATTCTAAACTTTCCCAAACTTCAGAATCTTTTCAAATCTAAAACTTTTCTAAACTCAAAATTTTTCTTAATTTAAGACTTTCTTAAGTTGAAACTTTCTTAATTCAAATATTTCCTAAGTTGAAAACTTTTCTTTTTCAAACCTTTCCTAAAACAAAACTTTCTTATTTTCAAAACTTCCTTGTTTTCAAAGCTTTCCAAATTCAAAACTTCCCTTTTTCAAAACATTTCTAAATTCAAAACTTTCCTAAATTCAAAACTTTTCTAATTTCAAAACTTTCCAAAAATGAAACTTTCCTAATTCGAAACTTTCCTAAATCGAACATTTCCTAATTCACACATTTCCTAAATCCAACCTTTCCTAATCTCCTAAACCTTCCAAGTCGAGTCAAGCCTTTCCTAAATCTAGGTTTTCTAAACCTCCATCTTTCCAAAACAAAGTCTTTCCAAAAATCAATCTTTTCAAATCAAAGTCCAATCTTCTTCTCAATTTCAATTTCTAATCTCCTCTTCTAATCTCGAATCAAATCCAATTTTCAATTCAATCTCTTTCTTCCAATCCAATCTCTCTCTTCAAATCAATCTCTTTTTAATCGGACTCCGGTCCGAACTACGACTGACCTGATTCCCCCAAAGGGATACGTAGGCAACCTTCATAGGTGCGGTCACAACTTTCTTCAAACTTCAAATTCCAAAATCTTTTCAAATCTTCAATCTATTTTCAAATTTCCCATTTCAAATTTCCACTTTCGATTTCCAAAATTTCTCAATTTCAAATCTATCCAATTTCAAATCTATTTTCAAATCAAATCAGTTTCTTTTCAAATCAATTTCTATTTTTCAATTCTCTTCTATTGCACTTGCATATCATGCATCATATTTTTCAAACATTATTTTTTCTAAAGTAAAATAGGATTGAACTATAGTTAGTTAAAGACTCTCATAGGTGAATCTAGGGTAGATTGACATGTAGGTACCGAAAGGGCGGGGTAGGGTGATAGCTTAGTGCGTCTTCCCTACACGTAACCAACCTCCGAACCTAGATCACTGTTTTCGAAAGACCAAAAGGAGTTATTTTTCTAAAAAGGGCTAAATGTTTTCCAAAGGTTGCCAAGCAACCCGTTTTCCTAAAAAACCCTCTCTTGAGGAGATATTTTCAAAATCGTTTTTCAAAATCTTAAGTGTAGTTTTCGGACTATGCTTAGTTTTTAGGTGACCTAACTCACCTTAATCAAGTTAGGTGGCGACTTCAAATCTTTTTCAAAAGCCCTTTCTTCAAACCAGTTTTTTAATTCAAACCTAGTCGCACTCATTCTTCTAGGAGGGTGAGTTCTAACGAGAGAGTACAACATTTTTCTCGCTTGGGTGAGTATTCCTCGAGTGCGAAAAATCTAGGCGCGACAGCTGGCGACTCCGCTGGGGACACTTAGAGGGTTAGGCCGTAGTCATGTCTCTTTACCCTTTACCCATGTAGAGTCTTCAATTAACTTGGTTCAATCTTATTCAATTTAAAATTTCAAAACTAAATTTCCAAAAACTGTTTTCAAAAAACATGCATTTATTCATGTTATCTTGTATTATGTTTGTCATCCACATACTGACACTTGCATCTTTGTTTTGAAGGTGCGCTTTATGTTTAAATTTTATTAATTGCTTTGCATGAATGTGATGTATAGGATGAATGGGAGTTGTTGGGTCCTTTCCTCCACTTTTAAAAAATCACACACACACTGCATGTGCACTTGCATTCTGCATACTTGCATACCCTGATATGTCCTTTCTAGTTAGAAAGGGGGAACGGTATATTGGTTGTGGGCAAGATGCTGTGTCAGTTTCTTCGCCTACGGCCTCTTGATGGTTCCCCCGCTCGGATCACCAACCGATCATGGCACCACCTCGGGGAGTGGGCCTAGGTTTGAAGATCCGGGGACTGAGCCTTTTTAGGACGCATTAGTCAACCCTCAACCTCATACTCATATAGACACCATGCGTAGCCGAACCTCTGCCGGATTTAGGACACGAGCACCGTTTTCAAAATCACGGAGGACAGGGCGACTGCTTTTACTTTCATTTATACCCGCTGTTATAATGCTTGTATTTATACTGTTATAATGCCTGTCTAACTGTTCATGCATGCATGTTTATTTCAATTGTACCTTTTCTCTTTATACTTTTTGTTCATGCATTCAATATTCCATATCAAGACAAGAGTTCCAAGTAACTCAAATCACTGCATTCTCATGCATATGATCAACCCGTTGAGAGTGACACCAACGTCACTCTCCCTTGCATTGGACCTACCCAAACCCTAAGGGTTCCCACGTAACCCTAAGGGCTCATTGCATGCATCTCGATTCATTCCATAAGAGGGGCCCCAATCCCTCTATGCTCACGGAGATAGGGTTGCCAAGAAGACAAGGGGCAATAAATTAACAAGGTCTCTCAGCGACCTCCTCGACATCAAATCCAAGGAAGGCGGATCCGAAGACTCAAGAGTAGTTTAGGTTTGCCATTTTCTAAAAGTAGATAGGTGGAAGTCCAAAGGCAGATGTTCCCCCTCTCCCTATTAAAATGTATTTCAATTCTTTTGTATCTTAAACCCAAAAATCTAATGTACTTCTTTATTTTTATGAATGAATGCATGAATGGCTGAAGGTTCCCCCAGACGGTAAGGTGTGTGCGTACAAGGGCAAATCCTTTATCTCCAAGAGTGAGCCAATACATCATCACTAGTTTCCCTCCTTGAGAGGGGCACCCTAGAACATGCATTGCATAAAGCTTTCTAGAAACTAGAAACTGACTTGGGACTTGTGTTCTTGTCTTTTTCTTTCTTCCTCTTCTATTTCTGTTTACAGAAGTCACCTTACACTGAGTTAACATTGCTCCCAAGAAATAACAACGTCCACCTAGAAGCCCCATCACTACCCTACAAAGAACTCAACTAATGGCAGCCAACCTCGATGAGACCTCCCCTGTCACTCGCAAGGAGATTAATGAGATGAAAAGCAAAATAGATGAAATGTTCAAGCTGATGCAGGCAATGGTGTCCAAGGAGCCCACTTCAACAATGCCTGCAACCTCAGTTCCACCCAATCGACCACTCAAGCAAGGGTAGACCCGAATATCCGAAGAACAAGCGAAACTCAGAAAAAGGATGATGAAACTGGAGACCATGATCCCTCTATCTCGTGCAGAAATGACCAATGCGAAAAAAGAGGAAAAGTTAACCTCTTGCTAGAAGATCATTCCCCCGCCACAACCTCAACTCCATGTTGCCACAGTACTCCACCCTCAAACTCCTACCAACCCCTCACAGAATGCGGATCAGACACAGATTGAAGTCGGGCATACTCTTTCACAAGAGAAGGTAAAAAAGGAAAGTCAAAGCTTCACCCCGCCTGAATGCTCTGGAGATGCGGCTTATCGGCAGCTTTGTGAATCCGGGCGCCTAGTCATGGTACCTCCAAAGCCTATTCTTGATAAAGTGCTTGAACCTAAAGGTCATAACATCGGAAGTTGTCGTACCCTTAAACGGAAGGTGCAAAGTCTCAGCGAATCCCAAGCAGCGAACCTGGTAGGAATTACTACCACAGCCTTCGACCCTTTGCCCTTACAATCATCTGCACTAGCAGCACCTAGGATACCTACTTTTGAGTTGGTTTATGCGTCATCGTATACTAGACCTAAAAGAGCAAGAAGGCGGAATCGACCCTTTACCCAATTGGCCGGCACCCAAACAGATGCTTACAATAATTTGCTGAAAGCTGGATACCTGCGCCCAATATCGGCTACACCACTGGTTAAACCTCTACCATCCTCTTTCAACTCAACACTCAGGTGCGCATATCACTCAGGCGGACTAGGCCATAACACAGAAAGTTGCCGATCTCTGAAACATAAAATCCAAGATCTAATAGATGATAAGGTCATCGAAATCAAGGAGGTGAAACCAGTCCCTGCTAGTCCGCAACGCGATGACACCGTCAATACAATCATGGAGGAGGAAATCAACAGCAATATCGTCTTCAGCAGTTCCCCAAGCGTCGCAAAAGATTTTGTCAATCTACCCTATGCTGTTTGAGGATACATCTGGCAAATGGAATACTAAGGAGATGGTCATAGTCCCCAAAACCCTATCAGGGGCTCTTATCAGCAGGTCTACAAGAAAAGGGAGGTTTCCACAAAATTTCTTTGTTTTCTTTTTCTCGCATATCTTCTTTAAATAAAAATTGCATGACATGTAATCATGTTTTAAAAAGGAAAATGGATAGTTTCTAGTTTATCCCCTTTGTCTCATACTCTTGCCGATAAATATTACTTTTAGGGATTCTTTTCCATTTTGTAAATGACTCGACTTGAAGGATGTGATAGCATGGGCAACCCACTCAAAAGGGGTTAAGACCCTTGAGAGACTGAGAGAGAGAGTGAGAGATAGGAGGAAGGCAATCTCAACAAAGAAGTGCGAATTTTATTAAAGATGCGACACTTGAGTGATATCCTGGCTAAGCGATGGGCAGCCGAGTACTCAAAATGATGAGGAGCCATTGTTCTATTTACCCTAAATAAACACTATCCTTTGCTCAGCCAACTAGAGCCGTCAGTGATCTCTTTTCAGATATCCCCAAAAACCATCCCCCACATTGGGGTAAGCACAGAATAGTTGATTCAGTAGAATATGTAGGAGTTCACGGGCAGAAGCACACTATCTATAGGAACATTATCTAAATTTTGTATAAAGGCTTTATGGACTAAGCAATTTAATTTGAAGTGATAAAAGGCCCTCATTTCTTCTACCATACACAAATAAATCCTTTTGTAAAGCCCACTTGAGCCGGTTACTTTCCTAAAAAAAAAAAACCAACTAGATGATCACCGCCCACACTAGGTTAAGGCAAAAGTCATAAGTAAGATGAGCAATGATGAAAGGGTTGAGTTCCAAGAAGATATAATGAGCAATGATGAAAAGGGGTGATTTCCAAGAAGATATAATAAGCAATGATGAAAGGGTTGATTTCCAAGAAGATGTAATGAACAAAGATGAAAATGGTGATCTTCAAGAAGTTATGGCGTCAAAGGCGTCTCTAAAGAAGATATTATGTTCGGGGGGATCTTCAAAGGAAGATACTGTCATCCCAAAATATAAATGAAAAATTGGCATCTACAAAAGTTGACTTAGCAATAAATTTGTTGATGAAAAAAAGAGAGAATCTTAAAAGGTAGAAAGCGGTCCAGAAGAGCAACAAGAGTATGAAGGAAAGAAGAAAGCAGTGAATGGAAGTTAAGTTGCCAAAGGTGATCATTGGTCTTTTAAAAAAAAAAAACCCCACAAGTGATAATGTTTGAGCCTTTCTACCCTTTTCATTCATAAACCCCTTAACCTAGCCTACGTTACGGTCCAAATTAAAGTCCTTTCTGATCAAAGAAAATTGCTTAGTCCAAATAAGCCTGAACAATACCAAGACAAGTAGGGTGAGAAAGAAGAATTGGAAGGGAATGCAAGGGGCAATCTCATGCTCCAAGATGTGCTCAAATGGTTTCGGTTTAAACAACCCACTAAAGGAGGATCTTTGAGCCTAAATACCTCTTTATTTCTTACAACCCCTAAACTCAGCCTACATTACGGTCCTAAAAGAAGTCTTCTCGGATTGAGGGCTTAGCTGTTTATTGCTCTGCAAAGGGCATGCGAGTTGTCGCTCGAGCCATGGTGGCATTTTGGAAATCAGAGAGAGAAACCCAAGTGAGCTCAGAAACTCCCCAAACAGTAACCATGTAGAAAGTAGGGATAGGATAGCAAACCAAAAGGTCAAGATCCCTGGAGAATGGAGCAAATGCTATCACACCCCGATAAGAATGGGACAAAACTAAATGGGGCAGAATCCTGGAAAGGAGCAAAATCCTGAGAGTATGAGCCCAAGGGGCAATCCTGGGATTTTCTTTGTAAATAGTTTATATACATGTAGTACTGATGCATCCATGACATGTATAACCTGTAAATCCATTTAGATTCCTGCGAAGTTTGAACCTATTCATGCGTTCAACTGTATTCCTGTATGAACCTGTTCATTTGTAAGAAAGTAGGTCATGCATTTAATTCAATTTTTACATAAATCTGTGCATTTATCACAAAAAAAATGGGGGACATTGCATTTAATTCTATTCCTGTATGTGCATTGTCCAAAAATATACCATGCATTCATTTTCACTTCTGTGTGAACCTGTGCATTCATAAAATAAAATAAAAAAGTAGGATATGTATTCGATTCAATTCTTATATAAACATGTACATTCATAAAAAATAAAAAAAAATTAAAAAAAATAGATCATGCATTTAATCCCCTGGGCAATCATCATAAAAAATGATGACACCCCTTATCGGGGCATTTTTAAACTGTTTTTGCACAAAAACTCACTCTTTGTCCTTCTGTCTCTCTCAAATAGGAAACAATGAACAAGGCAACATATAAGAAGGAGCTAAAGCCACCCCTCAAATATCTCCAGTACCGGCTCACACCTCAGAAAGCTCAGATTTCCATGACCAACAAGAAACAAATAATGGGGCAATGACCCACCCTCGACCTCCCTAATCAAACGACTTCGAAAGAGGGGAAGTGAATAAGTGTCCAATTACCCAAAGCTGGAATAATGAGGCACATCCCCAATAATGAGCATCGCCCGCTGCCAAAGTCTAGTAAGGCTCATGAAGGTCTGTCCCACAACCATAGGGGCATATGAGTGTCCTTCCCGAATCCTGGCGAGCAATGCACGCAATCAACGGCCGACCAAGTCACCCCTCACGGAGACATCAACAAGTTCAAGAGAAACAGAGTTAGGGCCATCATGAAGAAATGGACCAATCTTGAGAAGTATGTCAATCCCCTGAATGAGCTCTCTTGTGCGTCGCAAACTAAGAATGTGAGAGCAAGAGCATCGTTGGGACATAAGAAAACTAGGGGCAGGAGATTAGAAGAAAAGGCCGCACAACGGAGCCCAAGCTAAGAAGAGACAATCGCGACGCAGCTATTAAGAAAAGTAGGTCCCACAATGTCAGCTGAACCAACCCGAAGACCTAGGAGGAAGCCATAGTTATGGGGAATAGGGGTAGGCTCACATTCCTCAAGAAAGACGGGTCAGGTGGCCAAAAGGGAACCACTGCCGAAAATAAGCTACATTAATAAAAGAGAAGCCATGTAACCAAAGGATCAGTGAAAATGTCTCACTCATCTGGAGGATACCCATCATCATAAATCCGCAGTCGACTCAATATAATGTCAGCCATCTCAAAGGACAAAAGTGGAAAACCTCGGCATCCATTTCCTCTTCAAATGTTTGCTTGACTGATGGGAAGGGGTTGACTGGAAGCCTACTCCTCCTTTCCATTCTAGCTAGAGGATACCCTGCTAGTTGATTTGTGACTACCTCTAGAGCGACTGGAGCTGCCAACAGGAATCTGTGCGGGCCATCTTTCCAAAGCGGTGTCTCTTCTCAGAACCCTCATCGCCTGCGTCCGTCATCCTGAAAGGTAAGTCAAGGTAAGAGGTATTAGTATTCGATACATGCAGTTCAAAAGATAAAGAGATAAAAGCAACAAAAATAATAATAATGATAATAACCAAAGGTGAAACAAAAATAAAAATGAAGGACACAACTTCCGTATATATCCTATTCAGACAAACCTAAAAGTTTCTTAAACTTTTTATTCAAGGATTCTTTGCTAAAGCCAACTATCACAGGTTCCTTAAAAATTTCTCAAAAAGTTTCTTACCTTCTTCCCTTCAAAAGTTCTTTTCAAAAATCAGTTTCCTAATGGTTTCCTATTATTATCCTCCAAAAATTTTTTCAAAATTCGTTTTTCTAAAAATTCCTTTTCAAAATTAGTTTTCAAAAGGTTTTCTGATTCTCTTTTCCAAAAGTTCATCTTCAAAATCACTTCTTAAAATCAAATTCTACCTCAAAAATCAGGGTCAAAGTCATTTTCAAAATCAGATCTCAAATTTTTTCAATCCATCTCCTAAGTTTTTCTGATTCAATTCTTAAAGAAAATCCATTTTCCAAATCCTGGCCCCCCCAAACTTTTCTTTCAAAAGAGTCTTAGACAAAATAAATCCTTAAAAAATTTTCAAGGTTTCACTCAAAAATTCTTCCTTCCAAAATTTCTATCAAATTCCGAAGTTTTCTATCATAAATCCTTGTCAATCTCAAAATTTTTCATATCCGAAAGAGTTCTTAAATTCTTACCTCCAAAATGTCTCCTAAAATGCAATTTTCCAAAATTTTTCTAAGTTTTCTGTCTAACAAGATTTCAAAACTCAAGTCTTAGGTCAAAATGAATTCCCTCCAAATTCCGGGCAGTTTTGCCCTTTTTCCCGCCAAAACTCGTTTTCGAAGGCCCTTTTGGCCCATTTTCTATTTTCGAACCCCGTTGTCGAAAGATTTCCAGTGTCCGTCCCTCCGACTGCCTCGCGGTTAACATGGGACACTTACTCTTATCGTTTTCTGTCTTTGCTAGCTGTAAGCACCCCATTTTTGACCGCTCGGCAGTCTACACTCCGTCCAGACTTGTCTTCAAGTCATTTTGGGCATATTCCAATTGAAACTAATCCTTTAGGTCCAAATTCCGTCTTTCCATCGCTTCGCGGGTCTGTCAGGCCCAAATAGAGGCAAAATGACCAAAATGCCCTTAGGGGCATTGTCCTTTCTTATTCCAATTCCAATCCCTCTCTCGAGACAGTTTATTCCTCGAGACGGTCCAAGTAGCAAAACTACTCACAAAACCGTTAGGGTGGCGGAAACACTCACAAAACCGTTAGAGTAGCGGAAATACTCACAGAGCCGTTAGAGTAGCGGAAATACTCACAGAACCGTTAGAGTAGCGGAAATACTCACAAATCATCAACCCCGTCCGAGTAGCGAAAATACTCAATCCCGTCCGAGTAGCGGAAATACTCACAAATCATCAACCCCGTCCAAGTAGCGGAAATACTCACAAATCATCAATCCCGTCCGAGTAGTGGAAATACTCTCAAATCAGAAACCCCGTCCGAGTAGCGGAAATACTCCCAAATCATAAACCCCGTCCGAGTAGCGGAAATACTCCCAAATCATAAACCCCGTCCGAGTGGCGGAAACACTCAAAACCTAGGTCAACACCAGTGGCTGTTAGCCCACTTCGGTGGAAAATGACCAAACTACCCTTAGGACCTTTTCCGAGACTTTCCAGTCAAGATGACCATTTTGCCCCTAGGCATCCGAACGCCCCGGGGATCACACCGACTCTGGGTATCAAACCGGTAATGTCCCGAGAATACTTTTTATAGTATTCTCAACCTTCCTTTACCTTTCCGGATCATTCCGAGTCAGTTCCGGCAAACCCGGTACTAAATGATCGTTTTGCCCCTAGATGGCCGGTCTCCTTCTTTGACCACACCGGCTCCGGGTATCAAACCGGTAATGTCCCGAGAATACTTTTTATAGTGTTTTCGGCCTTCCTTTACCTTTCCGGACCATTCCGAGTCAGTTCCGGTAAACCCGGTACAAAATGACCGTTTTGCCCCTGGTGGGCCGGTCTCCTTTTCCGACCACGCCGGCCTTGGGAATCAAACCGGCAACCTCTAGGAACATTCTAAATAATGTTTCCAGATCCCAAGTCTTCTTCTGGGACAGTCTAAGTCTGTCCCGGCAGTTTTCCGGTCCGGTTGACCGTTTTGCCCCTAAAGGCTCGGTCAACCTTTCTGACACATCTTATCCTCACTTTTCAAGTCAAATACCTCCAGGACACTATTTTAAGTGTTCCTGCTCCTTTCCGGCCTTCCGAGTCACTCCCGGCTCCTTCAAATCATTCCTGGACTTTCCGGAGTCACTCCTAGTGAAGCCAGGCTAAAGATTGCATGGTAGTCACTAGTACAGGCGCCCAAATCTAGTCAAAGATACGTTGCTTGCTGACCTTAAATCTTTCCTAATTGGCTGGCGCCACTAGTAGTGGCGCCAAGCCAAAAAATGGCCTGGCGCCACTGCAACAGGCGCCAGGCTTGTCAAACTTCTATAAATACAGAGCCTCGTTCAACGTGAAAAGGGTCTGCAAACTTAACCTAAGAATCTCATATTTCGATATACAGAGCTCGAGCACCTCCAAAACCCTAGCCACTATACATAAACCCTAGCCTCCTATACACTCATACACTCTCCTATACACTCATACACTCCCTATATACTCATACACTAGCATTCAACCACTCTCTAAAGACTTGAAGAGCAACCATCCAAAGCTTGAAGACAATCCTTGAAGACTGAAGGTGAAGATCAAGACTGAAGACCGAAGACTGCACGGCGCGCAAAATAAACAAGATATAAGGTAGGCTCCCTCTTTAATTTTCTGCACTTCCCCCCTCTCTCTTCTCTCTCCAACCCTCTTGGGTTTTCTCTATTTTAATCCCCCATCTCTTTCCCACCCTTTCTTTGTATGCTTGAAACAAGGGGATTCCCGATCCATGTGTAGGATTGGATTATTGGAGAGTCACCGTGTCGGGGGCTTTCTTCTAGTCTAACCAAAGACCACGTGGGTTCGGCCCCCTTGATTATGTGGTGAAGCCTTAACCTTGTATGTTCACGACCCCAAATTGCATTGTGCATATCATAGTCTTGCATATTCCAAAAACCGTTTTCAAAGTTGTTTTTCAAAACGTTTTCAAACTTATTTTCAAAATTGCATCAAAATCTCTTTTTCAAAAACTTATTTCCAAAACCACAATTCTAGAGTGATTCTAGCCTTTTCATGGCTAGGGTTGCTTTAGGAAAGTGTTATATTAAAAGTGACCATTTGGTCTATATTTTCAAACTTTGTTTTCAAAACCGCTTTCTTAAAGTGGTTCTAGCCTTCTTATGGTTAGAATTGCTTTAAGAAAGTGAGATGTTTTTACATCTTCTAAAAACTCTCTTTAAAAATCTCTTCCTAAAAATCTCTTTTTCAACATACTTTCCTAAACCTCCCCTCTTCAAAATTGATTTCAAAAACTCCCTTTCAAAATCTCTTTTTCAACTCCTTTCCAAAACTTTCTTTCCTCAAAATTTACTTTCTAAAAACACTCCCTAAAAATCTTTCTAAAAACTCCCCCCCGGAATCTTCCTTCTACAAATTCCCCTATAGGATTTTCTTTCTAAACTCTACGTTTCCAAAAACATGCTTTCCAAAAAACTCCTCCCTAGGATTCCCTTCTAGAAAACCTTCGTTTCCAAAAACACGTTTTCCAAAAACTCTTTCCTTAGAGCCCAAGTCAAGCCCTAGAACCCACAATTAGGAAACCCTAATTTTTCTTTCCAAAAACATGATTTTCAAACTTTGCCCTAAACCTAGGTTTCCAAAATCTTTTGTTTTCTACATCAAAACTATCTTTGTTTTCAAAAACCTATTTTCTACGTCGAAACTAGAACTTTCCAAATCTAGGGTTTCTAGAATCTCCTTTTCCAAATCCTTGCCAAGTCAAATCTTCCCTTTAGGAAACAGAATCAAACCTTTGCTTTAGGAAACCAAATCCAATCTCCCCGTTTAGGAAACTAGATCCTATCCTCCGTTTTTGGAAACAAAATCAAACCCTTGTTTTTAGAAACCAAATCCAATCCCTTCCTAATCCAAACCTTTCTTAATTCAATTCCTTTCTAAACTATAAGTTCCCTAAACCTAAACTTTAAATCTTTCCTTAAATTTTAAAATCTAAATCTTTCCTAAACTTCCACTTTCCTAAACCTTAAGTTCCCAAAACTTGAACATAAAAATCTTTCCTAAATTTTAAAACTCAATTTTCAAATCTTTCCTAATCCAACCCTTTCCTAATTCTACTCTCTTTTCAAATCTTAACTTTTCAAATCTAAGTTTTCAAACCTTTCTTAAACTCAAACTTTTTCTAATTTCAAGATTTTCTAAAACTCTAAAACTTTCTAAATCCTAAACTTTCTAAATTTTAAATCTTTCTAAAATCAAAACTTTCTAAATTTGAAACCTTCTTAAGTTAAATCTTTCTAAACCTAAAAATTTTCTAAATTCTAAACTTTCCCAAACTTCAGAATCTTTTCAAATCTAAAACTTTTCTAAACTCAAAATTTTCTTAATTTAAGACTTTCTTAAGTTGAAACTTTCTTAATTCAAATATTTCCTAAGTTGAAAACTTTTCTTTTTCAAACCTTTCCTAAAACAAAACTTTCTTATTTTCAAAACTTTCTTGTTTTCAAAGCTTTCCAAATTCAAAACTTCCCTTTTTCAAAACATTTCTAAATTCAAAACTTTCCTAAATTCAAAACTTTCCTAATTTCAAAACTTTCCAAAAATGAAACTTTCCTAATTCGAAACTTTCCTAAATTGAACATTTCCTAATTCACACATTTCCTAAATCCAACTTTTCCTAATCGTCTAAACCTTCCAAGTCGAGTCAAGCCTTTCCTAAATCTAGGTTTCCTAAACCTCCATCTTTCCAAAACAAAGTCTTTCCAAAAATCAATCTTTTCAAATCAAAGTCCAATCTTCTTCTCAATTTCAATTTCTAATCTCCTCTTCTAATCTCGAATCAAATCCAATTTTCAATTCAATCTCTTTCTTCCAATCCAATCTCTCTCTTCAAATCAATCTCTTTTCAATCGGACTCTGGTCCGAACTACGACTGACCTGATTCCCCCAAAGGGATACGTAGGCAACCTTCATAGGTGCGGTCACAACTTTCTTCAAACTTCAAATTCCAAAATCTTTTCAAATCTTCAATCTATTTTCAAATTTCCTATTTCAAATTTCCACTTTCGATTTCCAAAATTTCTCAATTTCAAATCTATCCAATTTCAAATCTATTTTCAAATCAAATCAGTTTCTTTTCAAATCAATTTCTATTTTTCAATTCTCTTCTATTGCACTTGCATATCATGCATCATATTTTTCAAACATTATTTTTTCTAAAGTAAAATATGATTGAACTATAGTTAGTTAAAGACTCTTATAGGTGAATCTAGGGTAGATTGACATGTAGGTACCGAAAGGGCGGGGTAGGGTGATAGCTTAGTGCGTCTTCCCTACACGTAACCAACCTCCGAACCTAGATCACTGTTTTCGAAAGACCAAAAGGAGTTATTTTTCTAAAAAGGGCTAAATGTTTTCCAAAGGTTGCCAAGCAACCCGTTTTCCTTCAAAACCCTCTCTTGAGGAGATATTTTCAAAATCGTTTTTCAAAACCTTAAGTGTAGTTTTCAGACTATGCTTAGTTTTTAGGTGACCTAACTCACCTTAATCAAGTTAGGTGGCGACTCCGAATCTTTTTCAAAAGCCCTTATTCAAACCAGTTTTTCAATTCAAACCTAGTCGCACTCATTCTTCTAGGAGGGTGAGTTCTAACGAGAGAGTATAACATTTTTCTCGCTTGGGTGAGTATTCCTCGAGTGCGAAAAATCTGGGCGCGACACCCTATATGGGCATAAATTCGTACAAAGAAGAGAAGAGAGAAAAAGGAGGGAGATAGAGAAAGAAGCCCGCAGATAAAAGGAAAAGACCCGAAAAGGTGATCACCAGCGAACCCCAGAAACCACATCATGCTTTGAGCCATCAATACCCTTCCCTTCAAAAACCCGCAACCTAGCCACACTACAAGCCACAGAAAGTCCTCTCAGATTAGGGAAGAATGCTTAGTCTAAACAAGTTCAAGAGGAAATGGCGATACCCGAAAAAGAAAAGGGAACAAAACAGCAAAAGCTTACTTAAGGTGGTTCTGGTTACTATCGCCCTAAAAAAAAAAAAAAAAAAATTCATTTGAGCCTGGATACCCCTTCATTCATCACCCATTATCTATCCTACATTACGGTCCAAAGTAAAGTCTTCTTGGATTGAGGATGGAAACTACTCGCTCCTTTACTAAAGGCTACTTCTACTGTTACTTGGAGAGTCTACCAGATCAAACATAAGGGCCTTCAGAGAAAATCAATTGAGCGACAGTTCCTTAGATAAGAGAGAGGGGGAGAGGGGGGGGGGGGGAGACCCGAAAATGAAAACCTAGGAATGGGGCGATTGCCATCTCACCATGACAGGAAAAAGGCGCAACAAAAAGGGGGATCTCCAAAGAAAGAGTAAAGTGCCGAATTGACAATTTCCGGGAAACACTCGATCTGACCTGTCCTTATAAAGTTATATACACGCCTGTACGCCTTGCCTGACATGTGCAATAATGCACCCACCTTTTTTACATCTGCTTAAAGTTTGCATATATCCACCATTTCTCATGCATACCATGATTCCTGTACCCCTATGTTTGCATTCATACCCATCATATACCCACATAACATATATGACGAGACAAGAAGGAAGAAATAATCATCATCGCATGCAAGAAACAAAAATAATGTACATAAAATCATCATACAGTCATCATCTATAAGGGCCAATATACGATCTCAAAAACATAAAACAATACAGCCAAACTAACTGAACTACAATTGTGTCAACAGATAAAAAGGGGAGCCTCAAGGAGCAGGGTCGTCATCCAAGTCAAAGTCGCCTATATCCGGCTCATACGAAGAGGACTGGCAGGAGGAAGCTCCCGCGTCAAAAGGACCCTGACCAAAGAAAAAGGCAAAAAGGGAAGAAGAGCTAGCGTCAGAAAATAAGAGATGCATAAGGAACACGAAAATAATGAACCACAAATAACATACCCAACGGGCCTCCATCAGAGATATGCGGGCAGTCAAGACCTCCACCTCAGCACGATACTGATCTCGTGCCTGGCAAGCTGCTAGGTACTCCTCTTCAGATAGAACGCCCTGAGCTCGACGCCAAAGCTCCACCACCTCATGGCCGGCCACCTGCCCTTCGACCACCAGATCCAACTGGGTGAAAGCGACAATAGATCTCGCCCGGAAGTGAGCCTCATAATCCACATCCGGCGGAAGCAGGAACCGCTTACCAGGAACCCCGATTATATAAGGGATCTTTACCCCAACCTGATAAAGTCCAAACATATACTGGGGAGGATCCATGGTTGCGCGAAAAGCAGTATGAAGCTGTCGCCAGTGACACTCCCCGAGGTATATCTCCCATGACACGAGACCCCTGAAGGTGATCCGCGAACTGGATAAAAGGATGACATCCCTCATATCGGCATACTAGGTGGATCGGCGATAAGGTGCCCAAGTCACATCCCAAGGCCTCAACCACTCTAAGTTAGCCCTAAGGGCTACAAAATCTGTGAGCAAGGACTGTTGGACTACCTACTGTCTGTCCCATCTCGTGGCCCGCAGGAAGGCATCGCCTGCTAACACCTTTGGTTGGCGAACTGGCAAATACTCATAGCTCCACCATACCAGAAATGGCCAAAAGCTCGTCAAGCTCCCCCAAGCCCCGGATCTCCTCACTCTCATCCCTCGTAAGAAGCAGGCAAAGGTGAAAGCACCCTAGTCAATATAGTCTAGCACGTCCAAATTCGCTATCAGGCTCACCAGACACAAAGCGACCGTCGACCTATTATTGTTGCAAAAGCAACTAAAGACGACGTACAGCACCAACCGGCGCCTCATAATAACCTGGTCATTTAGTGAAGGCTCAAAAGTAAAGGCTGTCTCGGTCGAGCATAAAAGTGAAGCTGGGAAACTCGAGCCCCCAAGCCCTGTCAACCCCAAGAGAAGGCGGGCCTCCTTCAGAGACACGTCCTGTAAAGAGATCGGAACCCCTCTGAAAGATAGCCTGGTAATCATAGCCCAGTCAATAGGGGTATGCCCCAACTCAAAACCCACCAAGTGTACGATCCCTGTCTCCCCAAACCACCGCTCCAACAATCCCATAGCAATCCTGTGATCAAGTTTGTCCGTCTGCAGGGTCATAAAAGCATCGAAACCAATCCGATGCAAAAAAATCCTAATATGATGGAGCTGACACCTACATAGCCCTCAAAGCGAAAATATTGGCCCCTCTAAAGGAACTGTGGGTAGATTATGGCATTCAACCGAAGTGCGTATACAGGCTCGGGTGGAATGCTAAGTCACATAGCGGGGGAATATTAGGAATGGCTAGCTGGTCATCGATAAATGAAGTATCTCTCCGCCTGTCCCAAATAGAGGCCATACCGTATCCTGTCCGCAGGTCCATGGACGAGTCGGCCTCATCCTCAAATCTCTCATCGAGAGCCGCCAAAGGTTGCCCCATCATATAGCTCACACTAGAAGCTGTCCTGCTTGAAGATCGTTGTGACCCACTGCGGCCGCCCCAAGGAGAACCGACTCTACCACTACTCTGCACAGAAACACCCCTGCTGCCTCCTCGCACTGTGTCACCCCGACCACTGCTCCGAGCTGAACCACCCCGGTTGCTAACCCTAGCCGAGCTACCCCGACTGTGGTTGCCCTCCTTGAGCTCTATCCACGGCGCCTCCTGTCCAGACCGTCCCCCCGGCCTCTGACATCCTGAAAAATGACAACATAAGTGCGTCAATGTATATACAAAAAAAAAAACAAAAAAAAGAGAAAAAAAGAAGGAAAAAAAAGAAGAGAACGAAAAAAAAAGAAGAAAAAAAAAATGGGAGGGCTCGAGCCCCATTTATCACCATTCAAAAATTTTCTAAGGGTTTTTAAGCTTTTGCCTCAAAAAGTTTGGTTTCGATATTTCAAAGCCAGTTTTTTGAGTTTTTTCCTTCAAAAATCCCTGTTCAAAAATTTTCTAACGGTTTTCAAGCTTTTTTCTCAAAAAGTTTGGTTTTGATATTTCAAAGCTGGTTTTGCGGGTTTTCTCCTTCAAAAACCTCGATCCAAAAATTTTGCAACAGATTTCGAGCTTTTTCCTCAAAAAGTTTGGTTTCGATATTTCAAAGCCGGTTTTTTTGGTTTTCTCCTTCAAAAACCCCGGTTCAAAAAATTTCTAACTGTTTTCAAGCTTTTTCCTCAAAAAGTTTGGTTTCAATATTTCAAAACCGGTTTTACGGGTTTTCTCTTTCAAAAACCCCAATCCAAAAAAATTTCTAACAGTTTTCAAGTTTTTTCCTCAAAAGCTTGGTTTCAAAATTTTCAAGCCGGTTTTTCGGGTTTTCTCCTTCAAAAACCCCGGTTCAAAAATTTTCTAATGGTTTTCAAGCTTTTTCCTCAAAAAGTTTGGTTTCGTTATTTCAAATCTGGGTTTTCGGGTTTTTTCCTTCAAAAACCCCGGTTCAAAAATTTTCTAAGGGTTTTCAAACTTTTTCCTCAAAAAGTTTGGTTTCGATATTTCAGAGCCGATTTTTCGGGTTTTCTTCTCCAAAAACCCCGATTCAAAAATTTTCTGAGGGTTTTCAAGCTCTTTCCTCAAAAAGTTTGGCATCGATATTTCAAAACCGGGTTTTCGGGATTTCTCCTTCAAAAACCCCTGGTTCAAAAATTTTCTAAGGGTTTTCAAGCTTTTTCCTCAAAAAGTTTGGTTCCAAAATTCGAAACCGATTCCCCGAGTTTTCTCTTTCAAAAACCCTAGTTCAAAAGTTTTAATGGTTTTCGAAACGTTCCCCTAAAAAAGTCTTATTCCAAAGGCTTAACAGTTTTTCAAGCTTTCATCTTCAAAAGCCCTGTCCCACAGTTTTTCAAAACCGGTTTTTGGGGTTTTCTCCTTCAAAAATCCCACTCCCAAAATTTTTTTCTAAAGTTACGGTTTCTCCGGGCTTTCTCCCTCAAAAGCCCCTTTCTCAAAAGGATTTGCTTTACCGAAAGGTTTTAAAACTAAGTGTTAAAATTTTTAAAAATTTCGATAGAGTTTTGCCTTAAAAAGTCACTACCCCAAAATTTCACAAGTCATAAACGCAGCCCAGAGCAGCCTCAGACCTTCCCCTACATCAGTCAAAACAATCTCACCCCCACGACATGCGTCTTGTCCTCAAACACAAATTTTAGGACAATTCCTTCAGCTTCCAAGATTTTTCGGTCTTAGTTTTATTTCCAAAATTCCACAAAAATTTCCAGAACGTTCGAGGGTGTCACCATAATTTTCTAAAAACATTCTGTGATTTTTCGACCTTCAACGGGACCCGTCCTCTAATTTTCTTTAATTTTTTCTATTTTTCATAATTTTCAAAATTCCAAAAATTCAAAATTTTTCCGAAAATTACAAAATTTTATACGTTTGTTCAACACATTTTCCAAAGTTCTCGGAGCAAAAATTACACACAAACAATCAATGCCCAAGCCTATAGAGGCAATTTTTCAAATCCCGCCGGAAACCCACTTTAATAAACATGGAAAATCATTAAAAACACATTCAAATCTCCGCCAAATCACAAAAGCGATCCGATCATTGTGTTCTAAACATCCAAAAACATAGGGTTACGTAGATCATTTGTAAGAAACGGAGATATATGCATCAGAATCAAAGAAACTTTCGAAAGCTAACCTTTGAAATTCTCCGGCGAAAACCAAGTTTTCTGGCGAGAATCTGGCGACGATGCTGACCTCTGACATGTGCCCAGCATCTCCCAACACTCCTCTAATGATTCCCGAGCAAAACCCCTTAAAATCCTTCAGAGAAAATTCCAAAATCAACTAAACTTAAAAAATGCAACACTGAAAATGCGAACCTACTCTGTTTATAAGCCACGAGCTAGCGCATGTAGCAGACGCACCAGAACAAATATCAGACTTGCTCATGTATTACATGCGTCAGGCTTAAAACACCAAACACGCGTGTAACACATGCGCCCAACGGATCAACTTCCCGCCAAAACTAGTTTCGAACTTCCCGAGGTCCGAATTTGTTTCCAGGGTTTTCAAGAGCCGAATATCAAGCTTTCAACATCCACTCGCAAGAATTGATTGTCTTAAACCGAACCATGTGGAATCGACAACTCGATCCCCGACCAAAATGTAAAGCTTTTTGAATTTGAAAGCTTTCCAAACCGGCGACTCACAAGAGTTCCCAAAGCATTCTAAATTCCCCGGTGCATCGTCCCTTCAATCGCCTCTCGACCAAAAGGGGATTCTTACTTAGTTATTTTTCTGCCTTCGGCAAGCAAAGCCAGAAAAAGAGGGGCCGCTGTAAACACCCCATTTTTGCCCGCTCGGCAATCTCCGGCCTGACTGGATGCGGTTTCCAACATCACAACACATGTAGGTTCAAGATGAGCCTTACAATCTCCAATCCAACCAGCTGGTCGCTTCTCGGGCCCGCAAGTACCCACTGGAGCCATAAGCACCATTATTCCAGGCAGCTTTTTGGACCGGGTGGTCCCAAAAACCAACGCCATCCAGTTAGCTTCCCAGGATCGAGCGATCTTAGGGACCAACACCTCATCAAATTCTAGACGGTTCACTTCTGGGGCCTACTAGCCCGCCAACGTAGAATATCCGTCATTTGGTAGTTCTCCGAGACCGAGCATTCTCAAAGACCAACACCACCCTTCTAGGTAGCTTTCTAGGACCAAGCGTTCTCAAGAACCAACACCACCCTTACAGGTAGTTCTCTAAGACCGGACGTTCTTAGAGACCAACACCGCACAGGTAGTTTTCCGAGACCGAGCAGTCTCGAGAACTAACACTTAGGTCAACACAGGCGCCTACTAGCCCGACTCGGTGAAAAATAACCAAACCCGCCCTTTGGGCCTCCAAGCACATTTTGGGAAAGTTCAAAATCCCTCAAAACGGTAAGTCCACCTTTCCAAAATGTTACTAAACTGTTAGGCGCCCCCTGCACGCCATTTGGCCCAAATCCAGTCCTATTTCGACTCACTCCGGTAAAAATGACCATTTTGCCCTTGAACACTTCAACACTGCACAAACCTCGCCGAACGGTAAAAGACTCTCCTAAAACCATCCCTCAACAATCTTACACGCTTAACACAACACACCAAGCCATTCCTAACCATTTCCAGCCAATCTTGGCCAAAATGACCATTTTGTCCCTGGCTATCCAAATCTGCCTCGAAACAGTACCGGTCCCGAGATTTCGAGCAAAGGGTTTCACCATACACCCTTGTTTAACTTGAGAAGGACCTTACGACATTAAACGCTCACGACTCGATAAAAGTCCCCTGGAGCGTCTCGTAGACGCTCCGCCTAAATTGTCTTTTCTCCCGATTCCTTGGTTATAACGCACCGTTAACTAACTTGACAAATGTGTAAATCAGGGAATTCTCGAAAGCTCGTTCATAGATCTTTCCATCGATACGGCTTGATCGGATAAATCGCTTCCTGAAGCCCTTCATCGTATGGCCCAAACATGGCTACTTTCGACAACCCCTTGAGCGTCTCGCAAACGCTCCGCCAAGGTTGACTTTTTCTCCGATTCCCTAATCAAAACGCACCGTCAAATGACTTGAGAAATTGTGTAAATCTAGAAATCCTTGAAAGTATTTCCAGAGTACTTTCCATCGATACAGTCCGATCGAATGGATCGCTTCCCGAAGGCCTCGATCACACGAAACGAAAACAGCCACTTTCAAACACCCTCGGAGTGTATCACAGATGCTCTGCAAAAGTAACCTTTTTGGCACACTTCCCAAGATGATATCCCATGCTTCCAAATATAATTCAAACTTCCTGAAAACATGAAAGTTCATCGGAAGCCCTGGGAGAACATCCCGAGTGCGACCGATTCCCCTAACACCTTCTCGTTTGACTCAATTATCGAGGCAAAGTTTGGACGAACCTTGCCGGTGATGGAGCGTAAGCTACATGTGCTCAAATTTTGATCAGATCGACCGACTTTAGATCAACAATCGAGATTTATCCAGTACAATAGGTGCCACGTGTCATTCTGGCAATGGAACAGTACCTGCGCATGTAGCACATGTGTCAGGCCTATTCCAAATTGCCTATAAATAGAGGCCTCCCCTTTTGTATATTCCAGGTTTGAAATTGATACAAAGTTCTGCTAAAATCACTTCAAAAACTCGAATCCTTACATATATTCCACCCTTCCAACACTTAGGCTAGATTCTACCTCTCTCAAGCCTATACATTCCACAGACAAGGCCTCATACACACTTACACACTCCACTCTAGCCTCTCAAGCCCTCTTAAAGTCACTCAGGCTTTAATCAAGACATCTATTGAAGACTACAAGTGTCTTGAAGGCAAAAGGTGGTATCCCTTTTACATTTGTGCTCTCCCCCACTCCTCTCTTCTTTCTCCTAGCCTTCTTGGGCTATTCTCTATTTTAATCCCCATCTTCAACCCCTTTCTTGCATGCTTGAGCCAAGAGGGCTCTTAGATCATGTCTAGAGGAAAGTAAGTGAGAGCCACCATGTAGGGGGACCTTGTAAGCACCCCATTTTTGACCCCTCGGCAGTCTACACTCCGTCCAGACTTGTTTTCAAGTCATTTTGGGCATATTCCAATCGAAACCAATTCTCTAGGTCCAAATTTCATCTTTCCATCGCTTCGCGGTCCTGTCAGGCCCAAATAGAGGCAAAATGACCAAAATGCCCTTAGGGGCATTGTCCTTTCTTATTTCAATTCCAATCCCTCTCTCGAGACAGTTTATTCCTCGAGACGGTCTGAGTAGCAAAACTACTCACAAAATCGTTAGAGTGGCGGAAACACTTACAAAACCGTTAGAGTAGCAGAAATACTCACAAAACCGTTAGAGTGGTGGAAACACTCAAAACCCAGGCACGTCTCTTCGGAGACGGTAAGACCCCTTTCCAATCCCTCTCTCGAGACAGTTTATTCCTCAAGACGGTTCCAATCCAGGCACGTCTCTTCGGAGACGGTAAGACCCCTTTCCAATCCCTCTCTCGAGACAGTTTATTCCTCGAGACGGTCTGAGTAGCAAAACTACTCACAAAACCGTTAGAGTGGCGGAAACACTTACAAAACCGTTAGAGTAGCGGAAATACTCACAAAACCGTTAGAGTGGCGGAAACACTCAAAACCCAGGCACGTCTCTTCGGAGACGGTAAGACCCCTTTCCAATCCCTCTCTCGAGACAGTTTATTCCTCAAGACGGTTCCAATCCAGGCACGTCTCTTCGGAGACGGTAAGACCCCTTTCCAATCCTCTCTCGAGACAGTTTATTCCTCGAGACGGTCCGAGTAGCAAAACTACTCACAAAACCGTTAGAGTAGCAGAAATACTCATAGAACCGTTAGAGTAGCGGAAATACTCACAGAACCGTTAGAGTAGCGGAAATGCTCACAGAACCTTTAGAGTAGCAGAACTACTCACAGAACCGTTAGAGTAGCGGAAATACTCACAGAACCGTTAGAGTAGCGGCAATACTCATAGAACCGTTAGAGTAACGGAAATACTCACAGAACCGTTAGAGTAGCGAAAATACTCACAAATCATCAACCCCGTCCGAGTAGCGGAAATAATCAACCCCGTCCGAGTAGCGAAAATACTCACAAATCATCAACCCCGTCCGAGTAACGGAAATGCTCAACCCCGTCTGAGTAGCGGAAATACTCACAAATCATCAACCCCGTCCAAGTAGCGGAAATACTCACACCGTTAGAGTGGCGGAAACATTCAAAACCTAGGTCAACATCAGTGGCTGTTAGCCCACTTCGGTGAAAAATGACCAAATTACCCTTAGGACCTTTTTCGAGACTTTCCGGTCAAGATGACCATTTTACCCCTAGGCATCTAGATGCCCCGGGAACCATACCGGCTTTGGGTATCAAACTGGTAACCCTCTGAGATTGCTTTTTATAGTGCTCTCAACCTTCCCTTCTCTTTCCGGATTATTCCGAGTCAGTTCCGGCCAACCCGGTACAAAATGACCGTTTTGCCCTTAGAGGGCCGATCTCCTTCTTCAACCACACCGGCTCTGGGTATCAAACTGGTAATGGCCCGAGAATACTTTTTATAGTGTTCTCAACCATCCTTTACCTTTCCGGACCATTCCGGGTCAGTTCCGACAAACCCGGTACAAAATGACCATTTTGCCCCTAAAGGCTCGGTCAACCTTTCCGACACATCTTATTCTCACTTTTCAAGTCAAATACCTCTAGGACACTATTTTAAGTGTTCCTGCTCCCTTCCGGCCTTCCGGGTCATCCCCGGCTCCTTCAAATCATTCCCGGACTTTCCAGAGTCACTCCTAGTGAAGCCAGGCTAAAGTTTACATGGTAGTCACTAGTACAGGCGCCCAAATCTAGTCAAAGATACGTTGCTTGCCGACTTTAATTGTTTCCTAAATGGCTGGCGCCACTAGTAGTGGCGCCAAGCTAAAAAATGGCCTGGCGCCACTCCTAGTGGCGCCAGTGTATAATTTGGCCTGGCGCCACTGCAACAGGCGCTAGGTTTGTCTTCCCTCTATAAATACAGAGGCTCGTTCAACGTGAAAAGGGTCCGCAAGCTTAACCTAGAAATCACACAATTCGATATACAGAGCTCGAGCACCTCCAAAAACCCTAGCCTCCCTAGGTTTTCCAAACCCTAGCCACCATACACAAACCCTAGACTCATACACTCCCCCATACACTCATACACCAACCTTCAACCCTTCTCTGAAGACTTGAAGAGCTGCCATCCAAAGCTTGATGACAACTCTTGAAGACTGAAGGTAAAGATCAAGACAAAGACCGAAGACCGAAGACAGCGCGGCGCGCAAAATAAAGAAGACATACGGTAGGTTTTCTCTTTAATTTTCTGTACTTCCCCCCTCTCTCTTCCCTCTCCAACCTACTTGGGTTTTCTCTATTTTAATCCCCCATCTTTTTCCCCCCCTTTCTTTGCATGCTTGAAATAAGGAGACTCCCGGTCCGTGTGTAGGATTAGACTGTTGGAGAGTCACCGTGTTGGGGGCTTTTTTCTAGTCTAACTAGAGACCACGTGGGTCCGGCCCCCTTGATTATGTGGTGAAGCCTTAGCCTTGTATGTTCACGACCCCAAATTGCATTGTGTATATCATAGTCTTGTATTTCCCAAAAATCGTTTTCAAAGTTGTTTTTCAAAAATGTTTTCAAACTTGTTTTCAAAATTGCATCAAAATCTCTTTTTCAAAAACATGTTTTCAAAATCACAATTCTAGGGTGATTCTAGCCCTTCCATGGCTAGGGTTGCTTTAGGAAAGTGTTACAGTAAAAGGGACCATTTTGGTCTATATTTCCAAATCTTATTGTTTTCCAAAACCACTTTTTTAAAGTGGTTCTAGCCTTTTTATGGCTAGAATCGTTTTAGGAAAGTGAGACGTTTTCATACTTTCCAAAAAACTCTCTCTTCATGAATCTCTTCCTAAAAATCTTCTTTTTCAACATACTCTCCTAAAACTCTCCTCTCCAAAGTTGTTTTCAAAAACTCCCTCCAAAATCTATTTTTCAAAACTCCCTTTTCAACTCCTTTCCAAAATCCTCTCTCCAAAATCCACTTTCTAAAAACTCTCTCCAAAAACCTTTCTAAAAAACTCTATTTCCAAAATCTTCTTTCTAGAAATTTCCTCTCTAGGAATTTCCTTCTAAATCTACGTTTCTAAAAACACACTTTTCAAAAACTCTCTCTTTCCAAAAACTCTCTTTCCAAATTCACAGTCCAAAAACTCCTCCCTAGGATTTTCCTTCTAGAAAACCTTCGTTTCCAAAAACGCACTTTCCAAAAACTCTTTCCTTAGAGCCCAAGTTAAGCCCTAGAACCCACCATTAGGAAACCCTAATTTTCTTTCCAAAAACATGATTTTCAAACTTTGCCCTAAACCTAGGTTTTCAAAACCTCTTGTTTTCTCATCCAAATTATACACGTTTCCAAAACCTATTTTTCTACATTGAAACAATAATTTCTCAAAACTAGGGTTTCTAGAATTTCCTTTTCCAAATCCTTGCCAAATCCTAGCCAAATCCTATCTTCCCTTTAGGAAACCAAATCCTATCTTCCTGTTTAGGAAACTAGATCCCGTACTCCGTTTTTGGAAACAAAATCCAACCTTTCTCTTTTAGCAACAAAATCCAACCTTTCTCTTTTAGAAACAAAATCCAATCTCTTCCTGATTCAAATCCTTCCTAAACTTCCACTTTCCTAAATCTTAAGTTTCCAAAACTTGAACATAAAAATCTTTCCTAAATTTTAAAACTCAAAATCTAAATCTTTCCTAATTCAACTCTCTCCTAATTTTCCACTTTCCTAAATCATAAGTTTCCCAAAACTTTTAAATCTTTCTTTAAACATTAAGCTTTCAAATCTTTCCTAATTCCACCCTTTCCTAATTCTACCCTCTTTTCAAATCTTAACTTTTTAAATCTTTCTTAAACTCAAACCTTTCCTAATCTTAAGATTTTCTAAAACCCTAAAACTTTCTAAATCTTAAACTTTCTAAATCTCAAATCTTTCTAAATTCAAAACTTTCTTAAGTTAAATCTTTCCAAACTTCCAAACTTTCTAAATTCTAAAATTTTCCAAAACTTCAACATCTTTCCAAATCCAAAACTTTCCTATTTTCAAAACTTCCTTATTTTCAAAACCTTTCCCTTTTCAAACCTTTCTCAAAATGGAGCTTTCTTAATTCAAAACCTTCTAAACTCAAATCTTTCTTAATTCAAAACTTTCCCTTTCTTAATTCAAACATTTCCTAAATTGAAAACTTTCCTTTTTCAACACCTTTCCAAATTCTAAACTTTCCAATTTTCAAAACTTCCTTATTTCAAAACTTTCCTGATTTGGAAACTTTCTTAATTTGAAAACCTTTCCTTTTTCGAAAACTTTCTAAACTCGAAACTTTTCAATTTCAAAGCTTTCCTGAAATCGAAACTTTCCTAATTTCAAAACTTTCTAAAAATGACATTTTCCTAATTCGAAACTTTCCTAATCCAAATCTTTCCTAAATTCCAAGTTTCCAAATCTTTCCAAATCTAACATTCCAATCCAATCTTTCTTAATCTCAAGTCTAGGTTTCCTAAACCTCCTTCCCAAAACCAAGTCTTTTCAAAATCAATCTTTTCAAAGCAAGTCCAATCCTCTCAATTCCAATCTCAAATCTCCTTTTTCTAATTTCAAATCAAATTCAATGTCCAATTCAAGTTCCTTCTTCAATCCACTCTTCTATTTTCAATTGGACTCCGGCCCGAACTACGACTGACTTGATTCCCCCAAAGGGATACGTAGGCAACCTTCATAGGTGCGGTCACAACACTTTTTAAACTTTCAATTCCACCCTCATGGGTGTGGTTTCCAAAATCTCAAATTCCAATCAATTTTCAAAATTCCAACTTCAAAATTTATATTTTCAAATCTTTACTTTCAATTTTCAAACCTTTCAATTTCAAATTCCATCTCTTCAAATCTATTTTCAAATCAAATTCTTTTCAAATTTATTTCCAAATCTATTTTTCAATTCTCTCTTATTTTGCACTTGCATTCATCATGTTAGTTTATAAACATTGTTTTTTCAAAGTAAATAGGATTGACCATTAACTAATTGGAGACTCTCATAGGTGAATGTAGGGTAGATTGACATGTAGGTACCGAAAGGGCGGGGTAGGGTGATAGCTTACTGCGTCTTCCCTACACGTAACCAACCTCCGAACTTAGGATCACTGATTTCAAAGACCAAAAGGAGTTATTTTTCAAAAAAGGGCTAAATGTTTTCCAAAGGTTGCCAAACAACCTGTTTTCCTAAAAACCCTCTCTTGAGGAAATATTTTCAAATCGTTTTTCAAAAACCCTAAGTATAGTCTTCGGATTATTCTTAGTTTTTAGGTGACCTAACTCACCTTAATCAAGTTAGGTGGCGACTCCGAATCTTTTTCAAAAGCCCTTTATTTAAATCAATTTTCAGTTCAAACCTAGTCGCACTCATTCTTCTAGGAGGGTGACTTCTAACGAGAGAGTACAACATTTTTCCCGCTTGGGTGAGTATTCCTCGAGTGCGAAAAATCTGGGCGCGACAGCTGGCGACTCCACTGGGGAGACTTAGAGGGTTAGGCCGTTAGTCATGTCCCTTTACCCTTTACCCATGTAGAGTCTTTAATTAACTTGGTTCAATCCTATTCACTTTAAATCTTCAAAACCGAATTTTCAAAATTGTTTTCAAAAAACATGCATGTATTCATATTATCTTGTATTATGTTTGTCATCCACATACTGACACTTGCATCTTTATTTTGTAGGTGCACTGTATGTTTAAACATTATTAACTGCTTTGCATGAATGTGATGTACAGGATGAATGGGAGTTGTTGGGCCCTTTCCTCCACTTTTAAAAATCTCACACACACTGCATGTGCACTTGCATTCTGCATACTTGCATACCCTGATATGTCCTTTCTAGTTAGAAAGGGGGAACGGTATATTGGTTGTGGGCAAGATGCTGTGTCAGTTTCTTTGCCTACGGCCTCTTGATGGTTCCCCCGCTCGGATCACCAACCGATCATAGCACCACCTCGGGGAGTGGGCCTAGGTTTGAAGATCCGGGGACTGAGCCTTTTTAGGACGCATTAGTCAACCCTCAACCTCATACTCATATAGACACCATGCATAGCCGAACCTCTGCCGGATTTAAGACACGAGCACCGTTTTCAAAATCACAGAGGAAAGGGCGACTGCTCTTACTTTCATTTATACCTGTTTATTCCTGCTATTATAATGCTTGTATTTATACTGTTATAATGCCTATTTAACTGTTCATGCATGCATGTTTACTTCAATTGTACTTTCTTTCCTTATACTCTTTGCATATTCATGTTCATACATTCAATATCCCACGTCAAGACAAGAGTTCCAAGTAACTCAAGTCACTGCATTCTCATGCATATGATCAACCCATTGAGAGTGACACCAACGTCACTCTCCCTTGCATTAAACCTACCCAAACCCTGAGGGTTCCCGCTAACCCTAAGGGACACATTGCATGCATCTCAATCCATTCCACAAGAGGGGCCCCAATCCCTCTATGCTCACGGAGATAGGGTTGCCAAGAAGACAAGGGGCAATCAATCAACAAGGTCTCTCAGCGACCTCCTCGACATCAAATCCCAGGAAGGCGAATCCGAAGACTCAAGAGTAGTTTAGGATCCCTCTTTGTAAAAGTAGATAGGTGGAAGTCCAAAGGAAAATGTTCCCCCTCCCCCTATTAAAATGTATTTCAATTCTTTTGTATCTTAAACCCAAAATTCAATATATTTCTTTACTTTTATGAATGAATGCATGAATGGATGGAGGTTCCCAACTGATGGTAAGGCATCTGCATACAGGGGCAAATCCCCTATCTCCAAAAGTGAGCCAGTGCATCATGTATAGTCTCCCCTCTAAGTAGGGGCACCTCTAGGACATGCATTGCATAAAAATTTTCAAATCAAGGCACTAACTTCTTTTTTTTGTTTTTGTCTTCTATCCTCCCCCTCCTCATTTTCGAACATCAAGAGAACCGAAGGCAGAAGCAAGACAAGAAGGGGGTTTTTCTAAACCATTTATTCATTGTTATCAGATTGCTCGCACATTCACTTCTTTTATGCTCATGCACCCATATCCATTGCAAGACAAGAGTTCCAAGAAACTCGAGTCATTTCATTCTCATGCATCTAATCCACCGTAGAGAGAAAGGAGCAATCCGATCTCATGTTAATCGAACCTACCAAGCTTCCTACGGGTTCTTAAACCCTAAGGATTCATCGCATGCATAGAACCATATCTCGAGAGAGGCCCAAATCTCTCTCAGTCCATGGAGGCGGGATTGCCCACATAGGGAATCATTAACCGGCCCACGCCGAAGAGGTATTGTATTACATAATAGGGGCAAAAACCCACCTCCAAAATGGACTTGTCATCATTCCTAGACTCCCTCAAAGAAGGGACCTCCATAGGACATGCATTGCATAGAACCCCCAACTCCACATGCTAACTACATTGTGTTTTTCTTTTCTTTTTCAGGTCAAAGAGCACAACCGAACTCACGGAAACCCCTCTAGTATCATGCTCAATTCAAACTCATGCAAGGATGAGCCAGGCTATTGAAGGAGGCCGAACCTACGTGAAGGAATAATTAACCATCCATCGGCAAGATATTACCTCTATGCAACTACCCTCGTGCCATGCCAAGACAATCACTATCCATGCAGAAGAGGACCTCACCATTTGCGAAGTCTTGTCAGACCCGTGCATTGCAACAACACATCCTCTAACTTCCAAATGCATGACAAATATCGTGAACTCGCCCTCCATTGATACACCTGATGAATGAAGCACCAAGAGGTTGATGTAGTCCCAAAACCCTATTAAGGATTCTCACCAAAAGGCCCATAAGAAAAGGGAGGTTTTCATAAAATTCATCTGTTTCCTTTTTGTCTGCATATCTTATTTAAATAAACACACATGCCGTGCATTCATGATTTGAAATGAAAAAGATGAAGTTTCCAGTTTATCCCCTTTTGTCTCATACTCTTGTGGAGGATTGTTGCGTTTAAGGATTCTTTCCCATGACTCGACTTGAAGGATGGGATAGCATATGCCACCTATTTAAAAGGGGTTAAAACCTTCGAGAGACAAAGAGAGAATGAGAGATAGGAGGAAGACAGTCTTAATAGAGAAGTGCAGAGTTTATTGAAAAGGCGACACTTGCGTGATATCTTGGCTAAGCGATGGGCAGCCGAGTCCCTAAAATGATGAAAAGCCATTGTTCTACTTATCCCAAATAAACACTACCCTTTGCTCAGCCCACTAGAGCTGTACATATTTTCTTTCTAGATATCCCCAAACCTATAACCATCCCCCACATTGGGGTGAGCACAAAATAGTTGATTTGATAGAACATGTAGGGTTTCATTGACAGAAACACATCATCCCTAGGAGTAATGTCTAAATTTTGTACAAAGGCTTTATGGACTAAGCAATTCAATTTGAAATGATTAGAGGCCCTCAATTCTACTACCATACACAAAAATAATCCTTTTGCTTAACCCATTAGTGCCTCGCAGAAAGCAGAAGATTCTTCTTGTCAACCTCGATCCGAAACCATTCCCCCACATTGGGGCAGACAGGCAGCAGAAGATCTGGTGGAGAATGTTATCGACCATCAAGCTGAAGTAACGTGAAGGCTCTATGGATCAAGCAATCTTATTTAAAATGAAGAGAGGCCCTCATTTCACTTCCCATACAGTTAAAAGCAACCCTTGTTGAACCTATTGAGCTGGTTATCTTTCTTTTCCAAAATACACCCCAATCTAGGGATCACCGTCCACAAATGGTTAAATGAAAATGTTAAGGAAAGGATTTGAGAGAAAGAATTTGTAGAAATGTTCTTCTTGTCAAAGGCAACAAGAAAGGAAAAAAAAAAGAAAAGAAAAAAAGAAGCATATCAGTAGAAAGACCGAAAAAGAGTCATGTTGTGCTATCTTTAAAAAGCATATAAAACCAAAAGTCAGGAAAAAGGGGCAGATGTCAGACTAAGAAGGTCAAAAGTTACAATAAATGTCAACTCCTCTTGTAAAAGAGAAAATTCGAAGGTGATCCTAGGTAACAAAGCCACCAAATAGAAGCTATAGGTTTGAGCCTTTACCCTTTTCTGTTAAACCCCAAACCATGGCCTACATTACAACCCTACTAAAGTCCACTCTGATTGAGAAGGATTGCTTGATCTAAATGAGCCAAATATGTTTCTGAAGCTAGAAGAGGATATCAGGGGATGAAACCCCAGTGGAAGACCAACCGAGGATGGTGCGGATCTAACCTTACTGGAAGCAACATCAAATTTGAGCTTACATATCCCATTCATTCATAAACCCCTTAACCTAGCCTACGTTACAGTCCAAATTAAAGTCCTCTCTGATCAAAGAGAATTGCTTAGTCCAAATAAGCCTGAACAATACTAAGACAAGTAGGGTGAGAAAGGAGAATTGGAAGAGAATGCAAAGGGCAATCTCATGCTCCAAGATGTGCTTAGATGGTTTCGGTTTTAACAACCCATTAAAAGAAAATCTTTGAGCCTAAATATCCCTTTATTTCTTACAACCCCTAAACCCAGCCTACATTACGGTCCTAAAAGAAGTCTTCTCAGATTGAGGGCTTAGCTGTTTATTACTCTGCAAAGGGCATGCGAGTTGTCGCTTGAGCTATGATGGCATTTTGGAGATCTATGAGAGAAACCCAAGTGAGCTCAGAAACACCCCAAACAGTAACCCTGTAGAAAGTAGGGATAAGATAGCAAACCAAAAGGTCAAGATCCCTAGAGAATGGAGCAAATGCTATCACACCCCGATGAGAATGGGACAAAACTAAATGGGGCAGAATCCTGGAAATGAACAGAATCCTGAGAGTATGGGCCTAAGGGGCAATCCTGGGATTTTCTTTGTAAATAGCTTATATACATGTAGTGCTGATGCATCCATGACATGTGTAACCTGTACATCCATTTAGATTCATGTGTAGTTTGTATCTATGCATGCATTCAGCTGCATTCTTGTATGAACTTGTTCATTTGTAAGGAAGTAGGTTATGCATTTAAATCAATTCCTACATAAATCTATGCACTTATCACAAAAAAAAAAAAATGGGGAACATTGCATTAAATTCTATTTATGTATGTACATTATCCAAAAGTACAACGTGCATTCAATTCCAATTCTGTGTGAACCTGTGCATTCATAAAAAGTAGGACACACATTCAATTCATAAAAAAAGTATGACATGCGTTCACCCCTTACCGGGGCATTCTTAAACTGTTTTTGTACAAAACTCACTCTATGTCTTTCTCTTTCTCTCAAATTGGAAACAGGGAGCAAAGCAAAATATAAAAAGGAACTGAAGCCACCCCTCAGATATCTCCGGTACTGGCTCACACCTCAGAAAGCTCAGATTTCCATGACCAATAAGAAACAGAGAATGGGGCAATGACCCACCCTCGACCTCCCCAATCAAACGGCTTCGAAAGAGGGGTAGTGAATAAGTGGCCAATCACTCAAAGCTGGAGTAATGAAGCACATCCCCAACAATGAGCATAGCCCCCCTCCCTAAGGTCTATCCCACAACCATAGGAGCATATGGGTGCCCCTCATGAATCCTGGCAAGCAGTACAAGTAATTGGCAGTCAACCACGTCATTCCCTCGAGGAGAAACATCCAGAATCTTAAGAAGAGCGAAGTTGGGCCACCATGTGAGAGATTGACCAATCTTGAGAATTATGCCAATTCCCTATCCGTCGCAAACTCAAAATGAGAGAAACAAGAACTTCATTGGGACATAAGGAAACTGGGGTCGTAGATCAGAAGAAAAAGCCTCAAAATGGAGCCCAAGCTGAAGAGCGACAATCGTGATGCAGCCATCTGGAAAAGTGGGTCCCATAATGTCAGTTGAACCATCACGAAGACCTAGGAGGAAGCCATACTCATGGGGAGTAGGGGCAAGCTCACATTCCCCAAAATGGAAGAAAGACAGGTCAGGTGGGAACCACTACCAGAAAGAAAGCTACACTAACAGGAGAGAAGCCATGCAACCAAAAGACCAGCAAAAATGTCTTGCTCATCTGAAGGATGCCCATCATACCAAACCCGTAGTCAGCTCAAAATAGCGTTGGCCATCCGAAAAGTCAAAAGTGGAAAACCTCAATGTCCATCTCATCCTCGAGGGTTGGCTCAACGGAGGGAAGGGGTCGACTGGAGGCCTACTCCCCCCACCCACCCTGGCTAGAAGGTGCTCAATTGGCAGAGTGCTGACTACCCCTAGAGCGGTTGGAGCTGCCGATAAGAATCTGTTCAGGCCATCTTCCCAAAGCATTGACTCTTCTCAGAACCCTCATCGCCTGCGCCCGCCATCCTGAAAGGTAAGTCAAGGTAAGAGGTATTAGAATTCGATATATGCAGTTCAAAAGATAAAGAAATAAAAGCAACAAAGAAATAATAATGATAATAACCAAAGGTGAAACGTAAAATAAAAATGAAGGACATAACTTCCATATACATCCGATTCAGACCAACCTAAAAGTTTCTTAAACTTTTCATTCAAAGTTTCTTTTCTAAAATCAACTATCAAAGGTTCCTTAAAAATTTTTCGAAAAGTTTCTTGACTTTTTCTCTTTAAAAAGTTCTTTTTCAAAAATCAGTTTCCCAATGGTTTCTTATTATTATCCTCCAAAAGTTTTCAAAAATTCTTTCTTCTAAAATTTCCTTTCCAAAGTTAGTTTTCAAAAGGTTTCTGATTCTATTTTCCAAAAGTTATTTTTCAAAATCACTTCTTAAAATCAAATTCTACTTCGAAAATCAGGGTCAAAAATCATTTTCAAAATCATGCCTAAAATTTTTTCAATCCATCTCCAAGTTTTTTTGATTTAGTTCTTCAAGAAAATCTCTTTTCCAAATCCTGCCACCCCCCCAAACTTTTCTTTCAAAAGAGTCTTAGACAAAATAAATCCTTAAAAATTTTCAAGGTTTCACTCAAAAAATTCTTCCTTCCAAAATTTCTATCAAGTTCCGAAGTTTTCTATCCTAAATCCTTGTCCATCTCAAAAATTTTCAAATCCGAAAGAGTTCTTAAATTCTTACCTCCAAAATGTCTCCTAAAATGCTATTTTCCAAAATCTTTCTAAGTTTTCTGTCCAATAAGATTTCAAAACTCAAGTCTTAGGTCAAAATGAATTCCCTCCAAATTTTAGGCAGTTTTGCCCCTTTTCCCGCCAACACTCATTTTCGAAGGCCTTTTGGGCCGATTATCCGTTTTCGACCCCCGTTGTCAAAAGATTTCTAATGTCCGTCCCTCCGACTGCCTCGCGGTCAACATGGGACACTTACTCTTATCGTTTTCTGTCTTTGACAATCAAAGACAGAAAAAGAGGGGCAGCTATAAGCACCCCATTTTTGACCGCTCGGCAGTCTACACTCCGTCCAGACTTGTTTTCAAGTCATTTTGGACATATTCCAATCGAAACTAATTCTCTAGGTCCAAATTTCGTCTTTCCATCGCTTCGCGGGCCTGTCAGGCCCAAATAGAGGCAAAATGACCAAAATGCCCGTAGGGGCATTGTCCTTTTTATTTCAATTCCAATCCCTCTCTCGAGACAGTTTATTCCTCGAGACGGTCCGAGTAGCAAAACTACTCACAAAACCGTTAGAGTGGCGGAAACACTGACAAAACCGTTAGAGTAGTGGAAATACTCACAAAACCGTTAGAGTGGCGGAAACACTCAAAACCCAGGCACGTCTCTTCGGAGACGGTAAGACCCCTTTCCAATCCCTCTCTCGAGACAGTTTATTCCTCGAGACGGTTCCAATTCAGGCACGTCTCTTCAGAGACGGTATGACCCCTTTCCAATCCCTCTCTCAAGACAGTTTATTCCTCGAGACGGTCCGAGTAGCAAAACTACTCACAAAACCGTTAGAGTAGCGGAAATACTCATAGAACCGTTAGAGTAGCGAAAATACTCACAGAACCGTTAGAGTAGCGAAAATACTCACAGAACCGTTAGAGTAGCGGAAATGCTCACAGAACCGTTAGAGTAGCGGAAATGCTCACAGAACCGTTAGAGTAGCGGAACTACTCACAGAACCGTTAGAGTAGCGGAAATACTCACAGAACTGTTAGAGTAGCGGAAATACTCACAAATCATCAACCCCGTCTGAGTAGCGGAAATGCTCACAAATCATCAACCCCGTCCGAGTAACGGAAATACTCACAAATCATCAACCCCGTCTGAGTAGCGGAAATACTCACATCGTTAGAGTGGCGGAAACACTCAAAACCTAGGTCAACATCAGTGGCTGTTAGCCCACTTTGGTGAAAAATGACCAAATTACCCTTAGGACCTTTTTCGAGACTTTCCGGTCAAGATGACCATTTTGTCCCTAGGCATCTGAATGCCCTGAGAACCATACCGGCTCTGGGTATCAAACCGGTAACCCTCTGAGATTGCTTTTTATAGTGCTCTCAACCTTCCCTTCTCTTTCCGGATCATTCCGAGTCAGTTCCAGCCAACCCGATACAAAATGACCGTTTTGCCCTTAGAGGGCCGATCTCCTTCTTCAACCACACCGGCTCTGGGTATCAAACCGGTAATGACCCGAGAATACTTTTTATAGTGTTCTCAACCTTCCTTTACCTTTCCGGACCATTCCGGGTCAGTTCCGACAAACCCGGTACAAAATGACCATTTTGCCCCTGGTGGGCCGGTCTCCTTTTCTAACCACGCCGGCTCTGGGTATCAAACCAGCAACCTCTGGGAACATTCTAAATAATGTTTCCAGATCCCAAGTCTTCTTTCGGGACAGTTTGAGTCTGTCCCTGCAGTTTTCCGGGCCGGTTGACCGTTTTGCCCCTAAAGGCTCGGTCAACCTTTCCGACACATCTTATCCTCACTTTTCAAGTCAAATACCTCCAGGACACTATTTTAAGTGTTCCTGCTCCCTTCCGGCCTTCCGGGTCATCCCCGGCTCCTTCAAATCATTCCCGGACTTTCCGGAGTCACTCCTAGTGAAGCCAGGCTAAAGTTTATATGGTAGTCACTAGTACAAGCGCCCAAATCTAGTCAAAGATACGTTGCTTGCCCACTTTAATTGTTTCCTAAATGGCTAGTGGTGCCAAGCCAAAAAATGGCCTGCCGCCACTCCTAGTGGCGCTAGTGTATAATTTGGCCTGGCGCCACTACAACAGGCGCCAGGTTTGTCTTCCCTCTATAAATACAGAGCCTCGTTCAACGTGAAAAGGGTCTGCAAACTTAACCTAGAAATCACACAATTCGATATACAGAGCTCGAGCACCTCCAAAAACCCTAGCCTCCCTAGGTTTTCCAAACCCTAGCCACCATACACAAACCCTAGACTCATACACTCCCCCATACACTCATACACCAACCTTCAACCCTTCTCCGAAGACTTGAAGAGTTGCCATCCAAAGCTTGAAGACAACTCTTAAAGACTGAAGGTGAAGATCAAGACAAAGACCGAAGACCGAAGACAGCGCGGCGCGCAAAATAAAGAAGACATACAGTAGGTTTTCTCTTTAATTTTCTGCACTTCCCCCCTCTCTCTTCCCTCTCCAACCTACTTGGGTTTTCTCTATTTTAATCCCCCATCTCTTTCCCCCCCTTTCTTTGCATGATTGAAACAAGGGGACTCCCGGTCCATGTGTAGGATTAGACTGTTAGAGAGTCACCGTGTCGGGGGCTTTCTTCTAGTCTAACCAGAGACCACGTGGGTCCGGCCCCCTTGATTATGTGGTGAAGCCTTAGCCTTGTATGTTCACGACCCCAAATTGCATTGTGCATATCATAGTCTTGTATTTCCCAAAAATCGTTTTCAAAGTTGTTTTTCAAAAATCTTTTCAAACTTGTTTTCAAAATTGCATCAAAATCTCTTTTTCAAAACCATGTTTTCAAAATCACAATTCTAGGGTGATTCTAGCCTTTCCATGGCTAGGGTTGCTTTAGGAAAGTGTTACATTAAAAGGGACCATTTTGGTCTATATTTCCAAATTTTATTATTTTCCAAAACCACTTTTTTAAAGTGGTTCTAGCCTTCTTATGGCTAGAATCGTTTTAGGAAAGTGAGACGTTTTCATACTTTCCAAAAAACTCTCTCTTCATGAATCTCTTCCTAAAAATCTTCTTTTTCAACATACTTTCCTAGAACTCTTCTCTCCAAAGTTGTTTTCAAAAACTCCCTCCAAAATCTATTTTTCAAAACTCCCTTTTTCAACTCCTTTCCAAAATCCTCTCTCCAAAATCCACTTTCTAAAAACTCTCTCCAAAAACCTTTCTAAAAAACTCTATTTCCAAAATCTTCCTTCTAGAAATTTCTTCTCTAGGAATTTCCTTCTAAATCTACGTTTCTAAAAACACACTTTCCAAAAACTCCCTCTTTCCAAAAACTCTCTTTCCAAATTCACTTTCCAAAAACTCCTCCCTAGGATTTTCCTTCTAGAAAACCTTCGTTTCCAAAAACGCACTTTCCAAAAACTCTTTCCTTAGAACCCAAGTTAAGCCCTAGAACCCACCATTAGGAAACCCTAATTTTCTTTCCGAAAACATGATTTTCAAACTTTGTCCCAAACCTAGGTTTTCAAAACCTCTTGTTTTCTCATCCAAATTATACACGTTTCCAAAACCTATTTTTCTACGTTGAAACAATAATTTCTCAAAACTAGGGTTTCTAGAATCTCCTTTTCCAAATCCTTGCCAAATCCTATCTTCCCTTTAGGAAACCAAATCTTATCTTCCTGTTTAGGAAACTAGATCCCGTACTCCGTTTTTGGAAACAAAATCCAACCTTTCTCTTTTAGAAACAAAATCCAATCTCTTCCTGATTCAAATCCTTCCTAAACTTCCACTTTCCTAAATTTTAAGTTTCCAAAACTTGAACATAAAAATCTTTCCTAAATTTTAAAACTCAAAATCTAAATCTTTCCTAATTCAACTCTCTCCTAATTTTCCACTTTCCTAAATCATAAGTTTCCCAAAACTTTTAAATCTTTCTTTAAACATTAAGTTTTCAAATCTTTCCTAATTCCACCCTTTCCTAATTCTACCCTCTTTTCAAACCTTAACTTTTCAAACCTTTCTTAAACTCAAACCTTTCCTAATCTTAAGATTTTCTAAAGCCCTAAAACTTTCTAAATCTTAAACTTTCTAAATTCAAAACTTTTTTAAGTTAAATCTTTTCAAACTTCCAAACTTTCTAAATTCTAAAATTTTCCAAAACTTCAACATCTTTCCAAATCCAAAACTTTTCTATTTTCAAAACTTCCTTATTTTCAAAACCTTTCCCTTTTCAAAACCTTTCTTAAAATGGAGCTTTCTTAATTCAAAACCTTCTAAACTCAAATCTTTCTTAATTCAAAACTTTCCCTTTCTTAATTCAAACATTTCCTAAATTGAAAACTTTCCTTTTTCAAAACACCTTTCCAAATTCTAAACTTTCCAATTTTCAAAACTTCCTTATTTCAAAACTTTCCTGATTTGGAAACTTTCCTAATTTGAAAACCTTTCCTTTTTCGAAAACTTTCTAAACTCGAAACTTTTCAATTTCAAAGCTTTCCTGAAATCGAAACTTTCCTAATTTCGAAACTTTCTAAAAATGACATTTTCCTAATTCGAAACTTTCCTAATCCAAATCTTTCCTAAATTCCAAGTTTCCAAATCTTTCCAAATCTAACATTCCAATCCAATCTTTCTTAATCTCAAGTCTAGGTTTCCTAAACCTCCTTCCCAAAACCAAGTCTTTTCAAAATCAATCTTTTCAAAGCAAGTCCAATCCTCTCAATTCCAATCTCAAATCTCCTTTTTCTAATTTCAAATCAAATTCAATGTCCAATTCAAGTTCCTTCTTCAATCCACTCTTCTATTTTCAATTGGACTCCGGCCCGAACTACAACTGACTTGATTCCCCCAAAGGGATACGTAGGCAACCTTCATAGGTGCGGTCACAACACTTTTTAAACTTTCAATTCCACCCTCATGGGTGTGGTTTCCAAAATCTCAAATTCCAATCAATTTTCAAAATTCCAACTTCAAAATTTATATTTTCAAATCTTTACTTTCAATTTTCAAACCTTTCAATTTCAAATTCCATCTCTTCAAATCTATTTTCAAATCAAATTCTTTTCAAATTTATTTCCAAATCTGTTTTTCAATTCTCTCTTATTTTGCACTTGCATTCATCATGTTAGTTTATAAACATTGTTTTTTCAAAGTAAATAGGATTGACCATTAACTAATTGGAGACTCTCATAGGTGAATCTAGGGTAGATTGACATGTAGGTACCGAAAGGGCGGGGTAGGGTGATAGCTTACTGCGTCTTCCCTACACGTAACCAACCTCCGAACTTAGGATCACTGATTTCAAAGACCAAAAGGAGTTATTTTTCAAAAAAGGGCTAAATGTTTTCCAAAGGTTGCCAAACAACCTGTTTTCCTAAAAACCCTCTCTTGAGGAAATATTTTCAAATCGTTTTTCAAAAACCCTAAGTATAGTCTTCGGATTATTCTTAGTTTTTAGGTGACCTAACTCACCTTAATCAAGTTAGGTGGCGACTCCGAATCTTTTTCAAAAGCCCTTTATTTAAATCAATTTTCAGTTCAAACCTAGTCGCACTCATTCTTCTAGGAGGGTGACTTCTAACGAGAGAGTACAACATTTTTCCCGCTTGGGTGAGTATTCCTCGGGTGCGAAAAATCTGGCCGCGACAGACCTCTCACTTGCCTACTTTAAGATGGTATGGCCTAGGAGCCCCTTGTTTATGTGGTGTAGCCTAAAAGCCTTGTATGTGAATCATGACCCCTTGCATATTACTATTTTGATCATGTCTTGTGTGCTTGGCTTCATTTTATGCATATTGTCATACTCTACAATGCTTACATTGCTCTTTTTCTCATGCCATCTCCAAGCTCTACATTTCTTTCAAAAATTGTTCTAAGAGTTGGCCACTTGAAGTGTAGGACGAGATTTTAGGAATTATGCCTCAGAAGACCTCCTACTAATTCCCTAACTTTCATTTTGGTATCATGACATTGTAATTTGTATAAGGGTTGCTTTCTAATTCTCTAATTTTCAAGATTTTCATTCTTTTAAGTGTAGTGGTTGGAATGGCCCCATGGAACCCTCTCTTGAGTGGTCTCCCTTTTGTTTGGCCATATGAACCCTTTCTTGATGGAATGGTCCCCTTGAAAAGTGGTTTTCAAAATCCTTCTCAAAAGATGATTTTCAAAAATGCATTCTCTCCAACTTTGCATCAAAAATGATTTTTAAACAATTACCATCATTATATTGATTTTTGAAACCCCCACTCTTCTCAAGATAAAGGTTATAATGGCCATGAGGAAACCTTCCTTGGAATGGTCTCCAATCACCAACCATATAAACTATACTCTTGGCTAGAGTCAAAATTTTCATGGAAATGATCTTCAAAAAGATTGCCCACCAAGGTCCACGGCATAACATGTTTTGTTTTTCAAAACTCTTTCCAAGAGTGCATCAAACCAACTTTCAAAACCATTCTACAATCTAACCTTAGGTTAACTTGACCTTAGTTATCTAACCCTAGGTTAACTTGACCCTAGTTACCCAACCCTAGGTTAACTTGACCCTAGTTATCCGACCCTAGGTTAACTTGACCCTAATTATCTAACCAAGGTTAACTTGACCCTAGTTGTCCAACCCTAGGTTAATTAGACCCTAGTTCACTCATCTTAGGTTAACCCTACCCTAGTTACCTAACCCAAGTTAGTTAACCTTAGGTTAGCCCTAACCCTAGGCTAACCCTACCTAGATTAGTACACTTCAAGGTTCCAACTCCTGAACCCTTTTCTAAATGATCATTCAAACTTTCAAATTATCCTCATAACCTATTTTTCCAAAACTTCCCACTCTCATGATTTCAAGAACCCAACTCCATAAACTCTTCTAATGTTCTTACACTTCATCTTCAAGGCATTTCTAAAAACGTTTTTAAAAGGTCACGAACCTAAGGGGTCCCTAGCCCTCTCATGGTTAGGGATTCCAAGGATAAGTGATAAATCAAGAACAACCTCTAAGGTTGTCCATATTAGGATTCCAAACCCTTAGCCATTTCCAAAAACTACTCTCCAAAACTAATTCATCAAAACATTCCTCCAAGATTTTCAAAACATGACTTCAAAAACACTTTCAAGTTCCCTTGAGTCATGACAAAGCCTTTTTTTCCAAAACTCCTTTAAGGTGATCCAAAATCACTTTCAAAAACACTCCACCATTCAATTTCAAGTCAAAACCTCCAAGACCACAGAGGGTCTTCAATTTCCAAAGACCTCAAAGGGTCTTCAACTTCCAAAGACCTCAAAGTGTCTTAAACTTTTCCAAAGATCTCAAAGTGTCTTAAAATTTTTTAAAGACCCAAAGTGTCTTTAAACCTTCCAAAGGCCCTAATGTGCCTATTTTCCATCGGGCTCTTACCTGAACTACAAATGACCTGATTCTCGCCAAATGAGATACGCAGGCAACCTAAAATGGTGCGGTCATGGATTTTATTCCAACTCCAATCCCTTTTTCAAAAATTCTGATCCATTCCAAGCTCCTATTCCAAACTCTTTCAAAACCCTTATTATTTTCAAACTTCTTTCAAAAACTTGCATTATGCATCATCCATCTGAAAAGTGATGACTAAACCCCGTTTTCAAAAGTCTAAGGTAGATATTAAGTGGACAATGGTAACCGGTTATTCTAGTGAGTAAACAAAGGGTGATTAGACATGTATGTACCGAAAGGGCGGGGTAGGGTGATGATCTTAGGATATCTTCCCTACACGTAACCAACCCTCGAACCATAGATTTCTGTTTTCAAATGACCAAAATGGAGTTATTTTTCAAAAGGGTTTAAATCTTTCCAAAGGTTGCCAAACAATCTATTTCCTTAAAAACCCTCTCTTGAGGGAGTTTTCAAAACCCTTTTCAAAAAACCCTAAGTTTAATCTTCGGATTAACACTTAGTTTTAGGTGCCCCAACGCACCTGCATAATGTTAGTTGGTGACTCCTATTTTGCTGAAAAACCCTTAGTCAAACCAAGTTTCAAACCTAGTCGCACTTGTCCTTCTAAGAGGATGAGTTCTAGTGACAGAGTGTCGTGCTTTAGGGCCTCCGAGCCGAAAGGACCTTGGACACCTCAAAAAACTGGGCAGCGACAGACAAAATTTCACACAGTGCACTATAACTAAAAGGTCCTCCATTTAGTTATGGGACTTTTAAAAACTCGGAAGACCTCTACAAACTTCTTAAAAATTATCCCAATTCATTAGAATTGAACATGCAAGGTCGGGTTTCCATTTTCTAAGCTTTTCTAAACAACCAGTGTGTCGAATCTATGGCCTTTGGCGAATTTTGTGCTTATTTCCAGCCACACATGCAAGCCTATATAGCAACAAGTGATGAATTTATACCTTAAATCAGCTTTCTCTTGGTCTATTCTAGCATTCCCCGAAATCCTTCTTCTTTATTCTTTGTGCAGCAGCCCCTTCCCCTTTCGTTCTCTCTATATTCTCTTTCGTTCTCTCTCTATAATTCTCTTTCTGTCTCTCTCTCTCTCTCTCTCTATATATATATATATTTTGTGATTGCATGTTGAATAAGAGAGAGTTGACCAGACAAGTATCTCTCTTTGGCATGCATGAAGCACACTTGTCAAGTAGAGGGCTTCCATGTTATTTTAATTTCTTATGGGGACCCTATGATGTTTCTTAATTGCTCAAGTCCCCCATACCTATCTTCCTTTCACTTATGCCCTTGAGTTTCTTTCAAACATACCCTTCACACCCTTTTCTACCTTTCTATGTGAGAAGCTTCACCATTTTCCATTAAGTCATTTTTTTTTTTTTTGACGCCTCCTCCGTAGGGAGATATGTGACATTAGTGTGTGACACCACTCCTAACAAGCATTAACTAAATAAAACTCTATTAGGACCAAATTTAAGTTTTAGGGTTATTACATATTTATCACCTCAAATATTTATTCTAGTAAAATTACTATAGGTCTAGCAATGAATAATTCTAAAGTCACCAAAAAAATTTTGGAGTGTTACATAAACTCTTTCAAGTCAAATATTCAAGTCAAGTCTTTTTAAGTCAAGTGTTTTTAAATCAACTTAAATCCTTTCCAACCTATTCTAAATCTCATCTTTCCTAACTCTAAGTTTTCTAAACTCAAACATTTCCTTAATCAAACTTTTTAAGATCAAATCAAATCATTTCTAATCTAATTACATGCTCCAACCTTAGGTTACCTAAACTCTAGGATACCTAAACCCTAGTTCAACCCTAAATTAGGAAGCTTCAACTCTTTTCAAAAACTTTTCTAAAACTCTTTTCCAAACCAAGATAGTTTTTCAAACTTCAAGATGTTTTTCAAATCTCAATCTTTCTAAGTCAATTCCAATTTCAATTTCAAATCTTCTATTCAAAGTTCAAATCAAACTCTTTTCTAATCAAATCTTTTCAAATCAAACTTTTCAAAAACATAAAAGTGTCTATTTTCAATCGGACTCCTATCCAAACTACGACTGACCTAATTCCTAACAAAGGGATACGTAGGCAACCCTCATGGGTGTGGTCACAACTTTTTTCAATTTCCGAGTTCTAAAACCTTCTTTCAAGCTTAAAATCTTATTTTCAAATCTATTTTCAAAAACCAAATTATTTTCTTGCACTTGCATGTCATGTATTATGTCAAATCTCTTTTCAAAATTTTTTTTAAAGTGGATAGTATTGGACATTGAATAATCGAAGATTCTAAATAAGTGAACCTAGGGTGAATAGACATGTAAGTACCACAAGGGTGGGGTAGGGTGATGATTTTAAGATATCTTCCTTACACGTAACCAACCTCCGAACCTAGAATCACTGTTTTCAAAGACCAACATGGAGTTATTTTCAAAAAGGGCTTAAAACTTTCCAAAGGTTGTCAAACAACCTATTTTCTAAAAACCCTATTTTGAGAAAGTTTCAAAACCTTTCAAAAACCCTAATTGTAATCTTCGGATTGTGCTTAGTTTTAGGTGACCTAACTCACCTTAATCAAGTTGCGTGACAACTCTAAAATTTTTTCAAAAGCTCTTAATCAAATCTATTTTCAATTCAAAGCTAGTCGCACTCATCCTTCTAGGAGGATGAGTTCTAACGAGAGAGCAATGTGTTTTTTCCACTAATGCGTAGTGTCCTCAAGTGCGAAAATCAGGGCGCGATAGTATAGCTTTGAAACCCCTTGCAATTTGGTAAAGCCTAACCTTACATGTTCATACCTTTTGCATTATATTTGTGGTGATGTTCATATAGTGCATATCATGGCTTTGTTTTTGTGTTTAAAATCTCTTTTCAAACCACCATTGTTACTATATTGAAAGGCTCTTCAAAGTGTTTCCAAAATGTCTTTCTAAAACTCTTCAAATTAAAGCTTCTTAGTGTTCAAGCCAACAAACCTATGTTACTGTGCCTTAGAAAGCCATTAAAACCACCTAACCTTCTAAGTTGCACCATTTCATATAGCTCTCTTGAGTTTGCACAAAAATAATTTTCATAATAACTCTCTTTAGTGTGGTTTTCAAATTTTTGTTCTCTTGAGTTTGTAATTGTAATGGTTCCAAGGCAACCCTCTTCTGAGTGGGTTTCTAAAATTTTACTCTCTTGAATTTTATATGAAACGGTTTTCAAAACAACTTTCTCTTGAATAATTTTTAAAAGTTTCATTCTTTTAAGTTCATGTCAAAATACTTTTCAAAACAACCCTCTCTTGAGTGGTTTTCAAATATTTTGCTCTCCTGAGTTTGTGATTAAAATAGTTTCTAAGACAACCCTCTCTTGAATAGCTTTTAAAAATTAATTATATGAATCACATGCTCACTTGAGTGGTTTCAATTTCTTAAAGTGATTTTCAAAATAACCCTCTCTTGAGTGGTTTTCAAAAGTTTTGCTCTCTTGAGTTTGTATTAAAATGACTTTCAAAATAGCCCTCTCTTGAGTGGTTTTCTAAAAATATTACTCTCTTGAATTTTGTGAAAATGGTTCTCAAAACCCACAATTCTCTTGAGTTGATTTTTTAAAAATGTTTGACATAAAATCATAATTTTCTCACATGAAATGACACTTTTCAAAATGTTTCTTGAAAGTTTTTCGCATAAAATCAATGGTTTTTTTTTATATAAAAGTATAGTTTCCAAAAGTAGTCTTTCAAGTTTTGTGCATAAAATGACATTTTTCAAATCTTTCAAAACCACTAGGTTCAAAACCTTAGTTTATAACCACCTTTTAAGACCACTAGGTTCATAACCCTAGTTCTAAACCACTAGATTCAAAACCTTATTTCAAAATCTCCTTTCAAAACTACTAGGTTCATAACCCTAGTTCAAAGCCACTTGGTTCACCACCCTAGTTTCTCGCTCTAGGTTCCAAAACCTTAGGTCAACCTAACCCCAGTAATCTAACCCTAGGTCAACCCAACCCAAGTTAGCTAACCCGAGATCAACCTAATTTAAGTTAGTTAATCCTAGGTCAACATAACTCAAGTTAGTTAACCCCAGGTCAACCTAACCCTAATTAGTTAATCCTAGATCAACCTAACCATAGGTCCTAATTTCAAGACTTGAATTCCAAAGACCTTTTCTCACACTTGTTTTAAAAAAATTCCACTCTCCTTTTGAAGTATTCAAAAATCATGTTGATAAAATCTTCTCAAATGCTTTTGTAACCTTCTCAAATTGTTTTCAAAGGTTCTCTTGACCTTGTCTTAACCAAAAATGGCTAGATGCTTAGCATTTTCAAAAACTAGTTTCCAAAATATTTTCTAAAAACTCACAACCTTAAGGATGGTCTTAACCGTCTTATGGTTAGGGTCTCCAAAGGAAGGTGATATATGAAATGAAACCTCCATGGTTCATTTTAGGGTTCCATATTCTAAATGTTTTTAAAATATCTTTCAAAAAATGACTTTCAAGATTCACCTTCTTGGGATAATCTTAGTCTTTCCATGATTAAGATTTCTAAAGAAAAGTGATATATCAAGTAGAACCATTATGGCTCATAATAGGGCTCTAAAACCCTAACGTTACCAAAAATATAAAAGGAAGTTTATGCCTTTTTTGAAAAACGCTTTCTAAAAACCACAACCGTAAAAGAGTTTAGTTCTCCAATAGCTAATCTCCTAAGAGTGATGAAACATTCAACATACCTTTCATAAGGTCTACAAAAAATGGTTTCCAAAACTTTTCAAGACAAGTTCACAAGAACTTTTATTCTATTTCCAATCCTAAAAATACCTTCAAAACTTTCTTGAGTTCATTTCAAAACACTTCATGACTCTCTTGATTTTTATTTCGAAAACACCTTCAAAATTCTCTTGAGTCCATTTCAAAACACTTCATGACTCTTTTGAGTCCTATTTCAAAAACTCCCTCAAGTTGATTTCGAAACACTTCAAAAACTTTTTTAAGTTGTTTTCAAAACACTTTCTAAAACTCCCTTGAGTAATTTTTAAAATACTTTCCAAAACTCTCTTGAGTTAGTTTCAAAACATTTTCGAACTCTCTTGAGATCTGTTTCAATAACATTTCAAAACTCTCTCAAGTTTATTTTTAAGTCCCAACTCTCTTGAGTTGTTTCAAAACCTTCCAAGACTCGCTTGAGTCCACTTTTCAATCGTGCTCATGCACAAACTACAAATGATCTGATACTCACCAAGTGAGATACGTAGACAACCTACATAGGTGCGGTCATAACCATTGTTACGAGTCAAATGTCCCTTTCAATACTTTCTTCTCATCAAAATTACTCTTCAAAAATCAAATTTCAAAAACTTTCTATTTTCAAAAATCTTTTTAAAAACATGCATCATGGATCATTCACCCCAAAAATGATGACTAAACCCCTATTTTCAAGATTACATAATTAGATATAGTGGTTATTAGGTAATCGAAGATTAGTGAGTGAATTAAGGGTGAATCAACATATAGGAACCGAAATGGCAGGGTAGGGTGATGATCTTAAAATATCTTCCTTACGCGTAACCAACTCTTGAATCATAGATCTCTAGTTCAAAAAGCAACCTGAAATCATGTTTTCAAAAGGGTTTTAAAACAATTTTCAAAAGGTTGTTGAAACCTCACTTTCCAAAACATTCCCTAGAAGGCATTTTTAAAACATTTTCGAAAAACCTAGGGTCCATTTGGTTTCTGTTTTCTATTTCTATTTTCTCTTTTTTTAAAAATAAAAAACACAAAAAAACACTAAAATGTGTGTGTTCTCTGTTTCAAAAACATTGGTCTGATATTATTAGCAGAACGGTAACCTACAAATGTCATCACCAGACCATAAAAAATAAAAAATAAAAACACACACCTATGACACATAATAAAAAATAAAAATTGACAGCACTTCCAAACGAACCCCTAAGTTTAGTCTTCGGATTTTGTCGTGCCCAGATTTTTCGCACTCGAGGAATACACACACAAGCAGGAAAAACACTGCACTCTCTCGTTAGAACTCACCCTCCTAGAAGAATGAGTACAACTATATTTGAATTAAAAATAGATTTGAATAAAGGGCTTTTGGAAAATGTTTGGAGTCACCACCTAACTTGATTAAGGTGAGTTAGGTCACCCAAAAACTAAGCATAATCCGAAAACTACACTTAGGGTTTTGGAAAACGATTTTGAAAATACTACCTCAAAAGAGGGTTTTTTAAGAAAACAGATTGTTTGGCAACCTTTAGAAAAAATTTAAGCCCTTTTTGAAAAATAACTCCATTTTGCTCTTTCGAAACAGTGATCTAGGTTCGGAGGTTGGTTACGTGTAGGGAAGACGTACTAAGCCATCACCCTACCCCACCCTTGCGGTACCTACATGTCTATTTACCCTAGATTCACCTAGGAGAGTCTTCAATTAACTAATTTTCAATCTTATTCACTTTATAAAAGAATTTTTAAAAGGCACAATACATGATATGCTAGGGCATGATACATGATATGCTAGTGCAAGAAAAGAGAATTGAAAAATGGATTTGAAAGGAAATTGATTTGACTTTATAAGAGAGATTTGAAATTGAAAAGTTTTAGAAATTGAAAATAGAGATTTAGAAATAGATTTTTGGAATTAGAAAAATAGATTATGGAATTGAAAACTCGAAGAAGATTGTAGAATTGAAGATTTGAAAAATATTGTGGAAATAAAAATTTGAAAAATGTTGTGACCGCACCCATGAGGGTTACCTACGTATCCTTTTGGAGAAATCAAGTCAGTCGTAGTTCGGACAAGAGTCCGATTGAAAATAGAAAAGTTGATTTGGAAAAGAGTTGGAGTTGGGATTCGAATTGGAATTGGAAGATTTGAAAAGATTGGTTCTGAAAGACTTGATTTTAGGAAACCTAGACTTAGAAACTTAGAAAAGAAAGATTGAACTTGACTTGAAAAGATTTTTGAAAAGAATTGACTCCAATATTGGACTTGGAAGATTAGGGAAGCTTGGATTTAGGAAGGGTTCAAATTTAGAAAGTTCCGATTTAGGAAAGTGTCATTTTAGGAAAGTGTCTTTTAGGAAAGGTTTTAAATTAGGAAAGTTTCACTTTAGGAAAGTTTTAGAATTAAGAAAGTTTCATTTTAAGAAAGGTTTTGAAATAGGAAAGGTTTCGAAAAAGGAAAGGTTTCACTTTAGGAAAATTTCGATTTAGGAAAATCTTGACTTAAGAAAGTTTCGAATTTATAAAGTTTTCGAAATAGGAAGGTTTGGATTTGGAATGTTTTAAAATAAGGAAGTTTTGAAAATAAGAATGTTTTGAGTTTAGAAAGTTTTAGATTTAGAAAGATTTGAAGTTTAGGAAAGCTTAGAATTTTAGAAAGATTTGGGTTTAGAAAGATTTGAAATTTAGAAAGTTTAAGAGTTTGAGTTTTAGAAAATCTTGAAATTAGGAAAGGTTTGAGTTTAAGAAAGATTTGAAAACTTAGATTTGAAAAGTTCAGATTTGAAAATGGATAGAATTAGGAAAGGGTTGAATTAGGAAAGATTTGGATTTTGAGTTTTAAAATTTAGGAAAGATTTTTATGTTTAAGTTTTGGAAACTTGAGATTTAGGAAAATAGAATATTAGGAAGGAGTTGAATTAGGAAAGATTTGGATTTTGTTTCTAAGAAGAAGTGTTTTGATTTTGTTTCCAAAAACGGAAGATTAGATCTAGTTTCCTAAACGAGAAGATTGGATTTGGCTTCTTAAAGGGAAGATTTGATTTGACAAGGATTTGGAAGATGAAGTTTTAGAAACCCTAGATTTGGAAGACTATAGTTTTGACGTAGAAAATAGGTTTTGGAAATAGGTATAGTTTTGATGTAGAAAACAAGAGGTTTTGGAAACCTAGGTTTTGAGGCCAAAGTAAGGGATTGAAAATCATGCTTTTGGGAAGAAAAATTAGGGTTTCCTAATTGTGGGTTAAAGGGTTTGACTTAGACTCTAAGGAAAGAGTTTTTGGAAAGTGGGTTTTTTGGAAAGAGGGATTTTTGGAAGGAAATCCTAGAGAGGAGTTTCTAGAAAGTGAATTTTGAAAAAAGAGAATTTTCGGAAAGAAATCCAAGTGAGGAGTTTTTAGAAAGAGATTTTTGGGAAGAGTTGTTTAGGAAGGAAACGTAAGGAGCGTCTTTGGATAGTAAACTTTGAAGAAAGCGTTTTTGGAAAGCAGCTTTTAGGAAAGATGTTTTTGGAAAGAGATTGTTGGAAAGGAGTTTTTGAAAAAACAATTTTGGAAAGGAGATTGGAGAGAGTTTTCTAAGAAGGAAATCTAGGGAGTGTTTTTAGGAAAGAAATTTTGAAGAGAGTATTTTGGAAAGAAGTTGAAAAGGAAGTTTTGAAAATAGATTTTTGGAGGGAGTTTTTGGAAAACGATTTTGGAAAGGAATTTGAAGAAGGAGATTGGAGAGTGTTTTTAGAAAGTATGTTGAAAAAGAGGTTTTTAGAATGAGAGATTTAAAAAGAGAGTTTTTAGAAAGTATATATAAAACACCTCACTTTCCTAAAGTAATTCTAACCATAAGAAGGTTAGAACCACTTTAAGATAGTGGTTTTGAAAACAACAATGTTTTGAAAATATGGACCATATTGGTCACTTTAAATGTAACACTTTCTTAAAGCAACCCTAGCCATGAAAAAGCTAGAATCACCCTAGGATTGTGATTTTGAAAACAAGTTTTGAAAAAGAAGATTTTGATGCAATTTTGAAAACGATTTTAATGCAAGCTTTGAAAACGAGTTTGAAAATGAGCTTTGGAAGAATCCTAGATCATGATATGCACAATGCAAATTAGGGTCGTGAACATATAAGGTTAAGGCTTCACCACATAATCAAGGGGGCCGAACCCACGTGGTCTCCGATTAGACTAAAAAAAAGCCCCCAACACGGTAACCCTCCAATAGTCTAATCGTACACATGAATCGGGAATCCCCTTATTTCAAGCATCCAAAGAAAGGGGGGAAGAAGATGGGGGATTAAAATAGAGAAAACCCAAGTGGGTAAGGAGGGAGAAGAGAGAGGGTGAAGTGCAGAAACCTAAAGAGAAAACCTACTGTATGTCTTGTTTATTTCGCTTGGCTTTGCGCGCCTTGCTTTTCTTTGGTCTTTGCTTCACTTCAGTCTTCGAGGGCTTGTCTTTGATCTTCAAAGCTTGTAATTGCAGCAATCCAAGCCTTTGATGGAGGGTTGGAGGCTATTGTATAAGTATATAGGAGGCTAGGGTTTGGTGTATGGTGGCTAGAGTTTGGAAAACCTAGAGAAGCTAGGGTTTAGGGAGGTTACGTGCTCTGTATATTGAATATTAGGGTTTTCAGACTGAGTTTGGGGACCTCTTTCACGCTGGAGGAGGCTCTGTATTTATAGAGAAAGGAATACACTGGTGCCTGTTACAGTGGCGCCAGGTCAAAAATTACACTGGTGGCGCCAGGCCATTTTTTGGCTTGGCGCCACTACTAGTGGCGCCAGCCATTTAGGAAATGCTTAAGGTCGGCAAGCAACGTATCTTTAGAAGATTTGGGTGCTTATACTAGTGACTACCATGTAATTTTTATCCTGGCTTCACTAGGAGTGACTCCGGAAGGTCCGGGGATGAATTAAAGGGGCCGGGAATGACCCGAAGATCCGGAAAGGATAGGAACCCTTAGAATAATGTCTCGGGGACAAAGGACTTAAAAAATGATGACAAGATTTGTCAGAAGGGTTGACCGGGCCATTAGGGGCAAAACGGTCAACTGGGCCAGAAAGCTATTGGGACAAACTCAAAATGTCCCAGAAGGAGACTCAAGATTTGGAAACATTATTTAGAATGTTCCCAAAGGTTACTGGTTTGATACCCAGAGTCGGTGTGGTTGGAAAAGGCGACCGGCCCACCAGGGGCAAAACGGTTATTTTGCACCGGGTTTGCTGGAATTGACTCGAAATGATCTGGAAAGGTAAAGAAAGGTTGAGAATACTATAGGAAGCATTCTCGAGAGATTACTGGTTTGATATCCAGAGCCGGTGTGGTTCCCGGGGCGTTTGGATGCCTAGGGGCAAAATGGTCATTTCACTTTAAGTGGGCCCTACGGGCTCAGAAAGCAACTAATGGACTAAATTCAAGTTTATAAGGTAGTTTAGGGTCTAGATATGCGTGTGATATATAAAAGTGAGCCCAGTTGGACTAGAGATTGTCGAGCGGACAAAAATAGGGTGCTTACAGTTGCTCCTCTTTTTCTGTCTTCGCTTGTCGAAGACAGAAAATGATAAAGTAAGAGTCCCATGTTAACCGCGAGGCGATCGGAGGGACTTGGAAAAATAGGAATCCAAAGAACAGTTACCTCGAGTAGCTGGTTGATGATTGGCGTTTTATCTAGTAAAATGATACTCCTCTGGGGGAATTAATGCCCCTTGAACTGGCACTCCATCTGGAAGAACAATGCTCGTTTAGGGGTACTAACGCTTTTTGAACCAGCACTTCGTCTGGCGAAATACTGCTCCTTTGGGGACTGGACGCTTCTTGAACTAGCACTCCGTCTGGTGAAACATTGCTCCTCTGGGGAAATCCGAGATTAACATCTGATATCTCTTGAACCGACACTTCGTCTGACGAAACGTTGCTCCTCTGGGGAAGTCCAAGTTTGACTTTTGATACCTCTTGAACCGGCACTTCGTCTGGTGAAACGCTGCTCCTCTGGGGATGTCCAAGGTTGATGTCTGATATTTTTTGAACCGGCACTCCGTCTGGCGAAACGCTGTTCCACTGGGGATCTCCAAGGTTGATTAGGGAGGTTGAGGGTGGGCCATTGCCCCATTCTTTACTTCTTGTCGACCAAGAAAGTCTGAACTTTATGAGGTGTGTGCCAGTGTTGGAGATGTCTGATGTTACTTGATCGCAGGGTGGCTTTTTAGCTCCATTTGGTACTTTTCCTTGTTCTTTGTTCCCTATTTGAGAGAGAAAGAAAGACATAGAATGAGTTTTTGTGCAAAAATAATCTAAGAATGCCCTGGTCAAGGGTGAATGCATGTCATATTGTTTCATGAATGCTCATGGGATTAAATGCATGATCTATTTTTATGAATGTACATAGTTTAGATAAGAATTGAATTGAATTAAATGTGTGTCCTACTTTTTATGACTACACAGGTTCACGCAAAAGTGGAATTGAATGCATGTTGTACTTTTGGATAATGCACATATAGGAATGGAATTGAATGTAATGTCCCCCTTTTTTGTGATAAATGCACAGATTTATGTAAGAATTGAATTAAATGCATGACCTACTTCCTTACAAGTGAACAGGTTCATACAGCAATGCAGTTGAATGCATGAATAGATAAAAACTACACAGGAATCTAAATGAACGTGCAGGTTATACATGTCATGGATGAATGTCCCAAGATTTCCCTAGGGCCCATACTCTCAAGATTCTTTTTCCTTTCCAGGATTCTGCCCTATTCAATTTTGTCCCATTCTTATCGGGGTGTGATAGCATATGCACCATTCTCTAGAAATGTTGACCTTTGGGTTTGCTATCCTATCCCTATTTTCTACGGGATTACTATTTAGGATTTTTCTAATCTCACTTGATTTTCTCTCTCAGATCTCCAAAATGCCACCATGGCTCGAGCGACAAATCGCATGTCCTTTGTAGAACGATAAACAGTCAAGCCCTCAATCCGAGAAAACTTCTTTTAGGACCGTAATGTAGGTTGGGTTTAGAGGTTGTAAAAAACGAAAGGATATTTAGGCTCAAAGATCTTCTTTTAGTGGGTTATTTAAACCAAAATCATCTGAGCACACCTTGGAGCATGAGATTGCCCCTTGCATTCCCTTCCAGTTCTCCTTTCTCATCCTAGTTATCTTGGTATTGTTCAGGCTTATTTGGACTAAGCAATTTTCTTTTATCAGAGAGGACTTTAATTTGGACCGTAACGTAGGCTAGGTTGAGGGGTTTATGAATGAACGGGATATGTAGGCTCAAATTTGATGTTGCTTCCAGTAGGGTTTAGATCCGCACCATCCTCGGTTGGTCTTCCAGTGAGGTTTCATCCCCTAATATCCGCCTCTAGCTTCAGAAACATATTCGGCTCATTTAGATCAAGCAATCTTTCTCAATCAGAGTGGACTTTAGTAAGGTTGTAATGTAGGCCATGGTTTGGGGTTTAACAAGAAAGGGTAAAAGCTCAAACCTATTGCTTCTACTGGGCTTCCTTATTACCTAGGATCACCTTTGAACATATATTCTTTAAAGAGTTCACCTTTCTTGTAATCTAATCCTTGACCTTGTAATGGAGTTGTCTGACATTTGTCCCCTGACTTCTGGCCTTTTTATATGTTCTTCAAGATAATACAAATATTTTTTGTTTTCGGCCTCCTCCCCCTTGACAACTCTTTTCCTTTGCTGTTCTTTTTCATTTCTTTTCTTTCTTTTTATGAAAAGAGCGATTCTGCAACTCTTTTTCTCCTTTGAACTTTTTGTTAACAACTCAATCTAACCCATTGTGGGCAGTGATCCTTAGGTTGGGGGTTTCTTTCTAAAGAAAAAGGTAACTGGCTCAACAAGTTTGACAATGGTTGCTTTTAGCTGTATGAGAAATGAAATGAGGGTCTTTCTTTATTTTGAACAAGATTGCTTGATCCATAGAGCCTTCACGTTACTTCAATTTGATGGTCGATGACATTCTCTGCCAGATCTTTTGCTGTCTGTCTGCCCTTGTATGGGCGAATGGTTCCGGATCGGGGTTAACAAAAATCTTTTGCTTTCTGCGAGGCACTAGTGGGTTTAGCAAAGGGGATATTTTTGTGTATGGTAGCAGAATTGAGGGCCTCTAATCATTTCAAATTGAATTGCTTAGTCCATAAAGCCTTTTTAGACACTATTCCTAAGGATGATGTGCTTCGGCTAGTGAACCCCTATATATTCCATTAAATCAACTACTCTGTACCTACCCCGATGTGGGGGATGGTTCTTAGTTTGAGGATATCTGAAAAGAAATTATGTACGGCTCTAGTGGGCTGAGCAAAGGGTAGTGTTTATTTAGGATAAATAGAATAATGGCTTCTCATCATTTTGGAGTCTCGGATGCCCATCGCCTAGCCAGGATATCATGCAAGTGTTGCCTCTTCAATAGAATTCGCACCTCTTTGTTGAGATTGTCTTCCTCCTATCTCTCACACTCTCTCTCAGTCTCTCAAAGGTTTTAACCCCTTTTAAATAGGTTGCTCATGCTATCCTACCCTTCAAGTTAAGTCATTTACCAAATGGGGAAGAATCCTTAAATGAGACAATCGTCCACAAGAGTATGAGACAAAGGGGATAAACTGGGAACTACTTATTTTTATTTAAAAACATGATTACATGGCATGCAGTGTTCATTTAAATAAGATATGCAAGAAATAGAAAGATAAAAGGGAAACAAATGAATTTTATGAAAACCTCCTTTTTCTTGTGGACCTCTTGGTGAGAACCCTTATTAGGGTTTTAAAGCTGTGTCAACTTCTTCGGTATTTCATGCTCCGGGTGTATCACCAAACGATGGAGGATGGATTGACAGATCTTCTGCAGTGTTTAGCATGCATTTGGAAGTTAGGAGATTCTTTTATAATAATGCATGGGTCTGACAAAAGTTTGCAAACGATGAAGCCCTCTTCTGCAAGGACGGTGATCGTCGCGACATGGTGTGGAGGTAATGTCTTGTTGATGGACGACTAGTTCTTCTTGCTTCCTAATTTAGGTTTGGCCTCTTCTAACAATTAGACTTATCCTTCCATGAGTTTAACTTTTGGTGGGGGTACTAGAAGGATTCCATGAATTCAGTTGTGCTCTCTGACCTACAAAAAGAAAAAGAAAAACAGACTGCAGTCAGCATGTGGAGTTGGAGGTCCTTTGCGATGCATGTCCTATGGAGGTCCCTTCTTTTAGGGAATCTAGGTGTGATGACAAGTCCATTTTGGAGGTGGGGTTTTGCCTTTATTATGTAATGTAATACCTCTTCGACGTAGGCCAGTGGATGTTTCCTTATTTGGGCAATCCCGCCTCCATGGACTGAGAGAGATTTGGGCCTCTTTCGAGATATGGTTCTATGCATGCCATGAATCCTTAAGATTTAAAAACCCTTAGGAGTTTTGGTAGGTTTGATTAACATGAGATTGGATTGCTCCTTTCTCCCTACGGATAATTGCATGCATGAAAATGACTTGAGTTTCTTAGAACTCTTGTCTCATAACAGATATGAATGCATGAGCATAATAGAAGTGTACGTGTGTGCAATATGATAATAATAAATGAATGGTTTAGGAAACTCCCTTCTCGTCTTGCTTCTGTCTTCGGTTATCTTAGTACTTGGAGATGAGGAGGGGGAGGATAGAAGATAAGAAATAAAAGAGAAGTCAGTGCCTTGATTTGAAAATTTTTATGCAATGCATGTCTTAGGGGTGCCCTTGCTTGAGAGGGAGATTAAGCATGATGTATTGGTTCACTTTTGGAGATAGAAAATTTCTCCCTGTATGCAGATACCTTGCCGTCAAGTGGGAACCATCAACCATCCATACATTTATTCGCAAAACTAAAGAAGTACATTGAATTTTGGGTTTAAGATACAAAAGAATTTAATTACATTTCAACAGGGGGAAGGGGGAACATTTTCCTTTAGACTTCCACCTATCTAGTTTTACAAAGGAAAAACCTAAACTACCCTTGAGTCTTTAGATCTGCCTTCGTTGGATTTGATGTTAGGGAGGTCGCTGAGAGACCTTGTTGATCAATTGCCCCTTGTCTTTATGGCAATCCTATCTCTGTGAGTATAGAGGGATTGGGGCCCCTCTTATGGAATGGATTGGTATGCATGCAATGATTCCTTAGGGTTAACGTGGGAACCCTCAGGGTTTGGGTAGGTCTAATGCAAGGGAGAGTGACTTTAGTGTCACTCTCAATGGGTTGACCATATGCATGAGAATGTAGTGACTTGAGTTACTTAGAACTCTTGTCTTGACATGGGATATTGAATGCATGAACATGGATATGCAAAGAGTATAATGAGAGAAAATGCAAGAGCAAGGTAAACTTACATGCATGAGCAGTTAGACAGTCATTATAACAGTAAGAAAACAGTCATTATAACAACAGGAATAAGCAGGTATAAATGAAAGCAAGAACAGTCACCCTTTCCTCTATGGTTTTGGAAGATTGTGCGCGTGTCTTAAATCCGGTAGAGGTTCGGCTATGCACGGTGTCTATATGAGTATGAGGTTGAAGGTTGACTAATGTGTCCTAAAAAGGCTCGGTCCCCGGATCTTCAAACCTAGGCCCACTCTCCGAGGTGGTGCCATGATCGGTTGGTGATCCGAGCGGGCGAACCATCAAGAGGTCGTAGGCGAAGAAACTGACACAGCATCTTGCCCACAACCAATATACCGTTCCCCCTTTCTAACTAAAAAGGACATATCAGGGTAAAATGCAAGTATACAGAATGCAGGTGTGTAAGCACCCCATTTTTTACCGCTCCGCAGTCTACGCTCTGTCCAGACTTGTACTTAAGTCAATATAGACATATTCTAATCGAAACTAACTCTCTAAGTCCAAGTCCCGTCTGTCCATCGCCTCGCAGGCCCACCAGGCCCAAATAGAGGCAAAATGACCAAAATGCCCTTAGGGGCATTGTCTTTTCCAATTCCAACTCTAACCCCTCTCTCGAGACAGTTGATTCCTTGAGATGGTAAATCTATTCCAAACTAGTCGCATCTTTCTAAAGACGGTAAGTCCCCTCTCCAATTCCAAATTAGGCACGTCTTTTCGAAGACAGTAGGTCCCCTTTCCAATTCCAAATCAAGTACGTCTTTCCGAAGATGAAAAGACCCCTTTCCAATTCCAATCCCTCTCTCGAGACAGATTATTCCTTGAGACAGTTCCAAATCAAGCACGTCTTTCTGAAGACGATAAGACACATTTTCAATTCCAATCCCTCTCTCGAGACAGTTTATTCCTCGAGATGGTCCGACACATTTTTTGAAGAAAATCTCTTCGAAACGGTAAGTCCCTTTAAACCTGTCGACCGCGACGAGACCCCAAGTTCCCTAGATGGTAGAACGGTCTACCTTTGGCGCCTGCTAGCCGGCCAATGCAGAAATGTCCGTTTAGGCATGCCTTTCGAGAAAGTTGATTCTCAGGCGCTAAGTCCCTTTAGTAGCTTCCCGAGATCAGGCAGTCTCGGGAATGATCGCGAACCGTCAGAGTAACGAAAATATTCGCAAACATCACAACAAGTCAGAGTAACAGAAATACTCGTAAATAGGTCGATAGAGGGAATTGCCAACAAACCCGTGTATCACACGACCGCTGTCAGAGTGGTGGAAACACTCAAAACCCAGGTCAACACCAGTGCTTGCTAGCCCACTTCTGTGAAAAATGACTAAACTACCCCTTGGGCCTTTCCGAGACTTTCCGGTCAAGATGACCATTTCACCCCTAGGCATCCGAATGTCCTGGGAACCACACTGGCTCTAGGTATCAAACCGGTAACCTCCTAGGAATACTTCTTATAGTATTCCCGACCTTCCTCTATCTTCCCGAATCATTCCAAGTCCGTTTCGGCAAACCCGGTACAAAATGACCGTTTTGCCCCTAGTAGGCCGATCTCCTTTTTCGACCACGCCTGCTCTGGGTATCAAACCGGTAACTTTCTACGAATGCTTTCTATAGTATTCTCAACCTCTCTTCATCTTTTCGGATCATTCTGAGTCAGTTCCAGTAAACCCGGTGCGAAATGACCGTTTTGCCCCTGGTGGCCCGGTCACCTTTTCCGACCACACCAACTCTGGGAATCAAACGGAAACCTTTGGGAACATTCTAAATAATGTTTCCAAATCTCGAGTCTTCTTTCAGGACAATCCGAGTCCGTCCCGGCAGCTTTCCAACTCGATTGACCGTTTGCCCCTAACGGCTCGGTCAATCCCTCTGACACATCCTATCCTTATTTTTCAAGTCAAATACCTCTGGGACACTATTCTAAGTGGACCTACTCTTTTCTGGCCTTCCGGGTCATTCTCGGCCTCTTCAAATCGTTCCCGGACTTTCCATAGTCACTCCTAGTGAAGCCAGGCTAAAAATTGCATGGTAATCACTAGTATAAGCACCCAAATCTAGTCAAAGATACGTTGCTTGCCGATCTAAATACTTTACTAACTGGCTGGCACCACTAGTAGTGGTGCCAAGCCAAGAATTAGCCTGGCGCTACTCCTAGTGGCGCCAAAAGGAATTTTGGCCTAGCGCCACTATAACAGGCGCCAAGTCTATCCTCTCTCTATACATACAGAGCCTCTTCCAGTGTGAAAGAGGTCCAAAAACTCAGTCTAAAAACCCTAAAATTCGATATACAGAGCTCGAACACTCCCTAAACCCTAGCTTCCTTAGGTTTTCCAAACCCTAGCCTTCTATACACTCATACACACCTCCATACACTTATACACTAGCCTCCAACCTTCCTTTGAAGACTTGAAGAGCTGCAATCTGAAGTTTGAAGATTGAAGACAACTCTTGAGAATTGAAGATAAAGATCGAAGACAAACAAGGCGCGCAAAATAAACAAGACACAAGGTAGGTTTTCGTTTTACGTTTCTGCACTTCCCCCTCTCTCTTCTCTCTCCTAACCCACTTGGGTTTTCTCTATTTTAATCCCCCATCTCTTTCCCCCCTTTCTTTGCATGCTTGAAACAAGGGGACTCCCGATCCATGTGTAGGATTAGACTATTGGAGGGTCACCGTGTCGGGGGCTTTCCTTTAGGCTAACCGGAGACCACGTGGGTTCGGCCTCCCTTGATTATGTGGTGAAGCCTAACCTTGTATGTTCACGACCCCAAATTTGCATTGTGCATATCATGATCTTGCATCTTCCAAAAACTGTTTTCAAACTCGTTTTCAAAGCTTGCATTAAACTTGTTTTCAAAATTACATCAAAATCTCCTTTTTCAAAACATGCTTTCAAAACCACAATCCTAAGGTGATTCTAGCCTTTCCATGGCTAGGGTTGCTTTAGGAAAGTGTTACATTTAAAGTGACTTTTATGGTACATATTTTCAAACCTTTGTTATCTTCAAAACCACTTTCCTAAAGTGGTTCTAACCTTCTTATGGTTAGAATTGCTTTAGGAAAGTGAGACATTTTTATACCTTCTAAAAACTCTCTTTTCAAAAGTCTCTCTTCCTAAAAATCTCTTTTTCAACATACTTTCCTAAAACTCTCCTTTTTAAAGTTGTTTTTAAAAACTCCCTCCAAGAATCTATTTTTCAAAACTCCCTTTTTTAGCTACTTTCCAAAATACTCTTTTCAAAATTTACTTTCTAAAAACACTCCCTAAATTCACTTTCCTAAAAACTCTCTCCAACAATCTCCTTCCAAAAATTTTTCTAAAAAACTCTCTTTCCAAAATCTTCCCTCTAGAAACTCCTCTCTAGGATTTCCTTCCAAAAACTTGTTTCCAAAAAACACACTTTCCAAAAAGTTCTTTTTCTTGGTGTCCAAGTCAAGCCCTACAACCCACAATTAGGAAACCCTAATTTTCTTTCAAAAAACATGGTTTTTAAACTTGCCTTAAAACCTAGGTTTCCAAAATCTCTTGTTTTCACATCCGAACTATACACATTTCCAAAACCTATTTTCTACATCAAAACTATACACTTCTAAACCTAGGGTTTCTAAAACTTCCCTTTCCAAATCCTTGTCAAATCAAATCTTCCCGTTTAGAAAACTAGATCCTATCCTCCGTTTTTGGAAAAAAAATCTAACCTTCCCTTTTAAAAACAAAATCCAATCCCTTCCTAATTCAAATCTTTCCTAATTCAAATCCTTCCTAATCTTCTACCTTCCTAAACCATAAGTTTTCTAAAACTTTCAAATATTTCCTTAAAGCTCAACCTCCACATCTTTCCTAATTCAACCCTTTCCTAATTCTATTCCTTTTTGAATCTTAACTTTCCAAATCTAAATTTTCAAATCTTTCTAAAATTCAAACCTTTTCTAATCTCAAGATTTTCTAAAACTCAAACTCTAAAACTTTCTAAATCCTAAACTTTCTAAATCTCAAATCTTTCCTAATTCAAAGCTTTTTAAATTCAAAACTTTCTTAAGTTAAATCTTTCTAAACTTCCAATCTTTCTAAATTCTAAACTTTCTTTAAACTTCAAATCTTTCCAAATCCAAAACTTTCTAAAACTCAAAACTTTCTTATTTTCAAAACTTCCTTGTTTTCTAAACTTTCCAATTTTCAAAACTTCCCTATTTCAAAACATTCCAAATTCAAAACTTTCCTAAGTTTAAACATTCCAAATTCAAAACTTTCTTAAGTTGAAACTTTCTTAATTCAAACCTTTTATAAATCTTTCCTAATTTAAAATCTTTCTAAAATTCTAAGCTTTTCAAATTCAAAACTTTCTTAATTTGAAACTTTCTAAATTCTAAACTTTTCTTAAACTAAACTTTTGTTAATTCAAAATATTTCTAAATTTAACACTTTCCTATTTCAAAACCTTTCTTAAAACAAAACTTTCCTAAACCTAAAACTTTCCTATTTCGAAAACTTTTCTAATTCGAAAACTTTCCTAAAATGACACTTTCCTATTTCGAAACTTTCTTAATCTGACCTTTCTTAATTCGAACATTTCCTAAATCCAATCTTTCTAAATCTTCCAAGTCCAACATTCAAGTCAATTCTTCTTTAAAATCTTTCCAAGTCTAATCCAATCCTTCTTTTCGAAGTCCTTAAGTCTAGGTTTCTCAAAACCGAGTCTTTCAAAATCAAATATTTTCAAATCTTCCAATCCAAGTTCAATCTTTCAATCTTCCAATCCAATTTCCAATTCAATCTTTTTCTTCCAATCAACTCTTCTATTTTCAATCGGACTCTTATCCGAACTACGACTAACCTGATTCCTCCAAAAGGATACGTAGGCAACCCTCATGGGTGCGGTCACAACATTTTTCAAATCTCAAATTCCACAACATTTTTCAAATTTCTATTTCTATAACTTCTTTCCAATCTCCAATCCTACAATTTTCTTAAAGTTTTCAATTCCATGATCTATTTCTATTTTCAATCTTCAATTTCAATTTCCAAAACCTTTTTTCCAAATTCAAACTTCTATCTCTTTCTTTTTAAATCAAATCAAATTCTTTTCAAATCTATTTGCAAATCAAGTCTCTTTTCTTGCACTTGCATATCATGCATCATGCTAGATTCTTTTTTAAACATTGTTTTATAAAGTGGATAGGATTGAACATTAGTTAGTTCAAGACTCTCATAGGTGAATCTAGGGTAAATTGACATGTAGGTGTAAGCACCCCATTTTTGACCGCTTGGCAATCTACACTCCGTCCAGACTTGTTTTCAAGTCATTATGGACATATTCCAATCGAATCCAATCCTCTAGTCCAAATTCCGTCTTTCCATCGCTTCGCGGGCCTGTCAAGCCCAAATAGAGGCAAAATGACCAAAATGCCCTTAGGGGCATTATCCTCTCTTATTCCAATTCCAATCCCCCTCTCGAGACAGTTTATTCCTCGAGACAGTCCGAGTAGTAAAACTACTCACAAAACCGTTAGGGTGGCGGAAACACTCACAAAACCGTTAGGGTGGCGGAAACACTCACAAAACCGTCAGAGTGGCGGAAACACTCACAACACCGTTAGAGTGACGGAAACACTCAAAACCCAGGCACGTCTCTTCAGAGTCGGTAAGACCCCTTTCCAAACCCTCTCTCGAGACAGTTTATTCCTCGAGACGGTTCCAATTCAGGCACGTCTCTTCGGAGTCGGTAAGACCCCTTTCCAATCCCTCTCTCGAGACAGTTTATTCCTCGAGACGGTTCCAATCCAGGCACGTCTCTTCGGAGTCGGTAAGACCCCTTTTCAATCCCTCTCTCGAGACAGTTTATTCCTCGAGACGGTCCGAGTAGCAAAACTACTCACACCACCGTTAGAGTAGCGGAAATACTCAACCGTTAGAGTAGCGGAAGTACTCACAAGCCGTCCGAGTAACGGAAATACTCATAGAACCGTTAGAGTAGCGGAAATACTCACAGAACCGTTAGAGTAGCGGAAATACTCAACCGTTAGAGTAGCGGAAGTACTCACAGAACCGTTAGAGTAGCGGAAATACTCAACCGTTAGAGTAGCAAAAATACTCACAGAGCCGTCCGAGTAGCGGAAATACTCACAGAACCGTTAGAGTAGCGGAAGTACTCACAAAACCGTTAGAGTAGCGGAAATACTCACAAAACCGTTAGAGTAGCGGAAGTACTCTCAAATCGTCAACCCCGTCCGAGTAGCGAAAATACTCAACCCCGTCCGAGTGGCCGAAACACTCAAAACCTAGGTCAATACCCATGTCTGTTGGTTCACTTCGGTGAAAAATGACCAAATTACCCTTTGGACCTTTTCCGGTCAAGATGACCATTTTGCCCCTAGGCATTCGAACGCCCCGGGAACCACACCGGCTCTGGGTATCAAACCGGTAACCTTCTGAGAATAATTTTTATAGTATTCTCAACCTTCCCTTCTCTTTCCGGATCATTCCGAGCCAATTCCGGCCAAACCGGTACAAAATGACCGTTTTGCCCCTGGAGGGCCGGTTTCCTTCTTCGACCACACCAGCTCTGGGTATCAAACCGGTAATGTCCCGAGAATACTTTTTATAGTGTTCTCGACCTTCCTCTACCTTTCCGGACCATTCTGAGTCAGTTCCGGCCAACCCGGTACAAAATGACCGTTTTGCCCTTGGTAGGCCGGTCTCCATTTCCGACCACGCTGGCCCTGGGAATCAAACCGGAAACCTCTGGGAACATTCTAAATAATGTTTCCAGACCCCAAGTCTTCTTCCGGGACAGTTTGAGTCTGTCCCGGCAGTTTTCCCGTCCGATTGACCGTTTTGCCCCTAAACGCTCGGTCAACCTTTCCGACACATCCAATCCTCACTTTTCAAGTCAAATACCTCCAGGACACTATTTTAAGTGTTCCTGCTCGTTTCTGGCTTTCCGGGTCATTCCCAGCTCCTTCAAATCATTCCCGGACTTTCCGGAGTCACTCCTAGTGAAGCCAGGCTAAAATTTACATGGTAGTCACTAGTACAGGCGCCCAAATCTAGTCAAAGATACGTTGCTTGCCAACCTTAATAGTTTCCTAAATGGCTGGCGCCACTAGCAGTGGCGCCAAGCCAAAAAATGGCCTGGCGCCACTCCTAGTGGCGCCAGTATAAATTTTGCCCTGGCGCCACTGCAATAGGCGCCAGGCTTGTCCAGCTTCTATAAATACAGAGCCTCGATCAACGTGAAAGGGGTCTACAAACTTAACCTAAAAATCACACAATTCGATATACAGAGCTCGAGCACCTCAAAAACCCTAGCCTCCCTAGGTTTTCCAAACCCTAGCCACCTTACACAAACCCTAGCCTCCTATACACTCACATACACCCCCGTACACTCATACCCTAACCTTCAACCATCCTTGGAAGACTTGAAGAGCTGCCATCCAAAGTCTGAAGACAACCCTTGAAGACTGAAGGTGAAGACCGAAGATCGAAGACCGCACGGCGCGCAAAATAAACAAGAAACAAGGTAGGCTCCCTATTTAAATTTCCGCACTTCCCCCCTCTCTTTTCTCTCTCCAACCCACTTGGGTTTTCTCTATTTTAATCCCCCATCTCTTTCCTGCTCTTTCTTTGCATGCTTGAAACAAGGGGATTCCCGGTCCATGTGTAGGATTGGACTATGGGAGAGTCACCGTGTCGGGGGCTTTCTTCTAGTCTAACCAAAGACCACGTGGGTCCGGCCCCCTTGATTATGTGGTGAAGCCTTAACCTTGTATGTTCACGACCCCAAATTGCATTGTGCATATCATAGTCTTGCATCTTCCAAATTCGTTTTCAAAAAGTTGTTTTCAAAAATCGTTTTCAAACTTGTTTTCAAAATTGCATCAAAAGCACTTTTTCAAAAACATGTTTTCAAAATCACAATCCTAGGGTGATTCTAGCCTTTCCATGGCTAGGGTTGCTTTAGGAAAGTGTTATATTAAAAGTGGCCTTTTGGTCTATATTTTCAAACCTTGTTTTCAAAACCACTTTCTTAAAGTGGTTCTAGCCTTCTTATGGTTAGAATTGCTTTAGGAAAGTGAGATGTTTTTACACCTTCTAAAAACTCTTTCTTCAAAAATCTCTTCCTAAAAATCTCTTTTTCAACATACTTTCCTAAAACTCCCCTCTCCAAAATTGTTTTCAAAAACTCCCTTCCAAAATCCATTTTTCAAAATTCCCTTTTTCAACTCCTTTCCAAAAACTCCTTCTCTTTAAAATCTCTTTCTAAAAACACTCCCTAGGTTCACCTTCCTAAAAACTCTTTCCAAAAATCTCTCCTAAAAATCTTTCCAAAATCTCTCGTTTCTAAAATCTTCCTTCTAGAAATTTCCTCTCTAGGATTTCCTTCCAAAATCTATGTTTCCAAAAACACACTTTCCAAAAAACTCCTCCCTAGGATTCCCTTCTAGAAAACCTTTGTTTCCCAAAACACACTTTCCGAAAATCCTCTTTCCTTAGAGCCCCAAATCAAGCCTTAGAGCCCACAATTAGGAAACCCTAATTTTCTTTCCAAAAACATGGTTTTCAAACTTGGCCCCAAACCTAGGTTTCCAAAACCTCTTGTTTTCACATCCAAACCTAGGTTTCCAAAACCTCTTGTTTTCACATCCAAACTATACATGTTTCCAAAACCTCTTTTCTACGTCAAAACTATAATTTTCCAAAACTAGGGTTTCTAGAATCTCCCTTTCCAAATCCTTGTCAAGTCCTATCTTCCCTTTAGGAAATCAAATCAAATCTCCCCGTTTAGGAAACTAGATCCTATCCTCCGTTTTTGGAAATAAAATCAAACCCTTGTTTTTAGAAACCAAATCCAATCCCTTCCTAATCCAAACCTTTCTTAATTCAATTCCTTCCTAAACCATAAGTTTCTTAAACCTAAACTTTAAATCTTTCCTTAAATTTCAAAATCTAAATCTTTCCTAAACTTCCACTTTCCTAAACCTTAAGTTCCCAAAACTTGAACATAAAAATCTTTCCTAAACTTTAAAACTCAATTTTCAAATTTTTCCTAATTCAACCCTTTCCTAATCTCAAGATTTTCTAAAACTCTAAGACTTTCTAAATCTTAAACTTTCTAAGTTTCAAATCTTTCTAAATTCTTAAACTTCAAATCTTTCCAAATCTAAGATTTTTCTAAACTCAAAACTTTCCTAATTTAAGACTTTCTTAAGTTGAAACTTTCTTAATTCAAACATTTCCTAAATTGAAAACTTTCTTTTTTCAAACCTTTCCCAAAACGAAACTTTTCTTATTTTCAAAACCTTTCTAAATTCAAACTTTCCCACTTTCAAAACTTCCCTTTTTCGAAACATTCCAAAATTCAAAACTTTCTTAACTTGAAACTTTCTAAATTCTAAGTCTTTCCTAAACTAAACTTTTCCTAATTTAAAGCATTTCTAAATTCAATATTTTCCCATTTCAAAACTTTCCAAAAATGCAACTTTCCAAAAATAACACTTTCCTAATTTGAAACTTTCCTAATCCAAATCTTTCTTAAATTCCAAGTTTCCAAATCTTTTCAAATCCTCCAAATCCAACATTCCAATCCAATCTTTCTTAATCTCAAGTCTTTCCTAGGTCTCCTCCCTTTCCTAAGTCTAGGTTTCCTAAACCTCCATCTTTCCAAAATCAAGTTTTTTCCAAAATCAATCTTTCCAAAGCAAGTCCAATCCTCTCAATTTCAATTTCTAATCTCCTCTTCTAATCTCAAATCAAATCTAGTTTTCAATTCAATTTCTTTCTTCCAATCCAATCTCTCTCTCTTCAAACCAATCTATTTTCAATCGGACTCTTATCCGAACTACGACTGACCTGATTCCCCCAAAGGGATACGTAGGCAACCTTCATAGGTGCGGTCACAATACTTTTCAAACTTTTAATTCCACCCTCATGGGTGTGGTTTCAAAATTCTTTCCAAATCTCAAATTCTAATCAATTTTCAAATTCCAATTTCAAAATTTCTATTTTCAAACTTCTATTTTCAATTTTCAAACTTTCCAATTTCAATTCTATTTCTTCAAATCTATTTTCAAATCAAAGCAATCTCTTTTCAAATCTATTTTTCAATTCTTTTCTATTGCACTTGCATATCATGCATCATATTAGTTTCTTTTCAAGCATTGTTTTCAAAGTGGATAGGATTGGCCATTAGTTAATTAAAGACTCTCATAGGTGAATCTAGGGTAAACTGACATGTAGGTACCGAAAGGGCGGGGTAGGGTGATAGCTTAGTGCGTCTTCCCTACACGTAACCAACCTCCGAACCTAGGATCACTGTTTTCAAAGACCAAAAGGAGTTATTTTTCTAAAAAGGGCTAAATGTTTTTCAAAGGTTGCCAAACAACCTATTTTCTAAAAAACTCTCTCTTGAGGAGATATTTTCAAAATCGTTTTTCAAAACCTTAAGTGTAGTTTTCGGATTATGCTTAGTTTTTAGGTGACCTAACTCACCTTAATCAAGTTAGGTGGCGACTCCGAATATTTTTCAAAAGCCCTTTATTCAAACCTGTTTTCAATTCAAACCTAGTCGCACTCATTCTTTTAGGAGGGTGAGTTCTAACGAGAGAGTACAGCATTTTTTCCGCTTGGGTGAGTATTCCTCGAGTGCGAAAAATCTGGGCGCGACAGCTGGCGACTCCACTGGGGACACTTAGAGGGTTAGGCCATAGTCATGTCTCTTTACCCTTTACCCATGTAGAGTCTTCAATTAACTTTGTTCAATCCTATTCACTTTAAATTTTCAAAACCAAATTTTCAAAATTATTTTCAAAAAAAAAAAAAAACATGCATTTGTTCATATTATCTTGTATTATGTTTGTCATTCACATACTGACACTTGCATCTTTGTTTTGTAGGTACGCATTTTGTTTAAATTTTATTAATTGTTTTACATGAATGTGATGTACAGGATGAATGGGAGTTGTTGGGCCCTTTCCTCCACTTTTAAAAAAATCACACACACACTGCATGTGCACTTGCATTCTGCATACTTGCATACCCTGATATGTCCTTTCTAGTTAGAAAGGGGGAATGGTATATTGGTTGTGGGCAAGATGCTGTGTCAGTTTCTTCGCCTACGGCCTCTTGATGGTTCCCCTGCTCGGATCACCAACCGATCATGGCACCACCTCGGGGAGTGGGCCTAGGTTTGAAGATCCGGGGACCGAGCCTTTTTAGGATGCATTAGTCAACCCTCAACCTCATACTCATATAGACACCATGCATACCCGAACCTCTGCCGGATTTAGGACACGAGCACCGTTTTCAAAATCACGGAGGAAAGGGCGACTGCTCTTACTTTCATTTATACCTGCTGTTATAATGCTTGTATTTATATAATGCCTGTCTAACTGTTCATGCATGCATGTTTACTTTGATTATACCTTCTCTCTTTATACTCTTTGCATATTCATGTTCATGCATTCAATATCCCATGTCAAGACAAGAGTTCCAAGTAACTCAAGTCACTGCATTCTCATGCATATGATCAACCCATTGAGAGTGATACCAGCGTCACTCTCCCTTGCATTGAACCTACCCAAACCCTAAGGGTTCCCGCGTAACCCTAAGGATTCATTGCATGCATCTCAATTCATTCCATAAGAGGGGCCTCAATCCCTCTATGCTCACGGAGATAGGGTTGCCAAGAAGACAAAGGGCAATCAATCAACAAGGTCTCTCAGCGACCTCCTCGACATCAAATCCCAGGAAGGTGAATCCGAAGACCCAAGAGTAGTTTAGGATCTCTCTTTGTAAAAGTAGATAGGTGGAAGTCCAAAGGAAAATGTTTCCCCTCCCCCTATTAAAATGTATTTCAATTCTTTTGTATCTTAAACCCAAAATTCAATGTATTTCTTTACTTTTATGAATGAATGCATGAATGGATGAAGGTTCCCAACTGATGGTAAGGCATCTGCATACAGGGGCAAATCCCCTGTCTCCAAAAGTGAGCCAGTGCATCATGTGTAGTCTCCCCTCTAAGTAGGGGCACCTCTAGGACATGCATTGCATAAAAATTTTCAAATTAAGGCACTAACTTCTTTTTTTTTTTTTTTTTTTTTGTCTTCTATCCTCCCCCTCCTCATTTCCAAGTACTAAGAGAACCGAAAACAGAAGCAAGACCAGAAGGGGGGTTTTTCTAAACCATTCATTTATTGTTATCATACTGCTCACATGTTCACTTTTAATATGCTCATACACCCATATCCATTCCAAGACAAGAGTTCCAAGAAACTCAAGTCATTTCATTTTCATGCATTTAATCAACTGTAGAGAGAAAGGAGCAATCCAATCTCATGTTAATCAAACCTACCAAAACTCCTAAGGGTTCTTAAACCCTAAGGATTCATGGCATGCATAGAACCATATCTCGAGAGAGGCCCAAATCTCTCTCAGTCCATGGAGGTGGGATTGCCCAAATAAAGAAAAATCAACCGGCCCACGCCGAAGAGGTACTGTATTGCATAATAGGGGCAAAACCCTGCCTCCAAAATAGACTTGTCATCATGCCTAGATTCCCTCAAAGAAGGGACCTCCATAGGACATGCATTGCATAAAACTTCCAACTTCACATACTGACTGCATTTTCTTTTTCTTTTTCTTTTTGTAGGTCAAAGAGCACGACTGAATTCATGGAATCCCTCTAGCACCTCATCAGATTCAAATTCATGGAAGGATAAACCTAGTTGTTAGAAAATACCAAACCTACATCAAAGAGCAAGAAGAACTGACCGTCCACCTACAAGACATTACCTCCACGACATGTCGCAATAATCACAATCCAAGCAGAGGAGGACTTCACTAGATGCGAAGTCTTATCAGACCCGTGCATCGCGACAACACATCCTCTAACTTCCAAATGCATGATAAATATTGTGAACTCGCCCTCCATTGATAAGCCTATTGAATGAAGCACCAAGAGGTTGATGTAGTCCCAAAACCCTATTAAGGAGTCTCACCAAAAGGCCCACAAGAAAAGGGAGGTTTTCACAAAATTTCTTTGTTTTCTTTTTCTCGCATATCTTCTTTAAATAAAAATTGCATGACATGTAATCATGTTTTAAAAAGGAAAATGGATAGTTTCTAGTTTATCCCCTTTGTCTCATACTCTTGCGGATAAATATTACTTTTAGGGATTCTTTTCCATTTTATAAATGACTCGACTTGAAGGATGTGATAGCATGGGCAACCCACTCAAAGGGGGTTAAGACCCTTGAGAGACTGAGAGAGAGAGTGAGAGATAGGAGGAAGGCAATCTCAACAAAGAAGTGCAAATTTTATTGAAGATGCGACACTTGAGTGATATCCTAGCTAAGCGATGGGCAGCCGAGTACTCAAAATGATGAGGAGCCATTGTTCTATTTACCCTAAATAAACACTATCCTTTGCTCAGCCAACTAGAGCCGTCAGTGATCTCTTTTCAGATATCCCCAAAAACCATCCCCCACATTGGGGTAAGCACAGAATAGTTGATTCAGTAGAATATGTAGGAGTTCACGGGCAGAAGCACACTATCTATAGGAACATTGTCTAAATTTTGTATAAAGGCTTTATGGACTAAGCAATTTAATTTGAAGTGATAAAAGGCCCTCATTTCTTCTACCATACACAAATAAATCCCTTTATAAAGCCCACTTGAGCCGGTTACTTTCCTTAAAAAAAAAAAAAAACCAACTAGATGATCACCGCCCACACTGGGTTAAGGCAAAAGTCATAAGTAAGATGAGCAATGATGAAAGGGTTGAGTTCCAAGAAGATATAATGAGCAATGACGAAAAGGGGTGATTTCCAAGAAGATATAATAAGCAATGATGAAAGGGTTGATTTCCAAGAAGATGTAATGAACAATGATGAAAATGGTGATCTTCAAGAAGTTATGGCGTCAAAGGCGTCTCTAAAGAAGATATTATGTTCGGGGGGATCTTCAAAGGAAGATACTGTCATCCCAAAATATAAATGAAAAATTGGCATCTCCAAGAGTTGACTTAGCAACAAATTTCTTGATGAAAAAAAAGGAGAGAATCTTAAAAGGTAGAAAGCGGTCCAGAAGAGCAACAAGAGTATGAAGGAAAGAAGAAAGCAGTGAATGGAAGTTAAGTTGCCAAAGGTGATCATTGGTCTTTTAAACAAACCCCACGAGTGATAATGTTTGAGCCTTTCTACCCTTTTCATTCATAAACCCCTTAACCTAGCCTACGTTACGGTCCAAATTAAAGTCCTTTCTGATCAAAGAAAATTGCTTAGTCCAAATAAGCCTAAACAATACCAAGACAAGTAGGGTGAGAAAGGAGAATGGGAAGGGAATGCAAGGGGCAATCTCATGCTCCAAGATGTGCTCAAATGGTTTCGGTTTAAACAACCCACTAAAAGAAGATCTTTGAGCCTAAATACCCCTTTCTTTCTTACAACCCCTAAACCCAGCCTACATTACGGTCCTAAAAGAAGTCTTCTCGGATTGAGAGCTTAGCTGTTTATCGCTCTGCAAAGGGCATGCAAGTTGTCGCTCGAGCCATGGTGGCATTTTGGAAATCAGAGAGAGAAACCCAAGTGAGCTCAGAAACTCCCCAAACAGTAACCCTGTAGAAAGTAGGGATAGGATAGCAAACCAAAAGGTCAAGATCCCTAGAGAATGGAGCAAATGCTATCACACCCCGATAAGAATGGGACAAAACTAAATGGGGCATAATCCTGGAAAGGAGCAAAATCCTGAGAGTATGGGCCCAAGGGGCAATCCTGGGGTTTTCTTTGTAAATAGTTTATATACATGTAGTACTGATGCATCCATGACATGTATAACCTATAAATCCATTTAGATTCCTGCAAAGTTTGAACCTATTCATGCATTCAATTGTATTCCTGTATAAACCTGTTCATTTGTAAGAAAGTAGGTCATGCATTTAATTCAATTTTTACATAAATCCGTGCATTTATCACAAAAAAAATGGGGGACATTGCATTTAATTCTATTCCTGTATGTGCATTGTCCAAAAATATACCATGCATTCATTTTCACTTCTGTGTGAACCTGTGCATTTATAAAAAAAAGTAGGATATGTATTCGATTCAATTCTTATATAAACATGTACATTCATAAAAAAATAATAAAATAATAAAAAATAATAAAAAAAATAGATCATGCATTTAATCCCCTGGGCAATCATCATAAAGAATGATGACACCCCTTATCGGGGCATTTTTAAACTGTTTTTGCACAAAAACTCACTCTTTGTCCTTCTGTCTCCCTCAAATAGGAAACAATAAACAAGGCAAAATATGAGAAGGAGCTAAAGCCACCCCTCAGATATCTCCAGTACCGGCTCACACCTCAGAAAGCTCAGATTTCCATGACCAACAAGAAACAAATAATGGGGCAATGACCCACCCTCGACCTCCCTAATCAAACGACTTCAAAAGAGGGGAAGTGAATAAGTGTCCAATTACCCAAAGCTGGAATAATGAGGCACATCCCCAACAATGAGCATCGCCCGCTGCCAAAGTCTAGTAAGGCTCATGAAGGTCTGTCCCACAACCATAGGGGCATATGAGTGTCCTTCCCGAATCCTGGCGAGCAATGCACGCAATCAATGGCCGACCAAGTCACCCCTTCGTGGAGACATCAACAAGTTCAAGATAAACAGAGCTAGGGCTATCATGGAGGAATGGACCAATCTTGAGAAGTATGTCAATCCCCTGAACGAGCTCTCCTATGCGTCGCAAATTCAAAATATGAGAACAAGAGCTTCATTGGGACATAGGAAAACTAGGGGCAGGAGATCAGAAGAAAAGGCCGCACAACAGAACCCAAGCTAAGAAGAGACAATCGCGACGCAGCTATTAGGAAAAGTAGGTCCTACAATGTCAGCTGAACCATCCCGAAGACCTAGGAGGAAGCCATACTCATGGGGAGTAGGGGCAGGCTCACATTCCCCAAAATGGGAGAAAGACAGGTCAGATGGGAACCACTGTCAGAAAGCAAGCTACACCAACAGGAGAGAAGTCGTGCAACCAAAGGACCAGCAAAAATGTCTTGCTCATCTGAAGGATGCCCGTCATACCAAACCCGTAGTCAGCTCAAAATAGCGTCGGCCATCCAAAAAGTCAAAAGTGGAAAACCTCGATGTCTATCTCATCCTCGAGGGTTGGCTCAACTAGAGGGAAGGGGTCGACTGGAGGCCTACTCCCCCCTCCCACCCTGGTTAGAGGGTGCTCGATTGGCAGAGTGGTGACTACCCCTAGAGCGGCTGGAGCTGCCGACAAGCTTCTATTCGGGCCATCTTCCCAAAGCAGTGACTCTTCTTAGAACCCTCATCGCCTACGCCCGCCATCCTGAAAGGTAAGTCAAGGTAAGAGGTATTAGAATTCGATATATGCAGTTAAAAAGATAAAGAAATAAAAGCAAGAAAAAAAATTAATAATGATAATAACCAAAGATAAATATAAATCAAAATGAATGACATAACTTTCATATAAATTCTACTCAAACCAATTTAAAGGGTTTCTTAAACATTTTATTCAAAGTTTCTTTTCTAAATCAACTCTCAAAGGTTCCTTAAAAATTTCTCAAAAAGTTTCTTAACCTCTTCCCTTCAAAAGTTTTTTTTTTTTTTTTCAAAAATCAGTTTCCAATGGTTTCCTATTATTGTCCTCCAAAAATTTTCAAAAAATTCATTCTTCTAAAAGTTCCTTTCCAAAAATCAGTTTTCAAAAGGTTTTCTGATTCTCTTTCCCAAAAGTTCATCTTCAAAATCAATTCTTAAAATCAAATTCTACTTCGAAAATCAGGGTCAAAATTCATTTTCAAAATCAGGTCTCAAATTTTTTCAATCCATCTCCAAGTTTTTTTGATTCAGTTCTTCAAGAAAATCCCCTTTCCAAATCCATGGCTCCCCAAACTTTTCTTTCAAAAGAGTCTTAAACAAAACAAATCCTTAAAAATTCTCTAGGTTTCACTAAAAATTCTTCCTTCCAAAATTTTTATCAAGTTTTGAAGTTTTCTATCCTAAATCCTTGTCCATCTCAAAAATCTTCAAATCCGAAAGAGTTCTTAAATTCTTACCTCCAAAATGTCTCCTAAAATGCTATTTTCCAAAATCTTTCTAAGTTTTCTGTCCAATAAGATTTCAAAACTCAAGTCTTAGGTCAAAATGAATTCCCTCCAAATTCTGGGTAGTTTTGCCCTTTTTCCCGCCAACACTCATTTTCGAAGGCCTTTTGGGCCCATTATCTGTTTTCGACCACCGTTGTCGAAGGATTTCCAGTGTCCGTCCCTCCGACTGCCTCGCGGTCAACATGGGACTCTTACTCTTATCGTTTTCTATCTTTGACAAGCAAAGACAAAAAAAGAGGGGCAGCTGTAAGCACCACATTTTTTACCGCTCAGCAGTCTACACTCCGTCCAGACTTGTTTTCAAGTCATTATGGACATATTCCAATCGAATCCAATCCTCTAGTCCAAATTCCGTCTTTCCAACGCTTCGCGGGCCTGTCAGGCCCAAATAGAGGCAAAATGACCAAAATGCCCTTAGGGGCATTATCCTTTCTTATTCCAATTCCAATCCCCCTCTTGAGACAGTTTATTCCTCGAGACGGTCCGAGTAGTAAAACTACTCACAAAACCGTTAGGGTGGCAGAAACACTCACAAAACCGTTAGGGTGGCGGAAACACTCACAACACCGTTAGAGTGACGGAAACACTCAAAACCCAGGCACGTCTCTTCGGAGTCGGTAAGACCCCTTTCTAATCCCTCTCTCGAGACAGTTTATTCCTCGAGACGGTTCCAATCCAGGCACGTCTCTTCGGAGTCGGTAAGACCCCTTTCCAATCCCTCTCTCGAGACAGTTTATTCCTCGAGACGGTTCCAATCCAGGCACGTCTCTTCGGAGTCGGTAAGACCCCTTTTCAATCCCTCTCTCGAGACAGTTTATTCCTCGAGACGGTCCGAGTAGCAAAACTACTCACACCACCGTTAGAGTAACGGAAATACTCAACCGTTAGAGTAGCGGAAGTACTCACAAGCCGTCCGAGTAGCGAAAATACTCAGAGAACCGTTAGAGTAGCGGAAATACTCACAGAACCGTTAGAGTAGCGGAAATACTCAACCGTTAGAGTAGCGGAAGTACTCACAGAACCGTTAGAGTAGCGGAAATACTCAACCGTTAGAGTAGCGGAAATACTCACAGAGCCGTCCGAGTAGCGGAAATACTCACAGAACCGTTAGAGTAGCGGAAGTACTCACAAAACCGTTAGAGTAGCGGAAATACTCACAGAACCGTTAGAGTAGCGGAAGTACTCTCAAATCGTCAACCTCGTCCGAGTAGCGGAAATACTCAACCCCGTCCGAGTGGCGGAAACACTCAAAACCTAGGTCAATACCCATGTCTGTTGGTTCACTTCGGTGAAAAATGACCAAATTACCCTTTGGACCTTTTCCGATCAAGATGACCATTTTGCCCCTAGGCATCCGAACGCCCCGGGAACCACACCGGCTCTGGGTATCAAACCGGTAACCTTTTGAGAATACTTTTTATAGTATTCTCAACCTTCCCTTCTCTTTCCGGATCATTCCGAGCCAATTCCGGCCAAACTGGTACAAAATGACCGTTTTGCCCCTGGAGGGCCGGTTTCCTTCTTCGACCACACCGGCTCTGGGTATCAAACCGGTAATGTCCCGAGAATACTTTTTATAGTGTTCTCGACCTTCCTCTACCTTTCCGGACCATTCTGAGTCAGTTCCGGCCAACCCGGTACAAAATGACCATTTTGCCCTTGGTAGGCCGGTCTCCATTTCCGACCACGCTGGCCCTAGGAATCAAACCGGAAACCTCTGGGAACATTCTAAATAATGTTTCCAGACCCCAAGTCTTCTTCCGGGACAGTTTGAGTCTGTCCCGGCAGTTTTCCGGTCCGATTGACCGTTTTGCCCCTAAACGCTCGGTCAACCTTTTCGATACATCCAATCCTCACTTTTCAAGTCAAATACCTCCAGGACACTATTTTAAGTGTTCCTTCTCGTTTCCGGCTTTCCGGGTCATTCCCGGCTCCTTCAAATCATTCCCGGACTTTCCGGAGTCACTCCTAGTGAAGCCAGGCTAAAATTTACATGGTAGTCACTAGTACAGGTGCCCAAATCTAGTCAAAGTTACGTTGCTTGCCGACCTTAATTGTTTCCTAAATGGCTGGCGCCACTAGCAGTGGCGCCAAGCCAAAAAATGGCCTGGCGCCACTAGGAGTGGCGCCAGTATTAATTTTGCCCTAGCGCCACTGCAATAGGCGCCAGGCTTGTCCAGCTTCTATAAATACAGAGCCTCGATCAACATGAAAGGGGTCTGCAAACTTAACCTAAAAATCACACAATTCGATATACAGAGCTCGAGCACCTCAAAAACCCTAGCCTCCCTAGGTTTTCCAAACCCTAGCCACCCTACACAAACCCTAGCCTCCTATACACTCACATACACCCCCGTACACTCATACCCTAACCTTCAACCATCCTTGGAAGACTTGAAGAGCTGCCATCCAAAGTCTGAAGACAACCCTTGAAGACTGAAGGTGAAGACCGAAGATTCGAAGACCGCACGGCGCGCAAAATAAACAAGAAACAAGGTAGGCTCCCTATTTAAATTTCCGCACTTCCCCCCTCTCTTTTCTCTCTCCAACCCACTTGGGTTTTCTCTATTTTAATCCCCCATCTCTTTCCCGCCATTTATTTGCATGCTTGAAACAAGGGGATTCCCGGTCCATGTGTAGGATTGGACTATGGGAGAGTCACCGTGTCGGGGGCTTTCTTCTAGTCTAACCAAAGACCACGTGGGTCCGGCCCCCTTGATTATGTGGTGAAGCCTTAACCTTGTATGTTCACGACCCCAAATTGCATTGTGCATATCATAGTCTTGCATCTTCCAAATTCGTTTTCAAAAAGTTGTTTTCAAAAATCGTTTTCAAACTTGTTTTCAAAATTGCATCAAAAGCTCTTTTTCAAAAACATATTTTCAAAATCACAATCCTAGGGTGATTCTAGCCTTTCCATGGCTAGGGTTGCTTTAGGAAAGTGTTATATTAAAAGTGGCCTTTTGGTCTATATTTTCAAACCTTGTTTTCAAAACCACTTTCTTAAAGTGGTTCTAGCCTTCTTATGGTTAGAATTGCTTTAGGAAAGTGAGATGTTTTTACACCTTCTAAAAACTCTTTCTTCAAAAATCTCTTCCTAAAAATCTCTTTTTCAACATACTTTCCTAAAACTCCCCTCTCCAAAATTGTTTTCAAAAACTCCCTTCCAAAATCCATTTTTTAAATTTCCCTTTTTCAACTCCTTTCCAAAAACTCCTTCTCTTTAAAATCTCTTTCTAAAAACACTCCCTAGGTTCACCTTCCTAAAAACTCTTTCCAAAAATCTCTCCTAAAAATCTTTCCAAAATCTCTCGTTTCTAAAATCTTCCTTCTAGAAATTTCCTCTCTAGGATTTCCTTCCAAAATCTATGTTTCCAAAAACACACTTTCCAAAAAACTCCTCCCTAGGATTCCCTTCTAGAAAACCTTCGTTTCCCAAAACGCACTTTCCGAAAATCCTCTTTCCTTAGAGCCCCAAATCAAGCCTTAGAGCCCACAATTAGGAAACCCTAATTTTCTTTCCAAAAACATGGTTTTCAAACTTTGCCCCAAACCTAGGTTTCCAAAACCTCTTGTTTTCACATCCAAACCTAGGTTTCCAAAACCTCTTGTTTTCACATCCAAACTATACATGTTTCCAAAACCTCTTTTCTACGTCAAAACTATAATTTTCCAAAACTAGGGTTTCTAGAATCTCCCTTTCCAAATCCTTGTCAAGTCCTATCTTCCCTTTAGGAAATCAAATCAAATCTCCCCGTTTAGGAAACTAGATCCTATCCTCCGTTTTTGGAAATAAAATCAAACCCTTGTTTTTAGAAACCAAATCCAATCCCTTCCTAATCCAAACCTTTCTTAATTCAATTGCTTCCTAAACCATAAGTTTCTTAAACCTAAACTTCAAATCTTTCCTTAAATTTCAAAATCTAAATCTTTCCTAAACTTCCACTTTCCTAAACCTTAAGTTCCCAAAACTTGAACATAAAAATATTTCCTAAGCTTTAAAACTCAATTTTCAAATTTTTCCTAATTCAACCCTTTCCTAATCTCAAGATTTTCTAAAACTCTAAGACTTTCTAAATCTTAAACTTTCTAAGTTTCAAATCTTTCTAAATTCTTAAACTTTCTTAAACTTCAAATATTTCCAAATCTAAGATTTTTCTAAACTCAAAACTTTCCTAATTTAAGACTTTCTTAAGTTGAAACTTTCTTAATTCAAACATTTCCTAAATTGAAAACTTTCTTTTTTCAAACCTTTCCCAAAACGAAACTTTTCTTATTTTCAAAACCTTTCTAAATTCAAACTTTCCCACTTTCAAAACTTCCCTTTTTCGAAACATTCCAAAATTCAAAACTTTCTTAACTTGAAACTTTCTAAATTCTAAGTCTTTCCTAAACTAAACTTTTCCTAATTTAAAGCATTTCTAAATTCAATATTTTCCCATTTCAAAACTTTCCAAAAATGCAACTTTCCAAAAATAACACTTTCCTAATTTGAAACTTTCCTAATCCAAATCTTTCTTAAATTCCAAGTTTCCAAATCTTTTCAAATCCTCCAAATCCAACATTCCAATCCAATCTTTCTTAATCTCAAGTCTTTCCTAGGTCTCCTCCCTTTCCTAAGTCTAGGTTTCCTAAACCTCCATCTTTCCAAAATCAAGTTTTTTCCAAAATCAATCTTTCCAAAGCAAGTCCAATCCTCTCAATTTCAATTTCTAATCTCCTCTTCTAATCTCAAATCAAATCTAGTTTTCAATTCAATTTCTTTCTTCCAATCCAATCTCTCTCTTCAAACCAATCTATTTTCAATCGGACTCTTATCCGAACTACGACTGACCTGATTCCCCCAAAGGGATACGTAGGCAACCTTCATAGGTGCGGTCACAATACTTTTCAAACTTTTAATTCCACCCTCATGGGTGTGGTTTCAAAATTCTTTCCAAATCTCAAATTCCAATCAATTTTCAAATTCCAATTTCAAAATTTCTATTTTCAAACTTCTATTTTCAATTTTCAAACTTTCCAATTTCAATTCTATTTCTTCAAATCTATTTTCAAATCAAAGCAATCTCTTTTCAAATCTATTTTTCAATTCTTTTCTATTGCACTTGCATATCATGCATCATATTAGTTTCTTTTCAAGCATTGTTTTCAAAGTGGATAGGATTGGCCATTAGTTAATTAAAGACTCTCATAGGTGAATCTAGGGTAAACTGACATGTAGGTACCGAAAGGGCGGGGTAGGGTGATAGCTTAGTGCGTCTTCCCTACACGTAACCAACCTCCGAACCTAGGATCACTGTTTTCAAAGACCAAAAGGAGTCATTTTTCTAAAAAGGGCTAAATGTTTTCCAAAGGTTGCCAAACAACCTATTTTCTAAAAAAACCCTCTCTTGAGGAGATATTTTCAAAATCGTTTTTCAAAACCTTAAGTGTAGTTTTCGGATTATGCTTAGTTTTTAGGTGACCTAACTCACCTTAATCAAGTTAGGTGGCGACTCCGAATCTTTTTCAAAAGCCCTTTATTCAAACATGTTTTCAATTCAAACCTAGTCGCACTCATTCTTTAAGGAGGGTGAGTTCTAACGAGAGAGTACAGTATTTTTCCCGCTTGGGTGAGTATTCCTCGAGTGCGAAAAATCTGGGCGCGACAGTAGGTACCGAAAGGGCGGGGTAGGGTGATGGCTTAGTGTGTCTTCCCTATACGTAACCAACCTCCGAACCTAGAATCACTGTTTTCATAGACCAAAAAGAGTTATTTTTCAAAAAGGGCTAAATGTTAAGGTTGCCAAACAACCTGTTTTCTTAAAAACTTTCTCTTAAGGATATTTTTCAAAATCGTTTTCCAAAATCCTAAGTGTAGTTTTTGGATTATGCTTAGTTTTTAGGTGACCTAACTCACTTTAAGCAAGTTAGCTGGCGACTCCAAATTTTTTTTAAAAGCCCTTTATTCAAACCAATTTTTCAATTCAAACCTAGTCGCACTCATTCTTCTAGGAGGGTGAGTTCTAACAAGAGAGTACAGTATTTTTTCCACTTGTGTGTGTATTCCTCGAGTGCGAAAAATCTGGGCGAGACAAGGTGCACATGCAGTGTGTGTGTGATTTTTAAAAGCGGAGGAAAGAGCCCAATAACTCCCATTCATCCTATTCATCACATTCAATACATGGAAGTTAATAAAATTTAAATAAAATGTGTACCTACAAAACAAAGATGCAAGAGTTAGTACATAGATGGCAAACTTAATACAAGATAATATGAATAAATGCATGTTTTTTTTTTGTTTGAAAACAATTTTGAAAATTTGGTTTTGCAAATTTAAAGTCAATAGGATTGAACAAGTTAATTGAAGACTCTAAATGGGTGAAGGGTAAAAGGCATGACTAACGGCCTAACCCTCTAAATGTCTCCAGCGAAGTCACTAGTTATCGCGCCCAGATTTTTGCACTCAAGGAATACACACACAAGCGGGAGAAACACTGTACTCTCTTGTTAGAACTCACCCTCCTAGAAGAATGAATGCGACTATATTTAAATTGAAAATAGATTTGAATAAAGGGCTTTCGAAAAAAGTTTGGAGTCACCACTTAACTTGATTAAGGTGAATTAGGTCACCTAAAAACTAAGCATAATCCGAAAACTACACATAGGGTTTTGGAAAATGATTTTGAAAATACTACCTCAAAAGAGGGTTTTTTAAGAAAACAGATTTTTGACAACCTTTATAAAACATTTAAGCCTTTTTTGAAAAATAACTCCATTTTAGTCTTTCGAAAACAGTGATCTAGGTTCGAAGGTTGGTTACGTGTAAGGAAGACGCACTAAGCCATTACCCTACCCCGCCCTTGCGACACCTACATGTCTATTTACCCTAGATTCACCTATGAGAGTCTTCAACTAACTAATGTTCAATCCTATCCACTTTATAAAAGAATTTTTCAAAGGCATGATGCATGATATGGTAGTGCAAGAAAAGAGAATTGAAAAATAGATTTGAAATAGATTTGAAAGGAAATTGATTTGATTTGATAAGAGAGATTTGAAATTCGAAAGTTTTAGAAATTGAAAATAGAGATTTAGAAATAGATTTTTGGAATTAGAAAAATAGATTATGGAATTGAAAACTCGAAGAAAATTGTAGAATTGGAGATTTGAAAAAGATTGTGGCAATAAAAATTTGAAAAATGTTGTGACCACACCCATGAAGGTTGCCTACGTATCTTTTTGGAGGAATCAGGTCAGTCGTAGTTCGGACAAGAGTCTAATTAAAAATAGAAGAGTTGATTTGGAAAAGAGTTGGAGTTGGGATTCGAATTGGAATTAGAAGATTTGAAAAGATTGGTTCTGAAAGACTTGGTTTTAGGAAACCTAGACTTAGGAACTTAGAAAAGAAAGATTGAACTTGACTTGAAAAGATTTTTGAAAAGAATTGACTCAAGTATTGGACTCGAAAGATTAGAGGGGCTTGAATTTAGGAAGGGTTCGAATTTGGAAAGTTCCATTTTAGGAAAGTGTCATTTTAGGAAAGGATTTGAATTAGGAAAGTTTCACTTTAGGAAAGTTTTAGAATTAAGAAAGTTTCATTTTAAGAAAGGTTTTGAAATAGGAAAGGTTTCGAAAAAGGAAATGTTTCACTTTAGGAAAATTTTGATTTAGGAAAATCTTGACTTAAGAAAGTTTCGACTTTAGAAAGTTTTCAAAATAGGAATGTTTCAATTTGGAATGTTTTGAAATAAGGAAGTTTTGAAAATAAGAAAGTTTTGAGTTTAGAAAGTTTTAGATTTAGAAATATTTGAAGTTTAGGAAAGCTTAGAATTTTAGAAAGATTTGGGTTTAGAAAGATTTGAAATTTAAAAAGTTTAAGAGTTTGAGTTTCAGAAAATCTTGAGATTAGGAAAGGTTTGAGTTTAAGAAAGATTTGAAAACTTAGATTTAAAAAGTTAAGATTTGAAAATGAATAGAATTAGGAAAGGGTTGAATTAGGAAAGATTTGGATTTTGAGTTTTAAAATTTAGGAAATATTTTTATATTCAAGTTTTGGAAACTTAAGATTTAGGAAAGTAGAAGATTAGGAATGAGTTGAATTAGGAAAGATTTGGATTTTGTTTCTGAGAAGAAGTGTTTTGATTTTGTTTCCAAAAACGGAAGATTGGATTTGGCTTCTTAAAGGGAATATTAGATTTGACAAGGATTTGGAAAATGAAGTTTTAGAAACCCTAGATTTGGAAGACTATAGTTTTGACATAGAAAATAGGTTTTGAAAATATGTAGAGTTTTGATGTAGAAAACAAAAGGTTTTGGAAACCTAGGTTTTGAGGCCAAAGTAAAGGATTGAAAATCATGCTTTTGGGAAGGAAAATTAGGGTTTCCTAATTGTGGGTTCTAGGAGTGACTCCGGAAGGTCCAGGGATGAATTGAAGGGGCCGAGAATGACCAGGAGATCCGGAAAGGGACAGGAACCCTTAAAATAATGTCTCGGGGACAAAGGACTTGAAAAATGATGACAAGATTTGTTAGAAGGGTTGACCGGGCCATTAGGGGCAAAACGGTTAACTGGGCCAGAAAGTTGCCTGGACGAACTCAAAATGTCCTGGAAGGAGACTCGAGATTTGGAAACATTATTTAGAATGTTCCCAAAGGTTACTGGTTTGATACCCAGAACCGATATGGTCGGAAAAGGCGACTGGCCCACTAGGGGCAAAACGGTCATTTTGCACCGGGTTTGCCGAAATTGACTCGGAATAATCCGAAAAGGTAAAGAAAGGTTGAGAATACTATAGGAAGCATTCTTGGGAGGTTACCGGTTTGATACCCAGAGCCGGTGTGGTTCCCGGGGCATTTTGGATGCCTAGGGGCAAAATGGTCATTTCACTTCAAGTGGGCCCGTAGAAGAAACCAGTGGACTAAATTCAAGTTTATAAGGTAGTTTAGAGTCTGGATTTGCGTGTGATGTGTAAAAGTGAGCTCAGTTGGACTAGAGATTGCTGAGTGGGCAAAAATGAGGTGCTTACAGATTTCACTTAATTTTAGGTGACCTATCACATCTTTAACTATATTAGGTGGAGACTCCAAACTTTTTCCAAAAATCCTTTATTCCAATCAAGTTTTCAAGATTAAACCCCCATCGCACATGTCCTTTTAGGAGGGTAAGTTATAACAGAGAGAGAACAGATTCCACCTGAGTCAAAACTTGGACTCGAGTCAAAAAACTAAGGCGCGACACTGAGAAGACATCCTCGGACGTCGTGGGTCTTACAAGCTTTCATCTAGGCATGGTCATAAAGCTCTCTTATTTTAAGCATAGTAGAAGATGGGGATTAAAATGGAGAATAGCTCAAGTGATGTAGGAGAGAGAAGAAAGAGGGGATAAGCTTAAATAGAGTATACCTTTGGTCATATAGTCGTCAATCCACCATTGTTTAAAGCTTGAACTTTGTAAACACCCCATTTTTGACCGCTCGACAGTCTACAGTCCGTCTAGACTTGTATTCAAGTCAATGTGGACATATTCTGAGTCAAATTAACTTTTCGAGTCAAATCAATAGTCCGTCTATCCATTGCTTTGAGGGCCCACTAGGCCCAAATAGAGGCAAAGTGACCAAAATGCCCTTAGGGGCATTGTTTGGTCCAATTCCAAATCAAGCACGTCTTTCTGAAGATGGTATGTCCCCTTTCCAATTCCATTAGGCGCGTCTTTCCAAAGACGGTAAGTCCGCTTTCCAATTCTTTTTCCAATTCCAATTCCAATCCGTCTCTTGAGAAAGCTAATTCCTCAAGACGGTAAGTCTATCCAATCCGGCACATTTTTTGGAAAAAGTTTTTTCGGAACGGTAAGTCCCTTTAAATATGTCAACCGAGACGAGACCCCAAGTCCCCGAGATGGTAGAATGGTCCACCTTTGGCGCTTACTAGCCCATCAATGCAGAAATGTTCGTTTTGGCACGCCTTTTGAGAAAGTTGACTTCTCAGGCGCTAAGTCCCTTTAGCAGTTTCCCGAGATCAGGCAGTCCCGGGAATGATTGCGAACCGTCAAAGTAGCGGAAGTACTCGTAAACATCGCAACCGTTAGAATAACGGAAATACTCACAAACAGGTCGATATAGAGAATTGCCAACAACTCCCTGTATCACGAGACCGTCGTCAAAGTGACAGAAATACTCAAAACCCAGGTCAACACCAGTGTCTGCTAGTCCACTTCGGTGAAAAATGACCAAACTGCCCCTAGGGCCATTTTCCAACACGTTTCTTGAGAACATACCTAAGTCCTTAGAATGGTAAGTCCACCCCTTCTAATATTGTCTTAAAAGCAATCCGGCATGATTAGGTGCCTTCTAGTCAATTTCGGGCCAGTTCCGAGACTTTCCGGTCAAAATGACCATTTTGCCCCTAGGCATCTAAACGCCCCGGGAACCACACCGGCTCTAGGTATCAAACTGGTAACCTCCCGAAAATGCTTTTTATAGTATTCCTGACCTTCCTTTATCTTTCCGGATCAGTCCGAGTTAGTTCCGGCAAACCCGGTGCAAAATGATTGTTTTGCCCCTGGTGGGCCGATCGCCTTTTCCGACCACACCAGCTTTAGGTATGAAACCGACAACCTCCTGGAACATTCTAAATAATATTTCCAAATCTCAAGTCTTCTTCCGGGACATTCTGAGTCCGTCCCGGTAGCTTTCCGGCCCGATTGACCGTTTTACCCCTAATGGCTCGGTCAACCTTTTCGATAATTCTTATCATCCTTTTTCAGGTCAAATACCTCCAGGACCCTGTTCTAAAGGTTCCTGCCCTTTTTCGGCCTTCCAGGCCACTCCCAGTCCCTTAAATGCTTCCTGGACCTTCTAGAGTCACTCATAGTGAAACCATGCTAAAAATTGCATGGTAGTCAGTAGTAAAGGTGCCCAAATCTTCTCAAGATACGTTGAGTGGCGCCAGAAGTATTTTTGGCCGGGTGCCACTGCAACAAGTGCTAAGTCATTCCTTTGTTTATAAATATATAACCTCCTCCAGCGTCAAAAAGGTCCGCAAACTCAGTCTAAAAACCCTACTTTTTGATATATAGAGCTCGTAACCTCTCTAAACCCTAGTCTCCTTAGGTTTTCTTAAATCCTAGCCTCCTATACACTCATACACTCTCATATATTCATACACTAGCCTCAAACCCTCCATTGAAGGCTTGGATTGCTGCAACTACAAAGCTTTGAAGATCGAAGACAAACTCTTGAAGACTGAAGTGAAGATCGAAGCAAGAGAAGCAAAGCAAAGCGCGCACAGCTAAGAAAAATAAAGAAGACACAAGGTAGGCTTCTTATTTACGTTTACGCATCTTCCCCCCTCTCTTCTGTCTCCTAACCCACTTGGGTTTTCTTCTATTTTAATCCCCCATGATTATGTGGTGAAACCTTAACCTTGTATGTTCACGACCCCAATTTGCATTGTGCATATCATGATCTTGCATTCCTCCAAAATTCATTTTTTTTAAACTTGTTTTCAAAAACTTGCATTAACATCATTTTCAAAATTGCATCAAAATCTTCTTTTTCAAAACTTGTTTTCAAAACCACAATCCTAAGGTGGTTCTAGCATTTCCATGGTTAGGCTTGGTTTAGGAAAGTGTTACAGTTAAAGTGACCAATATGGTCTATATTTTCAAATCCTCGTTGTTTTCAAAACCACTATCCTAAAGTGGTTGTAGCCTTCTTGTGATTAGAATCGCTTTAGGAAAGTGAGATATTTTTTATAAACTTTCTAAATTCTCTCTTTTCAAATCTTTCTTTCTAAGAACCTCTTTTCCAACACACTTTCTAAAAAATTCTCTTCAATCTCCTCTTCAAATTTCCTTTCCAAGATTGTTTTTAAAAACTCCCTCCAAAAATCTATTTTCAAAACTTCTTTTTAAACTCATTTCCAAAACACTCTCTTCAAAATTCATTTCCTAAAAACACTCCCTAGGTTTCCTTCTTAGAAAACTCTCTCCCTAAATCTCTTTCCTAAAAACACTTTCCTAAAAAACTTCCTCCAAAGTCTTCTTTCTAAAACTCCTCTCAAATTCACTTTCTAAAAACTCCTCTCTAAAAGTTCATTTCCCAAAACACTTTTCTCAAAGTTCACTATCCAAAGACGCTCCTTACGTTTCCTTCCTAAACAACTTTTCCTAAAAATCTCTTTCTAAAAACTCCTCACTAGGATTTCTTTCCAAAAAACTCCTTTTTCAAGTTTACTTTCCAAAAACTCCTCTCTAGGATTTTTTTTCCAAAAATCCTTCTTTCTAAAAAACTCACTTTCTAAAAACTCTTTCCTTAGAGCCTAAGTTAAATCCTAAAACCCACAATTAGCAAACCCTAATTTTCCTTCCCAAAAACATGATTTCCAATCCCTTATTTTTGCCTCAAAACCTAGGTTTCCAAAATCTCTTGTTTCTATATTAAAATTATAGATATTCTCAAAACCCCTTTTCTACATCAAAACTACAGTCTTCCCAAAACTAGAATTTCTAAAACTTTCCTTTTCAAATTCATGCCAAATCCAATCTTCCATTTAGGAAACCAAATCCAATCTCCCATTTAGGAAACTAGATACTATCCTCCGTTTTTGGAAACCAAATCAAAACATCTCTTTTTAGAAACAAAATCCAACCCTTTGTTTTAGGAAATAGGAATCTCAATCCTTCCAAACCCAAATCTTTCCTAATTCAACTCCTTCCTAATCTAGTACTTTCCTAAACCTTAAGTTTCCTAAACTTAAACTTTTGAATCTTTCCTTACACTTTAAGCTTTCAAACCTTTCTTAATTCCATCCCTTTCCATATCTTAACTTTCCAAATCTAAGTTTTCAAACCCTTCTTAAACTCAAAACCTTTCCTAATTTAAAGAAATTCTAAAACTCAAACTTTGAATCTTTCAAAAATTTTAAACTTCCCTAAACTTCAAATCTTTCCAAATCTAAAACTTTCTAAATTTGAAACTTTCCAAATTCATAACTTCCCTAATTCAAAACTTTCTTAATCCAAACCTTTCCTAAATTGAAACTTTTCTAAAACAAAACTTTCCAAAAATGACACTTTCCTATTTTGAAACTTTCCTAAATCAAATCTTTCCTAATTCAAACCCTTCCTGAATCTAGTCTTTCTTCGATCTTCCAAGTCTAACATTCAAGTCAAGTCTTTCTTAATCTCGAGTCCTTTCTAAATCCTATCTTCCTAGGTCTAGGGTCTCTATTCTTCCATTTCAAATTCCAATCTTCTATTCTAAATTCAAATCAAATCCAAATTCCAATTCAATTTCTTTTTCCAATCAAACCTTCTATTTTCTATCGGACTCTTGTTCGAACTACGACTGACTTGATTACTCCGAAAGGATACGTAGGCTACTCTCATGGGTGCGGTCACAACCTTTTTCAAATCTCCAATTCCACAATCTTCTTCAAGTTCCCAATTTCCTTATCTCTTCCAAGTTTCGAATTCCAAATTTTTATTTCCAAATCTGTATTTCCAATTTCTAAAACTTTCCAATTTCAAGTCTATCTTTTCAAATCTCTTTTAAATCAAATCAATTTCTTTTCAAATCTATTTCCAAATCTATTTTCCAACTCTCTTTTCTTGCACTTTCATATCATGCATCATGTCTTTTTAAACATTCTTTTTCTAAAGTGGATAGGATTGAACATTTGTTAGTTGAAGACTCTCATAGGTGAATCTAGGATAAATAGACATGTAGGTACTGCAAGGGCAGGGTAGGGTAATGGCTTAGTGCATTTTTCCTACACGTAACCAACCTCCGAACCTAGAATCGCTGTTTTCAAAGACCAAAATGGAGTTTATTTTCAAAAAGGGCTTAAAAGTTTTCCAAAGGTTGCCAAACAACCTATTTTCCTAAAAACCCTCTCTAGAGGTAGCATTTTCAAAAATCGTTTTCAAAAACCCTAAGTGTAGTTTTTGGATTGTGTTTAGTTTTTAGGTGAGCTAACTCACCTTAATCAAGTTAGGTGGCGACTCCAAATGTTTTCCAAAAGCCCTTTATTCAAACCAATTTTCACTTCAAACATAGTCGCACTCATGCTTCTAGGAGGGTGAGTTCTAACGAAAGGGTACAGTGTTTTTTCCCCTTATGTGTGTATTCCTCGAGTGCGAAAAATCTGGATACGACAGTTGGTGACTCCGCTGGGGACACTTAGAGGGTTAAGCCTTAGTCATATCTTTTTACCCTTCACCCATATAGAGTCTTCAATTAACTTGTTCAATCCTATTCACTTTAATTTTGAAACCAAATTTTCAAGATTATTTTCAAAAAACATGCATTTATTCATGTTATCTTGAATTAAGTTTGTCATCCACATACTAACTCTTGCATCTTTGTTTTGTAGGTGCGCTTTTTTTTTAAATTTTAACTGCCATGCATGAATGTGATGAACAGAAAGAATGGGAGTTGTTGGGTTCTTTCTTCCGCTTTCAAAAATCACACACACACTGCATATGCACCTGCATTTTGCATACTTGCATTTTACCCTGATATGACCTTTCTAGTTAGAAAGGGGGAACGGTATATTGGTTGTGGGCAAGATGTTGTGGCAGTTTCTTCACCTACGGCCTCTTGATGATTCCTTTGCTCGGATCACCAACCAATCATGGCACCACCTCGGGGAGTGGGCCTAGGTTTGAAAATCCGGGGACCGAGCCTTTTTAGGACACATTAGTCAACCCTCAACCTCATACTCACATAGACACCATGCATAGCCGAACCTCTGCCTGATTTAAGATATGTGCACTGTTTTCCAATACCATGGAGAAAAGGGCGACTGCTCTTACTTTCATTTATACCTGCTTATTCATGTTGTTATAATGAATGTATTCTTACTGTTATAATGATTGTCTAACTGCTCATGCATGCACGTTTACCTTGCTATTGCGTTCTCTCTCCTTATACTCTTTGCATATCCATGTTCATGCATTCAATATCCCATGTCAAGACAAAAGTTCCAAGGAACTCAAGTCACTGCATTCTCATGCATATGATCAACCCAATGAGAGTGACACCAAGGTCACTTTCCCTTGCATTAGACCTACCCAAACCCTAAGGGTTTCCATGTTAACCCTAAGGAACCATTGCATGCATTTTTAAGTCATCTCATAAGAGGGGCCCCAATCCCTCTATGCTCACGGAGATAGGATTGTCATAAAGACAAGGGGCAATCAATCAACAAGGTCTCTTAGCGACCTCCTTAACATCAAATCCAACGAAGGCGAATTTGAAGACTCAAGAGTAGTTTAGGTTTTTCCTTTGTAAAACTAGATAGGTGGAAGTCCAAAGGAAAATGTTCCCCCTTCCCCCTGTTAAAATGCATTTCAATTCTATTGTATCTTAAACCCAAAGTTCAATGTACTTCTTTATTTTTACAAATGAATTGAGGGATGATTGTATGAATGGATGAAGGTTCCCGCTCAATAGTAAGGTATCTGCATATAGGGGCAAATCCCCTATCTCCAAAAGTGAGCCAATTTACCATATTTAGCTTCCCTCCTAAAGAGGGGCACCCTAGGACATGCATTGCATAAAGCTCTCTAAAAACTAGAAATTGACTTGTGATTTGTGTTTTTGTCTTTTTCTTTCTTCCTTTTTATTTACAGAGGTCACCCTGCACTGAGTCAATATTGCTCCCAAAAAGGGGCAACATCCACCTAGGGATCCCATTATCACCCGACAAAGAGCATCACTGATGGTTGCTAACCCTAAAGAATCATCTCAAGTCTCTTGGGAAGAGGTCAACGAAATGAGGACCAAGATGGATGAGATGCTCAAACTCATTCAAACTATGGCTATGAAGGATGCTGCTAGACCTGCTAATCTAAGGATCGTGCTTCAGTCTGACAATGTTGGGAGGACTAAGGAAGATGCCAAAGGGATTAGCGCTAAAGAGGACGAGACCATATTACTTTCACCTGTCGTAACGAAGGCCCCCCTAGACCTTCTCAGTTTGAAAATCTAAGGGCTAGGGGATTCACTGCGAAGTCTCCATGGCCACGACATTTACGGGTTCCCTGCCTATGACGAGTTATGTTTCTTTCCTGACCACCCGAGACCTGCTAGGTTCAAAATGCCCGACTTCCAGAAGTATAACGGCACTGGTAACCCCGTCGCTCATCTTCATCTCTATGCTGGAGCGCTAAGTGGTCACGGCAACGATCCGAAGCTCCTCATGCAGCTATTCCAACATAGCCTCACGGGGTCTGCTCTACAATGGTTTGCTCGTCTGGACCTAAGGAAGATCACAACCTAGATCGAGCTGGTCAATGCATTTAAAGCCCAATATCATCACAATATTGATCTCACCTCTGACCGATGGTCCCTGATGACTATGAGCAAGGGTGAAAAGGAAAGCTTCAAGAAGTATGCCTTGAAATGGAGAGAAGCTGCCGCACAAGTCAATCTCCCACTGGAAGATAAGGAGTACATACAACTGTTTGTGCACACTTTTCAAGGTATATACTATGAGAAGCTCTGCACAAGTGTAGGGAAAAGCATCTCCGAGCTCATCATGCAAAGGGAGATGATAGAAAATGGCCTTAAGACAGGGAGGATTACGGACCCCTACGCCAAGACTGGAGAAAGTACCACCAACATAGCTAAGAGAGTGGCTACTACAAAGGGAAAAATCAGGAAGGAAAGCGAAGTGTCTGCCATCTTGCCTGGCCAACCACCCCAATACCATCCACCACTACAATCACACCCTCTCCTGCCCTTACCCACCTTAAAAATGCCTATTCCAACCTCCAACAATGGTCCCGCTGGGGCACGACCCAACTTTAATAGACCTGCTCGACGCATTGGTACCTTCAACACCTTAGCCTGCACCCAAACTGAGGCCTACCATAACTTGTTGAAGAACAATATCCTGAAACCCAAACCTGCTCGCCTATTGCCAAGCCCTCTACCCCCAACCTTTAATGCTGCCCTTACATGTGAATACCATTCGGGTGGCCAAGGGCACGACACCGAAAGCTGCTTTGCTCTCAGGCACAAAATCTAAGACTTGATCGACAACAAGACCATTGATCTGCAGCCGGTAAAACCTGCTCCGACCCCCAATGTGACCACTAACCCTCTGCCGGATCACACCATCAACATGATATTAGTAGAAATGGAAGGTGAGGGAGAGTTCGATAAGCTCGAAGCTGAAGGTTATGAGGACGATTGGGAGACCAATGAAGAGGATGACTGGGAGGAGGATCTCCTATTGTGCCCGATTTATCTCTATAACCCTGATGAGGTGCCTGACGCATCTGACTAGCCCATTGAGGACCCAATGTTCTCGAAGGAAGAACATATCGAAAGCATAACTGCCGATGGATGGGGTGATAAGTTTCTACACCCGAAGTATGCAGCAGCTGAAAGCCATTTGCTGGAAAACCCTTAGCCAGCAACTAAGTACAACTATGAAGACATGGGCTGGGGGCTAGAAGAGCCAAGAGAATAAACATAGCCGTTCGAGTTAGAAGGAGGTGAACTAGCCACCCTATTTATAGAAGGACCTGTTGCAAAGAACGAGAAAGAGATCAATGAAGCTACTTGTAAGCACCCCATTTTTGACCGCTCGGCAGTCTACACTCCGTCCAGACTTGTTTTCAAGTCATTTTGGGCATATTCCAATCGAAACCAATCCTCTAGGTCCAAATTACGTCTTTCCATCGCTTTGCGGGCCTGTCAGGCCCAAATAGAGGCAAAATGACCAAAATGCCCTTAGGGGCATTGTCCTTTCTTATTCCAATTCCAGTCCCTCTCTCGAGACAGTTTATTCCTCGAGACGGTCCGAGTAGCAAAACTACTCACAAAACCGTTAGAGTGGCGAAAACACTCACAAAACTGTTAGAGTAGCCGAAGTACTCACAAAACCGTTAGAGTGGCGGAAACACTCACAATCCAGGCACGTCTCTTCGGAGACGGTAAGACCCCTTTCCAATCCCTCTCTCGAAACAGTTTTTCCTCGAGACGGTTCCAATCTATGCACGTCTCTTCGGAGACGGTAAGACCCCTTCCAGTCCCACTCTCGAGACAGTTTATTCCTCGAGACGGTCCGAGTAGCAAAACTACTCACAAAACCATTAGAGTAGTGGAAATACTCACAAAACCGTTAGAGTAGCGGAAATACTCACAGAGCCGTTAGAGTAGCGAAAATACTCACAAAACCGTTAGAGTAGCGGAAATACTCACAGAACCGTTAGAGTAGCGGAAATACTCACAAATCATCAATCCCGTCCGAGTAGCGGAAATACTCCCAAATCATCAACCCCGTCCGAGTAGCGGAAATACTCACACCGTGAAAGTGGCGGAAACACTCAAAACCCAAGTCAACACCAGTGTTTGTTAGCTCACTTCAGTGAAAAATGACCAGGCTACCCTTAGGACCTTTTCCGAGACTTTTCGGTCAAGATGACCATTTTGCCCCTAAGCATCCGAATGCTCCGGGAACCACACCGGCTCTGGGAATCAAACCGGTAACCTCCTGAGAATACTTTTTATAGTTCTCTCAACCTCCCCTTACCTTTTCGGATCATTCCGAGTCGGTTCCGGCCAACCCGGTACAAAATGACCATTTTGCCCCTGGAGGGCCGGTCTCCTTCTTCGACCACACCGGCTCTGGGTATCAAACCGGTAATGTCCCAAGAATACTTTTTATAGTGTTCTCGACCTTCCTTTACCTTTCCGGACCATTCCGAGTCAGTTCCGGCAAACCCGATACAAAATGACCGTTTTGCCCCTAGTGGGCCGGTCTCCTTTTCCGACCACGCCGGCTCTGGGAATCCAACTGGCAACCTCTGGGATATTCTAAATAATGTTTCCAGATCCCAAGTCTTCTTCCGGGACAGTTTGAGTCTATCCCGGCAGTTTTCCGGTCCGGTTGACCGTTTTGCCCCTAAAGGCTCGGTCGACCTTTCTGACACATCCTATCTTCATTTTTCAAGTCAAATACCTCCAGGACACTATTTTAAGTGTTCTTGCTCCTTTCTGGCCCCCCGGGTCATTCCCGGCTCCTTTAAATCATTCCCGGACTTCCCGAAGTCACTCCTAGTGAAACCAGGCTAAAATTTACATGGTAGTCACTAGTATAGTCGCCCAAATCTAGTCAAAGATACGTTGCTTGCCGACCTTAAACCTTTCCTAATTGGCTGGCGCCACTAGAAGTGACGCCAAGCCAAAAAATGGCCTAGCGCCACTCCTAGTGGCACTAGTGTAAAGTTTGCCCTGGCGCCACTGCAACAGGTGCCAGGTTTGTCCAACTTCTATAAATACAGAGCCTCGTTCAACATGAAAGGGGTCTACAAACTTAACCTAAGAATCCTATATTTCGATATACAGAGCTCGAGCACCTCCAAAACCCTAGCCTCCCTAGGTTTTCCAAACCCTAGCCACTATACACAAACCCTAGCCTCCTATACACTCATACACTCCCCCATATACTCATACACTAGCCTTCAACCATCCTTTGAAGACTTGAAGAGCTGCCATCCAAAGCTTGAAGACAACTCTTGAAGGCTGAAGGTGAAGATCAAGACAAAGACCGAAGACCAAAGACAGCGTGGCGCGCAAAATAAAGAAGACATACGGTAGGCTTTCTCTTTAATTTTCTGTACTTCCCCCTCTCTCTTCTCTCTCCAACCCACTTGGGTTTTCTCTATTTTAATCCCCCATCTCTTTCCCCCCCTTTCTTTGCATGCTTGAAACAAAGGGATTCCCGGTCCATATGTAGGATTGGGCTATTGGAGAGTCACTGTGTCGGGGGCTTTCTTCTAGTCTAACCAAAGACCACGTGGGTCCGGCCCCCTTGATTATGTGGTGAAGCCTTAACCTTGTATGTTCACGACCCCAAATTGCATTGTGCATATCATAGTCTTGCATCTTCCAAAAACCGTTTTCAAAGTTGTCTTTCAAAACGTTTTCAAACTTGTTTTCAAAATTGCATCAAAATCTCTTTTTCAAAAACATGTTTTCAAAATCACAATTCTAGGGTGATTCTAGCCTTTCCATGGCTAGGATTTCTTTAGGAAAGTGTTACATTAAAAGTGACCTTTTATAGTCTATATTTTCGAATCTTGTTGTTTTCAAAACCGCTTTCCTAAAGTGGTTCTAGCCCTCTTATGGTTAGAATTGCTTTAGGAAAGTGAGATGTTTTTACACCTTCTAAAAACTCTCTTTAAAAATCTCTTCCTAAAAATCTCTTTTTCAACATACTTTCCTAAAACTCCCCTCTTCAAAATTGTTTTCAAAAACTCCCTTCCAAAATCTATTTTTCAAAACTCTCTTTTTCAACTCCTCTCCAAAATCTTTTCCTCAAAATTCACTTTGTAAAATCACTCCCTAGATTCACTTTCCTAAAAAAATCTCTCCTAAAAATCTTTCTAAAAACTCTCTTTTCTAAAATCTTCCTTCTAGAAATTCCCCTCTAGGTTTTCCTTCCAAAACCTTTGTTTCCAAAAACGCACTTTCTAAAAATCTCTTTTCCTTAGAGCCCAAGTCAAGCCCTAGAACCCACAATTAGGAAACCCTAAATTTTCTTCCCAAAAACATGGTTTTCAAACTTTGCCCCAAACCTAGGTTTCCAAAATCTTTTGTTTTCTACATCAAAACTATACATGTTTCCAAAACCTCTTTCTATGTCAAAACTATAATTTTCCAAATCTAGGGTTTCTAGAATCTCCTTTTCCAAATCCTTCCTAAATCCAATCTCCCCGTTTAGGAAACTAGATCCCGTCCTCCGTTTTTGGAAACAAAATCCAACATTTCTCTTTTAGAAACCAAATCCAATCTCTTCTTAATCCAAACCTTTCCTAATTCAATTCCTTCCTGAACCATAAGTTTCCTAAACCTAAATTTTAAATCTTTCCTTAAATTTCAAAATCCAACTCTTTCTTAATTCAAATCCTTCATAAACTCCCGTTTTCCTAAATCTTAAGTTTCCTAAACTTGAACATAAAAATCTTTCCTAAGTTTTAAAACTCAACTTTCAAATCTTTCCTAATTCTACCCCTTTCCAAAATCTTTTTCAAATCCAAGCTTTCAAATCTTTCCTAAAATCAAACCTTTCCTAATCTCAAGATTTTCTAAAACTCTAAAACTTTCTAAATCTTAAACTTTCTAAATATCAAATCTTTCCAAATTCAAAACTTTCTAAATTTGAAACCTTCTTAAGTTAAATCTTTCTAAACCTAAAAACTTTCTAAATTCTTAACTTTCTTAAACTTCAAATCTTTCCAAATCTAAGACTTTTCTCAACTCGAGACTTTCTTAATTCAAACATTTCCTAAATTGAAAACTTTTCTTTTTCAAACCTTTTCCAAAACGAAGCTTTCTTATTTTCAAAACTTCCTTGTTTTCAAAACTTTCCAAAATCAAAACTTCCCTTTTTCAAACATTTCTAAATTCGAAACTCTCCTAATTTGAAAACTTTCCTAAGTTAAAACTTTCCTAAACCTAAAACTTTCCAAAAATGAAACTTTCCAAAAAATAACATTTTCCTAATTCGAAACTTTCCTAATCTAAATCTTTCCTAAATTCCAAGTTTCCAAATCTTTCCAAATCTTCCAAATCCAACATTCCAATCCAATCTTTCTTAATCTCAAGTCTAGGTTTTCTAAACCTCCTTCTTCCCAAAACCAAGTCTTTCCAAAATCTATCTCTTCAAATCAAAGTCCAATCTTCTCAATTTCAATTTCCAATCTCCTTTTCTAATCTCAAATCAAATCCAATTTTCAATCTAATCTCTTTCTTCTGATCCAATCTCTCTCTTCAAATCAATCTCTTTTCAATCGGACTCTTGTCCGAACTACGACTGACCTGATTCCCCCAAAGGGATATGTAGGCAACCTTCATAGGTGCAGTCACAATACTTTTCAAACTTTCAATTCCACCATCATGGGTGCGATTTCCAAAATCTTTTCAAATCTCAAATTCCAATTTATTTTCAAAATTCCAATTTCAAAATTTCTATTTTCAAATTTCAATTTCCAAATTTTTAAACTTTCCAATTTCAATTCCATCTCTTCAAATCTATTTTCAAATCAAATTCTTTTCAAATTTATTTCCAAATCTATTTTTCAATTCTCTTCTATTGCACTTGCATATCATGCATAATGTTAGTTTCTTTTTAAACATAGTTTTTCTAAAAGTGAATGGGATTGAACTATAGTTAATTAAAGACTCTCATAGGTGAATCTAGGGTAGATTGACATGTAGGTACCGAAAGGGCAGGGTAGGGTGATAGCTTAGTGCGTCTTCCCTACACGTAACCAACCTCCGAACTTAGATCACTGATTTCAAAGACCAAAAGGAGTTATTTTTCTAAAAAGGGCTAAATATTTTTCAAAGGTTGCCAAACAACCTGTTTTCCTAAAAACCCTCTCTTGAGGAGATATTTTCAAATCGTTTTCCAAAAACCCTAAGTGTAGTCTTCGGATTATTCTTAGTTTTTAGGTGACCTAACTCACCTTAATCAAGTTAGGTGGCGACTCCAAATCTTTTTCAAAAGCCCTTTATTCAAACTTATTTTTCAATTCAAACCTAGTCGCACTCATTCTTCTAGGAGGGTGAGTTCTAATGAGAGAGTACAGCATTTTTCCCGCTTGGGTGAGTATTCCTCGAGTGCAAAAAATCTGGGCGCGACACTACTGATTGCACCATCACTACCGACATGTCCGGAGCTCTAGCAGAAGCCTTCACCTGTCTTGCCTTGGCCAAGGACCTGAACCACGAATGGAGTATTGAAGATGTGGGCATTGTCCCGAGGCCTTACTAAAACAAGAATCCCATCAAAAGCATACAAGAGAGGGGTGTTTTCACCCACTTTCTTTCTATCCCTTTTACTTCCTATCTTTAAATTTACATTTTATTACTGCTCAAGAACTTTATGCTTTTCATAAAAATGACGATAATAATCAAATGATAGTCCTCTTATTCACTGCCACTATTTTATATGTCTCTTGTGAATGGTAACTACTTTCTGCACAAGGGGTATGGTTTATCTTAGGGGTCAGTTTGACTTGAAGGGATGATAGCATGAGTTAACCACTCGCCAAATGATCAGCTTTCCAGAGAGAGAGAGAGGATAAGGATGAGTGAGGAAACTACCCAAAGACAACACTTGTAAGACTCCAAAGCTAAGCGATGTGCGGCCAGATTATCAAAGTGAAGGGAAGCCATCTTTCATTTTCCAACATATAAAAAATAGTAATAAATAAAAAAATGCTTATATTCTCTTTGCTTAACCCCTAGTGCCTCGCAGAAAGCAAAAATTTTCTTTGTCAACCCCGATCCAAGACTGTCCTCCCCACACTGGGGCAGACAATATTGGAGAACTCTAGGAATGTTATCCACCTCCACTATGCTAAGGCAGCATTGAAGGCTCTATAGATCAAGCAATCTAGTTCAAAGTGAAAAGAGGCCCTTATTTCATTTCTCATACAGTTAGAAGCAACCCCTTGCCAAACCCGTTGAGCCATTTATCTTTTTCGAGAAAACCCCAACCTAGGAATCACCGCCCACATTGATTTAGATTGAACTGTTAAAGGAAAGGTCTAAAGGAAAAAGTGATGGTAGAATTACTCATTCCATAGAAAGGAAAAAGATAAAAAGGACAAAGCGAAGGAAAAGAATTGCCAAGGGGCAAAAGGCCCAAAAAAAAAAAATCCATGATTGAGTCATCTTCAAAAGCATAATAAGAAGATCGAAAAAGAATAGAGTCATGTTTATCTCAAAAAGCATATAGAAAGGGTGAAAGAAAGGAGTCATTTTCACCCTAACAAGAAGGAAATTTAAAGGTGATCCTAGGTTATAAAGAAACCCAGTACAAACAATAAGTTCGAGCCTTTATCCTTTCTTGCAAAATCCCAAAACCATGGCCTACATTACAACCCTACTAAAGTCCACTCTGATTGAAAACGGATTGCTTGATCTAAATGAGCTAGATATGCTGCCAAAGCTAAAGAAGGATGCTAACTCTACTGGAAGAAAAATAGTCAAGGATGGTATAGATCTAAACCCTGCTGAAAATAATATCGAATTTGAGCCTATATATCCCGTTATTTCCAAGATCCCATAACGTAGCCTACATTATGGTCTTAAACAAAGTCTCCTCGGATTGAAAGGACTGGCCGCTTATTGCTCTGCTGAAGGTCAGGTAAGCTGTTTCTAAAACCCCGAGAGTTGAGAATTTCAGCCCAATAATCATATACACTAACCCCGAAGCAGAGAGTCGAAGGTGATTAAAAGGTTAACAAAGGTGCGAAGTGCTATCACTAATCAAGGTAAGGTTGAGCCAGCGGAGAGGCCAGGCCCCCCGAAAAAGAAGGAGTTACCATTCCAAAGATACCAAGTTCGACAGCACCCCTTGTCATTCTTTTAGTTAACATATTTCTAATATGTGCACACATATTTAAAAAATAAAAAAAGTCGGCATGAGCTTTGCGTATATAGGATATAGCTCCATGTAAAAAACAGAAGTCACCAACATCAACTCATGTAATAGATACATAACATCATCATCCATCACATACATCTAGTCATATGCCTAGTTGTAAAGATCATAAATGTATTTGTCTATCCATGCATCTGAATACTATAAATGTCCATCTTTGTACAAAACCTACAAAATAAAACTGTCTAACATAAATACATCTCAGGAATAGGGGCAAGGGAATATCAGAATCTCCACAAGGGGCATCTATCAAAGGTCAAAGTCAATATCATCTGAATCGAAATCCCTGAAACCCAGCATCGGAGGAGGCAGATAACTACTCAAAGCACCAGCATCTTGCAGAGAGCATAGAACCGAAATTAGCCACATGAAAAAAGAACTAAACAATAGCAGAGCAAAAAGAAGGCGAGAAAAGACGATATACCCCGCCACCTCCCATCTGGGCTATCCGAGCCGTCAAGGAAACCACCTCTGCCTGATACTGATCTCGCTCTGTTTGGTATCGATCCCTTTGATCCCTCACAGTAGTAAACTCAGCCTGAGGCACATATCCTCCAGCTCGGCGCCACAAGTCAACCAACTCCTGGCCCACAGCATACCCACCGACTACTACCTCAAACCAGGTGAAGGCACCGACAGAATGAGCCCCAAAGTGCGCAGCGTAATCTGTATCTGGAGGAAGCAAGAACTTGGCACCCGGCTGTCGCTCCTGATAGGGGATAGGCACTCCTGCCACCAAGGCTCCAAATATATACTCCGACGGAGCTCCTGTTGATCGGAACTCCTCATGAAATTGCTACCAGTGTCGCTCTCCTAGGTAGGACTCCCAAGTATCATCACTAAGAAAAGCAGTCCTCAATAGGGACAATGGGACCAAGTACCGTACAATCTCATAATGAACTGATCCAATGAAGGGCCGCTAAGTCACATCTCTCGCCTCAATCAACTCCAGGTTCGCCCGTAGTGTCACAAAGTCAGTAATCTCCAATCGCTGGGCCACCTGGTCACGAGCCCACCTCAAAGCACGTGGATAAAGGTCATCCTCGAGAACTGCAGGGCGACGAACAGGCAAGTACTCATAGCTCCACCAGATAAGAAAGGGCCAGAAACTAGTCATGCTGCCCCAACGGGAAAAAGTCTACACCCGCATCGATCGAAGGAAGCAGCCAAAGGAGAAGGACCCCCATTCCAGCTCTAATAAATCCCTAAGATCAGCTACTATGCTCACCAAATGAACAGGCACAAACGACTTATTGTTGTTGCAGAAGTAGCTAAAGATGATGTACAAAATAAGTCGCCATCTCATAATATCCCGCCTGGTAGGCGATGGCTCAGCAGCAAAGGTACGATCATCCTGACTAAGCCAAGAGACTGGGAAGGCCGAACGTTCAGGAGGAGGCAAGTCCAGCAGAATGCATGGCTCGTCTCTACTGATTGACTGTAGAGTGATCCGCCGGCCAACGAAGGAAAGCCCTGTGATGATAAGCAAGGTCCCCGAGTGGTGGGATGTCCGATATCTCCAGGTCTCCCAAGTCAGCAACCGTCTGCCTATGTCTGGAGGAAGCTCTCCCATAACTGGTCACCTGATCCCCAAGGCCCGGTACCTCCTCCTTAGCACCAATCTCCTCCGCAAAGGCCTTCTCAACCGAAGGAAAAGGGTCGACAGGTGGTCTACTCCCCTATCCGCTCTCACTAGAAGAGGTCCGTCCGGTAGATCGTCGACTACCTCTAGATTGACTGGAACCACCGGTGGAATCTGTCTGAGCCGCCTTCCTCGAGCGACGTCTCCTCTCAGAACCATCATCACCCGCAACTGCTATCCTGAAAAGGTAAGAGGTGTTAATATACGATACATGCAAATGAATAACAATATAATAAAGTAAAATAAAATAAACAACAAACAAAAAAAAATAATAAAAAGATTTCAAATGATAAGGCAAAACAAAATTCCTACACATTTTGATTTTCCAACTTCAAGTCAAATCTCAAGGATTTTCTGGCTTCTTCCTTCAAAAAGATTTTATTTCTAAACCTTTTCCAACTCTTTCCCTAATTTCTAAAAATTTCGACAGAGTTTCGTTTAAAAACGGTCTCTACAACACCCGTGACATCAATACAAAACACAAACCGTGTGCTTCACAACGTTACAATCACATAACATCAGCACCCCTCACACACTTTTAATTTTTTGAAATTTTCAAAACATATGTTTTATTTTTCCAATAAATCAATGGTTTTCAAAGTTATCCTAAAATTTCTCAAAATCATTTCAAATATTTTCTAAAATATTCCTACATTTTTCAAAATTTTAAACTCTAAAATTTTCATCAATTTCTTGAGTTTTCCCATTTTCTTAATTTTTTAAGTATTTTCCTATTTTTCAAAAAATCAAAAATTCACCAAGTTTTCAAAAAGTCATGAAACTTCACACGATTACTAAACACATTTTTCTAAGGTACATGGCATAAAAATCTAGCCAGAAAACCCAGTGCCCAAACATGTAGGAACAAACCCCGAATTCCTGCAGAAAATCCCTTCCACATAATCACGTAAAATCACTCAAATTCAATCAAACAAGCACCAAAATGCAAAAATAACATCACCATAATGTTCAAAACATATCAAAACATCAATTTCTACTATTCACATGGTTGAAACGAAATTCTACACATCAAAATCAACAGAAATTTGAAAACTCACTTTTTGGAGTTTTTCGACGAAATCTTCTCTTTTGGCGACTTTTCTGGCAACGTGGTCTCCTCCCGGCAATCACCCGTGATCTCCAAGAAATGCTCCTTCAAGGTTCAAGTCAGTTTTCCCACAAACACTCTCAACTTTTCAAAAAACTCTTCAAATGCCGTAAGTATTCAAACCAGAATTTTTCTGGTTTTAATCCTAAGCCTGGCACCACTAGCAGAGGCGCCAAGCTAAACTTTTCAAAGGCGCCACTGCTAGTGGCGCTAGTTTCCAAATTATGGGCAATTTTGCCCTTTTTCCCACCAAAACTCGTTTTCGAAGGCCTTTAGGGCCCAATATCCATTTTCGATCCCCCGTTGTCGAAAAATTTCCAAAGTCCATCCCTCCGACCACCTCACGGTCAATATGGGACTCTTATTTTATCATTTTTTGTCTTCGACAAGCAAAGACAGAAAAAGAGGGGTAGTTGTAAGCACCATATTTTTTACTGCTCGGCAGTCTACAGTCCGTCCAGACTTGTATTCAAGTCAATGTGGACATATTCTGAGTCAAATCAACTTTCCCAAGTCTAATCCCGTCTATCTATTGCTTCGCGAGCCCACCAGCCCCAAATAGAGGCAAAGTGACCAAAATGCCCTTAGGGGCACTGTTCGGTCCAATTCCAAATCAGACACGTCTTTCCGAAGACGATAAGTCCCGTTTCCAATTCCATTAGACGTGTCTTTCCGAAAATGGTAAGTTCCCTTTCCAATTCTAATAGGCACGTCTTTCCGAAGACAGTAAGTCCCCTTTCCAATTCTTTTTCCAATTCCAATTCCAATCTCTCTCTTAAGAAAGCTGATTCCTCGAGACAGTAAGTCTATCCAATCCGGCACGTTTTTCAAAGAAAGTTTCTTCAGAACGGTAAGTCCCTTTAAACATATCGACCGGAACGAGACCCTAAGTCCCCGATATGGTAGAACGGTCCACCTTTGGGGCTTGCTAGCCCACCAATGCATAAATGTCTGTTTTGGCACGCCTTCCGAAAAAGTTGACTTCTCAGGCGCTAAGTCCCTTTAGCAGCTTTCCGAAATCAGGCAGCCTCGGGAATGATCGCAAACCGTTAGAGTAGCGGAAGTACTCGTAAATATCACAACTGTCAGAGTAGTGAAAATACTCACAAGCAGGTCGATATAAAGAATTGCCAACAAACCCCTGTATCACGAGACCGTCGTCAAAGTGGCGGAAACACTCAAAACCCAGGTCAACACTAGTCAAGTCTTTCTTAATCTCGAGTCCTTTCTTAATCCTATCTTCCTAGGTCTAGGGTCTCTATTCTTCCATTTCAAATTCTGATCTTCTATTCTAAATTCAAATCAAATCTAAATTCTAATTCAATTTCTTTTTCCAATCAAACTTTCTATTTTCTATTGGACTCTTTTCCAAACTACGACTGACTTAATTCCTCCAAAAGGATACGTAGGCAACCCTCATGGGTGTGGTCACAACCTTTTTTAAATCTCCAATTCCACAATCTTCTTCAAGTTCCCAATTTCCTTATCTCTTCCAAGCTTCGAATTCCAAATTTTTATTTCCAAATCTCTATTTCCAATTTCTAAAACTTTCCAATTTCAAGTATATCTTTTCAAATCTCTTTTAAATCAAATAAATTTCTTTTCAAATCTATTTTCTAACTCTCTTTTCTTACACTTGCATATCATGCATCATGTCTTTTTAAACATTCTTTTTCTAAAATGGATAAAATTGAACATTTGTTAGTTGAAGATTCTCATAGGTGAATCTAGGGTAAATAAACATGTAGGTACCGCAATGGCGGGGTAGGGTGATGGCTTAGTGCGTCTTCCCTACACGTAACCAACCTCCGAACCTAGAATCGTTGTTTTCAAAGACCAAAATGGAGTTTATTTTTAAAAATGGCTTAAAAGTTTTCCAAAGGTTGCAAAACAACCTATTTTTCTAAAAACCCTCTCTAAAGGTAGCATTTTCAAAAATTGTTTTCAAAAACCCTAAGTGTAGTTTTCGGATTGTATTTAGTTTTTAGGTGACCTAACTCACCTTAATTAAGTTAGATGACGACTCCAAATGTTTTTCAAAAGCCGTTTATTCAAATCAATTTTCAATTCAAACATAGTCGCACTCATTCTTCTAAGAGGGTGAGTTCTAACGAGAAAGTACAGTGTTTTTTCCCCTTGTGTGTGTATTCCATGAGTGCAAAAAATCTAGACCCGACAAACTTCAAATAGTTTGGATTTCTTGGAATTTGAGAGACTTGAAGCTTTTTGGAATTTTTAATTTTTTTGGAGTGAATTGGGCAAAGTTTAGCCACTATTTTTGTCCCTGAAATACCAAGGGGTGGCCTGGTATTTATAGGCCTAAGATTTTGGACCCCTCGTTTGTATTACATTCGCATGGCCAAAATTTGCCCACGAGTATGTAATACATGTGCGAGGGCTCACCCTAAGAAAGGGTGCCATGTACTTTCCAAACTTGGGATGCAAGACAAGTTTTATCTCGATCTAATAAAAAATGTGCATATGTGGCTTACGCTTACGTGTGGGAACTTTCATGTTCATTTCTCCTTGATATTTGAACCATCAGGGAAAGATTCAGGAAAATCGGGCACTTTTGCAACATTTTCGTACAGTTTCTCTTGAACTTAATGCCCTCGGGAAGCCTTGGATGATTTCGGATGGTAGAGATATTTGTTGCACTCCAAAAGTGTAATTACAATACCTTAATTTGTTCTTTGTTAGCCTTAGTTTAGGAGTTTGTATACTTCTTTAATTAGATTTTAGTATTAATTAAGTTTATTTTTATTTTTATAGTTTTTGAGCTTAATTTGGAGGGTTTTGGGCTTATTTCGAATAAAAGGAGAATGAGTTTTTCAAGAGGATGCTGCTAAGGTACAAGCTGTTGAAGCTGTGGTACAACTTGATAAAGCACACAGAGTTGAAACTTTGAAGGGCCATATCTCCCAAACCAGAAAGGCTACAGAAGCCCATAATATATTGATTTCATTTAACTTTTCAAGAGCTATTCAGATATACTGTCCAAAGTAGCATTCGGACGGTCCTTGTACTGTTCAAACGGTTCTTAGTGCGTTCAAACGCATTTTGGATGCCCTTTAAACGGTCCTTGTACCGTTCAAATAGTCTTTGTAGGAGTTCAAATAGTCCTTCGGACGCAAAAACAGCAATTTGGACCCCTTTAGATACCTGACGATTCTCTGTTATTATTTAAGGCCCTTTTTGGCCAAAAATTAGGGATCTCTCATATTTTTTCTTAGTTTTTAGCTTAGATATTGTTTCGTAGGAATAGTTTTAGAGAGAGAAACTTTATTTTCTTACATTTTCCTTAGCTTTCTCTCATTTTCTTTGTATCCAAATAATAGTTTTGTTCAATTAAATTGTAGATCTTCATATTTACATGCTTTCCCTCTACTTCTACATACTTTCTCAAATTTATTCAAGTAGCTAGCTTCTCAATTTGGGTGCAACTGTGAGGATTTTTCAAGGATCTTCAAGGCTTTCTATGAAGGTATATAAATTCTACTGAAATATCTTAAGATTTCTCCAATTCTGCTTGATTGAGTTTTAGATTCTTTTAAAAACCTAGATTCATAATCACTATTAGTAATTTCTATGCATAACTCTCAAATTGGTATATGGATTGCACAATTGATGATTTGCTTCTATGATTCTATCAATTACTTGTATTTCTAATCTCAATTGAGAATGAATTTATCAATTTATGGTCAAAATCCTCAGAATCAAGGATCTATGTAGTGTTCCTTGATTTAAGTTAAACAACCTCCATTGGAATTCTTGTTGAACTTGGGGAATTGGATCAATTACATTCAAATCCCTTTTAATTGCTTTAAATCTAGATTCAATTTGCTTTAATTTGTTTATATAGTTGTTAATTACTTTTATTTTCATTGCAATAGTTTAGTAATCCAAATTCTCATCAAACTCTAAAAGATTTTCGGTCTCTTTTCTTTTCTCTTTTATTTAGATTCTATTTAGATAGTTGCAATTCAATTCAAGCTAGTCTAGTATTTGTTGAGTGTTGTTAGCCAATATTTGGCTTGATCCTTGAGGATACGATAGCCGAACTCATCGGATTTAAAACTATAACTGTCAACCGTGCACTTACGAATAATGATGCACCTTTGAGGGCTAATCAAGTTTTTTATTTTTTTATTTTGACCTCAGGAAGCAAGCTTAAAAATAAGTTTTTGGAAGCGTCTGTGATGCTCGATCAGTTTCTCAAAATGACCCTTTTTTTTATCCATGCGATCGTGGCATTCGGAAAGTGATTATCTTGATCAAACTGTACCAATGGAAAGCCCTCCAAAAAGGCTTCAAGAAATTCCCTGATTTATGCGTTGGGATTTGTGGGTGCGTTGGGATTTCCCACAGGAAACAGGAAGTTTCCTTTTTTTTTATGTTGCCCAAGTGTCAAAAAATACCCTTCTTTGAGTTGTCTGATCATGACATTCATGTAATGTTATTGACGATCAGATTATACCAATGAAAATCCTATTGCATAGGCTTTCAGAAATTCCCTAATTCGCACGTTTTGTCAATCATTTGACGGTGTGTTTTAGCACGAGAAGTGAAGGAAAAGTTGGCTTTGGAGAAGGGTCTGTGATACACTTCAAGATTGTATTGATTAAAATGTGTTTCAAGTCAAGGGACTCACCTAGAAATTACAAGAACCCTCTTCAAAGTGTCCTAGTGGTGGCCGATTTAATTCTCAGAGCCAATTTAGTCTTGAAAATGCGCTCAAGCGCGTAGGGATAAATGGTCATTTTGACCAGAACTTGCCAGAATGAGACTGGAGTAAACTTTATTTGGACACTAGGGCGTGCCTGACTACCCAGAGGTGGTTTGGGACTTACTGCTTTGGGAAATATGTCCTTCTCGAGGAGCGTGTCGGGTGTCAAGGGACAAAATAGTCAATTTGATCGGGGCTCTCCAAAATGGGACCAGGGTAGGTTTGAATGGTATATTGAACATGCTAGATTCTCTAAAGACTGTGTTGTGGGTGATCTTACCGTCTTAAGAAATTGGTACTTTTTTGAAAGATGTGTCGGGGTGCTTAGGGGGGCAAAATGCTCTCTTTTTACCATATCGAGCTAGTAGGCACCGATGTTGTTCAAGGTTTACAAGTGTTTCCATCACTTTGACGGTTGTGAAGAGTTGATTTGCAAAGGTATCTCGTCATTTGGTAAACTTGCCACGGCTAAGAGGCGTATTCGATCTTTTGACACAGGGTTGTTTGTGGTGTGCCCTTGTCGACCTGTTTGTAAGCTCTTCAACCACTCCAACAGTTTTGGTATTGGTTTCAGAGATCACCTGATCTTGAAAAGCTACCTGATGCCAAGTGACATAACGAACATTTCACATTAATGGGCTAATAGGCACCGAAAGTGAACCATTTAAGGTTTGACATTGATTTTAATAACCGTTCGATCTTGAAAAGCTGTCTGTTTGTGACGTTGATTTCGGAGATTGTTTGGTCTCGAAAATCTACCTGTTTGTGGTATTGATTTAAGAAACCATCCGGTCTTAGAAAGCCGTTTGTTTGTGGCGTTGGTTCTGCAAACCATTTGGTCTTGGAAAACTATTTGGAATGCAAGGGAATGCAAATGAGGTATTTTGACTATTTTAACTGAGAATTGCCGATTGAGTAAAAATGAGACGCTTACAATATTAATAGTTAAAAATTTATATTTGAAGTTCTGGCATTCCAAAACAAAATCCTCGTTTTACCACTGCTTAAGCACTTTGATTATTATGGCTCGCACTTGGAAATTACTTCTCACCCATCTTTCTTTTCCTGCTATAATCCGTATCCCAAATAATAGAAACACTTCCAGCAAAATATATGTGAACCTGGTTTTCTCATTAGCTGTAACCCAAGCTGGTGAAGAAAACAAAATTACCACATATATAATAACTTAAAGCCATAACAAACTATAAGATACACGTCTCCTTTGCCTTCATGTAAAGACAAATTGAAGGGGTAGAGACAACTGATCCATTTTAATTCTTCTGTACATAGAGTAAGGGCACATAGAAGTGGTGGAAATAGAAAAATTATTCAGTGATCCACGTCCCTCGTATTTCTTGTCTTCTAACGCAGTAGGTCCCTTTTCTAGGTGGGCTCCAAATATACGTACCAGACTCACTTCAAGATCCGAAAAATGACTTATTGCAATATTAAAGAAAAAACTAGAGTAACGTGACGCTCAATATGCACTAAATAATCTCTTGGTTGAAACAACTTCCTGCAGATTACACCCTCATATTATTGCCTTTGGTTATTAACCAGAAACATGTCACACGAACGAGTACAACATGGAAACCTATAGCAAAATGATTCTTAGACCCACACATTTCACTGAGCGTATGAATCTCTACGTGCAGATATTTGGGATGACAATTTGATCCAAAAGAAACCCCAAACACTCTTCACTCCGTCTCTAATAGTACAAACTTAAAGTGTGAATAAATAAGTTCGGAGGGAATTATGGAGAAAAATTAAAACCCCTTGACCTCCTAATTTGGCCATACTGTTGAACCCTAGATAATTGCTTTAGTCAAATCGTTGTTGTAATTGTGATTGCAACTAGTACTTCTTTCATTGCTCTCGTTCTCTATACAGAAACACACACTACACCCAAAAAAATAGAAAAGAAAAACGAATATGTACAAAACGTTAAGGTATATAGGGAAAAACTATTTAATATTTTTTGAGTATCATGAACGTATCCTTACTCTTTTTATTTATATGGGGATAAGTCCCCCATCAGGCACCAATTAGGTAGATTGTTTGATTTCAAGATAATTCTATTACTTTATAAGAGGTGGAGTAAGAATGACATATTACTCTTGAAGTATTGAATAATTTATCGTATATAAGAGACTTGGCCCCACAAACAAAAGAGAAAAAAATAGTAAGAATGAATAATGTTATAAATTTATGAGAAAAAAGTAATAACTTGATTTATTCTAAAACCTAAATATTTATTGACATTAGAAAAGCTTTAATAGAATATAACAATCAACATCTTCTAGATTGATTGAAGTGGCGGTCAAAACAAGTGTTCTCTACAACTGTTCAGAAAGTGTGAAGATCTGGCATGAATTTTTTTATATGTATTACATTTTAGGATAAAATACATTTTGCACCTTGCACTTTATATTAAATTTTATTTTAGGGCCTACATTTTTATTGTAAAAATTAAGTTTTTGTACTTTTAATGTGTTACAATGTCATCATTTTATAAGCTTCCGTTTGTATAATTGACTATCAAAAGCCTGTGTATTTCACATGGCCTTTTTTGAAGGACAAAAAAATGTATATTTACACTAGCTGATGTTAATTTATCGCAATTATTTAGTTTCTAAACTTATTTATAGTAATTTCTCATCTATCTCTCTTAAACTTTTTACAGTTATTTTATATGTACCCAAATAATTTTAAGTGAAAGACGATTGAGGGCGTTTGGATGCCAGATAATATGAGAATACATTTTTATTTTTAAAAAAATGTCACGTGTGTGACAATAACGAAAGCATAAAAGATGGTGACATTATTATAAATTAAAATTATATAATTTTAATTATTATAATTAAAAGTATAAATTTTAAAATAAAATTTAATATAAAATGTGAGAGTGCGTAATGTATTTTACCTTTTATTTTATGTTGAATGTCAAGAATTGGCACGGATTTTTCCCCTTTGGCGGTGGCCGTGCATTATTTCCAGTCCATCGTCCACATTCCCCAACCAACTAGTCCTCTGTGATGATGATATATGAAACGTAGGAATTGCACGTACGTTGACCGACATTAAATATAGATTAATGCTAGGCAATTGCGAGCAGGCTTCTGTACAAAAACCAAAAAAATAAATAAATAAAGTACAAAAAATTTAATTAGTTGTGAAAGTAATATTTTTATAATTAAAAACTGTTATGGTAATATTTTATTTTAAAATAATGTTATATAATTAAAAAGTTTATACAAAATTTATTATATGAATAATATTGAATGAGTCAAAATAAAGTATTATACAATCATAAAATTCATACAAAATTAATTATAAAATTATATTAAAGGAGAGAAAACTATTTATTTTAAAACAAATCACACGTAATAATGTTCTTAATTATAAAAATATCACCCATGCACAACATGTATACATTTTCTAGAGAATAGCATTTTTCTTTATTTTTAAATAAATGTACATCTCATTCAACTATATAATCCTAGTTTATATTATCACGCATTGCACACCAACCACCCACCACCCAATATGTGCTATTCCACATTTGCTATTCTCTTGGTGCTCCTTGGAGCTCTCTGGCCAATCATCCATCGCCGGAAAAATGACCGGAAACTTCCACCCGGTCCCCCAGCCCTACCGATTCTTGGTAACCTCCACATGTTGGGTAGCCACCCCCACTGGAACCTCAAAGAGTTAGCCAAGAAGTACGGCCCCGTAATGTCCATGCGGCTAGGCTCTGTGCCAACAATTGTAGTCTCATCCCCCAAAGCGGCGGAGCTGTTCCTTAAGACCCACGACACGGTGTTCGCTAGCCGGCCAAAAGTTCAAGCCTCCGAGTACTTGTCCTACGGGACGAAGGGCATGGCCTTTACGGAATATGGTCCGTATTGGCGAAACGTTAGGAAAGTGTGCACTCTGGAGCTTCTCAGTGCTGCAAAGATTGATTCATATGCGAGCATGAGAAGGGAGGAACTGGATTTGTTGGTGCAGTCGGTGAAGGAAGCTGCGGTGGGCCGTGAGGTGGTGGATGTTAGTGTGAAGGTGGAGGGGCTCATTGAGGACATGACTTGTAGGATGGTTTTTGGGCGGAGTTGTGATGATAGGTTTGATTTGAAGGCTGTTGTTCGGGAGGCCCTGGCCTTAGCAGGAGCTTTCAATCTAGCAGACTTTGTGCCCTTCCTAGGGCCATTTGACCTTCAGGTATGTTTCCATATGTCAAATTTTAATGCTATTTTGTTTTAGGATCGCGATTTCCTCCGGTCCGGACTGCATAATTACTATTATGTATACATGCTAGCACACCATTTGCCATCTATTCATATTTCTATTTGAGCATCTTTTAGAGTAATCCATAATTTGTGTCAAGAATTTAGGATATGTAAAAGTGTATTAATAATACAATTTTAATACATAACAGCTGGTTGTGTTATTAAGTACACAGGGCACTAAGAATTTCTACAATATAGGTTAGAGGAAATCTATCCTTTTTTTATTTTTTTATTGAATTAGAACACTTCCTTATACAATGTTTGTACCATAAATTTGTTATAAGAGAAGAAAAGTAATAGAGAATATAAGACGTGTAGATGTTATGTTATATGGTTAACCAAAAAGAAAATAGATTTTGGTTTTGACAAATACATGTTCCTCTTTTCCTAGCCAATCAAATAAAGGAAAAAAATTTAAATATTTTCACTTTATTTTCTTCGCATGTCTTTTCGTTTTCCGTTCCTTAGATCCAAACATAGAGTTATTATAAGAAAGCTTAATAAGTTATAAATGCTGAGATTCAAAGTCTCACCATATCAAAAATGTTGGGCGCTGACTTTTCATAAAAGCTACTAGCTACATCAGTCAGTGTTCATAACCCAACTAGCTAGATAAGGATCTGCATAAAATTGTCACAGAAAATGAAATACTCTTATTTAATATTGTGAGACAAGCTCCATTTTGATTTGACGTGAAACATTTTCCTAACAAATTTTTTGCTCGTTATCTGGTGTTTAATTAAAAACTATTTATACTTTAAAATTTTTTAAGTCATTTTAAGCTTTTAGCCCTTTGCTATTTGGATTATTTTGCCACCATCATTTACCACGACCACCTTCACCACTGTCAACCACTAGCACTCGGCCACCGCTATTGTTGTTATCACCCCTTATCTCCATCACCCACCTACACCCACCATTGACCAACACTACTGCCACCCATCACCGGTATCATGCACCCACCACCACAAACACACCCCCAGTGACCACCACCACTAACTGTCAACTGTCACTATCGCCCATCACTGTCACTACCACCACCACCACCACCACCACTAGCTGTCAGCTGTCACTATCGCCCATCACCGTCACTACCACCACCACCACCACCACCACCACCATCATTGAGAACGACTAGCACTCAACCCCCATTGCCCTTGCGACCACCACCCCTTGCTAACATCACCTACCTCCACCCAATACTGACCAACACTACTGTCACCCATCACCACTACCACCCACCAAGGGTGGAGGGATGTTGAAGAGCCTAGCCCAACTATTATTTTTAATGTCTAAAAATTTTTAATATCTAAGTTTAGCTCACTTAATATTACTCAACTCAATATTTTTTATTGTAGCCCAATTACTTAATACAACTCACTTTAATCTTAATTCTTAAACCCACCCACCACCACTACACACAACCACACCCACCACCACCCATACCCATAAACCACCCACCACCCACCACCACCATCACGACCACAGTTAGAAAATATCTCAATGATGCATGCAGAAATGAAATTGAAATAGTTGTGAAATAGTTAGCTTCTTTTAGTCTATATATTTTTAGAAACCAAGTTCAACCAAATTTTGGGAACAATAAATGTTTTTTTTTTTTTTTTTGTTGAACGGCAACAATAAATGTTTACTCTATAAGTAGGATATTAAAAGCTAACAAGTTCCTCTATCACTTTGACTGAGTTAATTGAACAATTTAGTTACTAATTTTATTTTTTTTTTGTAAATTGATAGGAAATAATTCAATCATGAGAGACTAGACACTTATTTCTCTAAAAGAAAGTCCAACAATCACAACAAATCCAATCATCACACATAAACCACAACATAAATTCATCACTCGATAAGTCAAACTGAAGTAGTCGATAACCGAGATACTAGAGTAGCCAATTAAATGCAACTAAACCATATGGGTATCAGCAACAAAAATATTACTTACTAGCTATAAGTTCTAGCAACAAAAAAAAATAGTTAAAATCAATACAAAATTATAAATGATAATATACATGGAAGCTTTATATAACTTCAAATAGAATTAATTAATGGTATATTTTCGAAAATAATAGAATGACAAAAATTAATTAAGTTGGCTGCAATTCAAACAACTGTTTTTCAAGAAGCTAGTATATTTACGAAATTTTTTGACTTTTAAATTCTTAGAATTGTTGTTTTGGATTAAAAAAAAATTAAAGACAAGGTCTAAACCGGCATAGAGCAAAATCCAAGACTGTTCTTTGATTAGCATTATCAATCCAGATTTCTACTGTAATTTTGATAAACTTCATTATATTTTACTATCTACAATGACATACTAACCATTCATCACCTTCAGGGATTGACTCGACGCTTAAAGGCAACCAGCAAGACCATTGACAAAATCTTGGAGATGATTATTGACGAGCATGAACAAGATGCCGGTAGGCATCAGAGGCATCACACAGATTTCATCGGTGTAATGCTATCATTGATGAACAAGTACTCAAGTACTCACGACGAGCTCTCATGTTCAATTGATCGAAAAAACATCAAGGCAATCGTATTGGACATGATCGTGGGAGCTCTTGACACTTCAGCCATCGCCATTGAATGGATCATGTCAAAACTCTTAAGGCACCCAAGAGTCATGAAAAAGCTCCAAGAAGAGCTCAAGAGTGTCGTTGGGGAAGGAAGAATGGTTGAGGAGACAGATTTGCCAAAGTTGGACTACCTAGAAATGGTGATTAAGGAAAGTTTAAGACTGCATCCAGTTGCTCCATTGTTGGTTCCGCATGAGTCCATGGAGGACATTATCATCAATGAGTATTACATACCAAAGAAGTCGCGAATTCTTGTGAATTATTGGGCACTAGGTCGAGATCCAAATGTGTGGTCGGACAATGTTGAAGAATTCCTCCCGGAGAGGTTCATTGGCAGCGATGTAGACCTCCGAGGACGCCATTTTCAGCTGATACCATTTGGCTCAGGCCGCAGAGGTTGCCCTGGAATGCATTTGGGACTAACGAGCATTCGGTTGGTGGTCGCTCAATTGGTACATTGCTTCGATTGGGAGCTGCCTAATGGAATGTCACCACATGATTTAGATATGAGTGAGAAGTTTGGCCTTTCATTGCCAAGAGCCATGCACGTGCTTGCAGTTCCAACTTGTCGCTTACATGCTGAAAATTAGTAAAAATTTCCTCTCATATGGACCCATTTTTAATATGTATGCGAGTCTAGTTCGGCTTGCTCTAGGTTAATCACGAGGATAACTTTATTTACTGTTTTAGTTCTTTCTAGACATTCTGTAATTTTGCAATGAAATGCAGTGTCTACTATTCTCTTGGTGTTCCTTGCGGTTGCTTGGTTTGCAGAGCAACCTCAAATGTTTCCAAATCACCAAAAAATGAATGGAGAGAACCACCTAGTCCTTGGGTCTTATGCATATTGTTCAGAAGACTAAAATTGAGTGAGAGTAATGCTACAAAATCAGAAATTTCGAATACAATATCTATACAAAATGATTGGTTGTTCAATACTTTATTTTCAAACTAAAGACTCACTATTTTGAGTTATAATTTTAAAAATATCATTGACACCTCATGTATACAAAAGTTTTGTAGGAATAGAATATTCGAATTGAGTGACGAGCTTACTAACGGGAATGAACAAGACCTGTTATTACCGTGTTTTTCTTGAGGTTGTACTCAATGCACAACACTTCCGCTCTACGCTAGGTCTAGGCAAGTGGTGGGTAGGCAATTGTACTCACTTTTTTAGTGGAGAGACTAATTCTTGTGACTCAAACCCATGCTATAGCACTAGGCAGATAAGCATTTGCCATCAGGCCAACCATGATCTCTCTTCCGCACAAAAATAAATAAGTAAATAAATAAATAAACATATTTGTATGTAAGTCCCTTCTAGTTTAGTATTAACAGATGTGAAATCAAAGTCAAAACCAATGTGCTAAACTAGTAGTATAACACCCATCCCTTAAGACATGGTAGCTTAACCAAAAGAGCAGCTCAGCCTTGAGCAATTGAAGAGCGCCAAAACACTCTTCAGTGCAATTTGACAGTTGGCAGGCAATTGTGTTTCGAGGGTAGCTCGATGAACAAGGGGTTAGAACTTATCTCACTAGAGAGACTCGAATAAGTGCGGTTACTAGAAAGGAGAGGGTTGCAGATGAGAGAAAATGGAGAGAGTTGAGAGATAGACCCCATAATGTGTCCCAAATTGAAGAATTCAACACCATATTGGTGGATTCAACAAAAAAGAAAATGGCTAAGATGGAGAAACCCTATTAGGGAAAAGGGGAGAGCAAATATCTCATAGAGAGAGTGACAATATCAATATCTAAAGGACAATATGCTAATCGTCTGGATTTGAAAGAACTCAAAGCCATCAAAACGCAATACTTTGGGGGAAAAAAGTACAGATAATGTGAGTGACAATGTGCTTGCCTAAAGGCAGAGAAAGTATTCGCTTGTAAAGGGGATCTGAGCTTGCCTAGAGTCATTGGATGTTCTTCCCTGGAGGGGGATATGAGCATATACACAGAGATAATAAAAGTTTTCCCAAACGTAGCAAGGAACTTGCCTAGAGAAATATTGTCGCGACTCAATTTCGGACTGTCTAAAAATGCCTTGTGAGTAAGACGGGTCAAGGATCAAGCTTAAGTGCGATTGAAGATATGTCGACTCTATTACACGTGAGGGATCCTCATCCCTGTTAGTGCAGTTTTGTTAGTTTTAAACACCCATTAATTTTGAAAAAGACTCGGAGTCAACACCTAACATTTAAGGTGTGCTAGTTCACCAAAAATAGTGTGTTTTTGCAGCCATGAAATTTTTCTAAATCATTATTTTCATACAGAAAAAACCTGACAAACATGTCTAGGAAATACTTGTTTTGATTACATTTATGCCAACTTTGAAAGGCCCACAACAGTTTGAATTCATGTTGGTCTCTGTCATCAAGTTTGGATTTTGGAATTATGTTACATGTTAGGAAGCACACGTGCAAGTTGTAGCACCCAACCCTACCAAAATTTGGCACCACACCATACTCTTGCAACCTATTTTCTATGTGTCCTTTAAACTAATTGTTATCACCTTTTATGTCTGCGTGAACCACATCGATTGTGTGCAATTGAGTGTGACTGTGTTGTTTCAGCTTTTACGATGATAGTTTGAGATGCCTATTGTCACGGGCCTAAATTTCTAACACCGGCAACCCGTGCGGCCTTAGCTAACTTCACCCTTAAAGAAGCTAAGTAAACCTTAAGAACACCGAAAGAGAAGAGTTAAGAAAAAGAGAGCACTTGAGAAGAGAGCTTGAAGAATGCTTTGCTTTGTATTCACAACTTGATTCCCACTTGATTCCCACTTGATTCTTACAAATGAGGGGCCTCCCCCTATTTATAGCCATCTACCTCCTCAAATAGATGGTTCTAGAATTCCCTTCCTAAATATCTAGATATTTATAAGCTTCAAGGAAGTCTCCCCATGTCCTAGAATATTCTAAAAAATTGACCAAGATATTTGCAAGGCTAGAAGCCTCTACCCTATTCTAGAAAATTCCTACACTCTCCCAATATTTATAATTGTGTAGAACTCTCTAGAATGTTTCCAATTAAGCCCATGTGTTAGAATGCCCAAGAGAAACCTAGAAGATTCTAGACTTGTGTGGCCTCTTTGTGTGGAAGGTTCTAGAACCTTATAATATTCCATAACCTTTTAGAATGTTTTATAACATTCTAGAATCTTCCCCAATATTTTAAAAGCTTCCCTCCTTCCAGAATATTCTAGACCTTTCTAGAATATTCTAGAACATCCTGGATGCTTCTAGATTTTTCTAGAATTCTCTAGAATTTTCTAGGATGCCCATGTCCAAAATTGTGCTACCATTTTGGCATCCGAATGGGCTTCCATGGTGCTCCAATTTGGCGGGCCGTGACACTATGCAATATGCGTGTATGCATGTGTAGTGTATGCACTGATGTGGGCAACATGACTGTTATGCTCTTGATAATAGTAATCTTTTGACCAATCTCGAGAATGATACCCTGGACTACCTTTGGTTTACTTTTGAAAATGTCATTTTGATTCCTTTTGAAAAGTTTATCACTCCACTAGGGAGGTTTTGAAAAAATTTGAAATGTAATTCCACTTGACAAACTTACAAGGAAAAATGTTGATGCTTTTTATGAATTTTGATTGAGCACAAAAAGATAATTCTATGATGTAGAATGGCTAAACGTAGTTCAGATACTCTTTGCAATGATTTCCCACTTCTTGGGGAAAGTGCAAGTTGAATTTCATACTCTTCAGGGAAATAGGTGAATGATTTATGTGAGGCCTAGGATTATGGATAGAACTCCAACTTAAAAAATGCTAATTGGTGATTTCACACTCCTTGAGGAAATGGCACAGAATTTCCCACTTCTCAGGAAAATAATGACCAGGTCATAAAAGAGAACTCACATAGCCTACATATCTTGACGGTGTAAGAGTCAAGCAAATATATTTACATATATCATGAAAGCAAAACTAAATAGAATAGTATCTAATGAGAAACTAATTAAATGGCAGATATGGATATTTAATTAAATTTACAATTGAATATATTAAAGGACATTCTAACCATTTTTATGATGCACTAACACAATATATTCTAGTTAATTCAGTACAAATTAATTGAGAAGACTGATAGTTTGTGCAACCAACTTAGGTAAAAAATTATTTGGGATTAAACACTATTTGTGGCAGTATCCTGTAACTACTAGAAGACCTAATGGCTAAAAATTAGCCCAAAAGTAAGTTTATGTGGATTTGACCTTGACACTCTTAATTCCATATAGAGAGAGTTCTCGAAAGAGGATATTATTAAATAAAAGAAATCTTGTGGCTCATAGATACGTTGATAAATATGGTGTGAAATACGCCCATGAAAGAATAGAGTCAAACCAAGAAATCCTTGATTAAATATCTTTAAAGGATAAAGTCAATGACGATAGACGAAGGCACTAAAAAGAGTTAAAAGTACTACAACAAATATTTGCTAAGCCTAACCTACTTTTGCAACACACTATAGACATGGTTTTCTAGACAATATCTAAATAGATTGTCTCGGGAGATGAATACTCACAACTTATGCAAGAATAGAAAGGTTCTATTTATACCTCAAAGAACTTTGAGATTTATTTACCCTAATAAATTGTACTAAAAGTGCAGAAGAAATATTTTGGGATTTATGCATTGATCTTTTAGACAAGATTAAGGACATGATAAGATCAAAAGTAGTGATACTACAACATATAAAGGAGATAAATTGATTAGCGGAATAGATCAACAGTCATGATAGTAACTACAACATGCCAATTGGCTGGTCCAATAACATGCCCTCTTATGGAAATATGAGAAACCCAATTGGAATTTAGCTCTTTGTTCCATTTGGAACATATTGGAGAAATAGTTATTACTAAATCTATTCTTGGATTACCTAACATGGTAAATTATTATGTCGAGATATTTACTCATATTTATAGAACTATCCAATTAGATGTTACATCCATAAAGGTTCAGCCAAATTAAAAAAATCAAGTCAGGATTTCAAATTATTGAATTGTATTCAGTCTCATTCTCCTAGGACTTGTAGAAGAAAACATCACCTATGTCTGCTAAAAGAGAAATGGGAATGACAACATTATACTCAAATTATTATCATCATGGATTGCGTTAAAAGAAAAAATTGGCTTTTAACCAAAAATATTGCGGTCGGTGCATATTATCCTTTAGCCCTTTTTCATCAGTAAAATATTGCACCAAGGATTGTTGATACTTTTTGCAAAAGTTTTTGACAATACAGTAGTAGCTTCGAACATGGAACTGTTACAAATTGGAAGCAAAACACTGAACGTTTATTGCTCTGAAACTTCAATACACTGACTCACAATAACCAACTCTATTTATAGAGCTAATAACCAATGGCTAGCAACAACCTGTAACCACCAACTCCTAACAAAGTGCTAACAACCAAAGACCCAATAAAAGTGGAAACAAACCCAACGTACTCCTATAGACTAGGCCAACTCCTATGCACTAGGCCAACTACAAAACAAACTTCCTAAAGACTAGGACAAAGATAAAAACAAACTTGACTTTTCCAACAATCCCTCCCTTAAACTGATGCTTCAACATTCAATTTAGTGAAGATTAGTTTCGAAGCTCCCTCCCTCAAATTGCAAACGCGAAGCATCTTTCTAGGCTTCTGAAATGCAAGCAACTTAAGGGACTTTGTTAGAATATCAGCAACCTAGTCTTCACTTCTACAAAAAATTAGATTAATAACTCCGTCATTTGTGAGATCCCTCAAGAAATGATACTTCACATCTATATGTTTGCTCCGACCATGTAGAATATGATTTTTTGAGAGCTTTATTGCTGAACTATTGTCACAATAAATCAAAGTAGGCCAATCTTCCTTGAAATGCAGCTCCTTAAGAATCTTCTTTAGCCAAATAGCTTGACAAGCACAAGCTGTTGCAGCAACAAATTCAACTTTCGTGGTTGATAGTGGGACAATTGGTTGCTTTTTTTATGACCATGAAACAACTCTTGTCCCCACCATGAAAATATACCCAGATATGCTCTTTCAGTCATCTAAATCACCTGCATAATCACTATCTATGAAGCCAAATAAACCTAACTTTTCTCCCTTCTTGTAAAACATTCCAAACTCCTTAGTACCTTACAAGTACCGAAAAATTCTTTTTGCAGCCAAGAGATGAATCTTTGTAGGGCACTCCATGTACCTACTAATGACACTTACAACATGCATTTTATCAGGCCTTGTTGTAGTCAAGTATATTAAACTCCCCACTATCTGCTTGTAAAGAGTGTTGTCAACCTTCTTTCCTCGATCATCTTTGTCTATTTTCAAACCAAACTCAGACAGTGTATTCACAGGATTACAATCCTTCATCTGAAACTTGTCCAAGATTTCTCCCACATACTTCTTTTGAGAAATAAAAATTCCAGAAGAGGACTGCACCACTTCAATGCCAAGAAAGTAATGCATCATGCCAAGGTCAAGCATCTTAAATTCAGCCAACATGCATTTCTTAAAACTTTCAAACATGGTTGTATTACTTCTAGTGTAGATTAAATAATCTACATATAAGCAAACAATGAGCATTTTTCCTCCATCTTCAATTTTTATGAAAAGTGTATGTTCATAAGGAAATTTTTGAAATCTTCTCTTCAAAAAATAAGTTTCTATACGATTATACCAAGTGTGTGGAGCTTGTTTTAATCCATATAGAGCCTTCTTTAACTTATACACTTTATGCTCATTGCCAAGTTTCACATAACCAGGAGGATGATTGATGAATACCTCTTCTTTCAAATCTCCATGGAGGAATGCTGATTTCACGTCCAACTGGAAGATAGGCCATGAGTTTTAAGCTGCAAATGCAATCACCAATCTGATTGCGTCATGCCTTGTAACTGGAGCAAAGACTTCTTTATAATCAACACCAAACTTCTACTTATATCCCTTGGCCACCAAGCGTGCCTTGAACTTGTCAACTTCACCATTCTCCTTCAACTTTTTCTTGTAAACCCATTTTACGTCAATTATTTTGTGTCCTTTTGGAAGATCACATAGCTCCTAAGTATCATTTATTTTTATGGCAATAATTTCAACATCCATAGCCTTTCGCCATTTTGATTCTTTAATAGCCACTTCGAAAGTGGTAGGATCACAATCTGAAAACAGAGCAAAATGTGTAAGTGGGTCCTCATCTCAGTGAACTCCAGTTACCTCATAATCAGTCATCCAGGCAGGTCTTCTTCAAACATGTTGAGGCCTTTGTTCTTCATCTAATTCAGCTGCAAATGGGTTTTGATCAGCTACTGGAACATTTTTGTTGGCCCAAGTAGGCAACCCAAGAGGGGGGGTGAATTGGGTTTTACAAAATTAATAGCAAATAATCCAATTAAAAACTTATCAAGTAATGTAGCAGTGGATAATCAAACTAAAACCAAGTAAGCAAATAATAAGAAGCAATGCATACAAGTGTTATGAGAAAGGAAGAAAAACAAAACAAGAAATGAAGAATTAAGGCACAAGAAATTTACAGAGGTTCGGCCAATCCTTGTCTACGTCCTCTTTTCCTCGATCCTCTCGAAAGTATTCTACTATGTAAAGTCCCTTACACAGTTGTTGGATTCGCTCCAAGTGTCTAGCTCACTTTTTACAAGAGCTCTTCCCCAAGCTTTCAAAACCCAAAAGATTTTGTCCAAGCTTCTCTCAAACTTACAAGAGATTTTGTCCAAATTTCTCTCAAACTTACAAGTTTATAAACCAACCCAACAATGTCGTGCCCAGATTTTTCGCACTCGAGGAATACACACACAAGTGGAAAAAATATTGTACTCTTTCATTATAACTCATCCTCCTAGAAGAATGAGTGCGACTAGGTTTGAATTGAAGATTGATTCGAATAAAGGACTTTTGAAAAACATTTGGAGTCGCCACCTAACTTGATTAAGGTGAGTTAGGTCACCTAAAACTAAGCACAATCCGAAGATTACACTTAGGGTTTTTGAAAAGAGATTTTGGAAAACATCCTCAAGAGAGGGTTTTTAAGAAAATAGGTTGTTTGGCAACCTTTGAAAATATTTAAGCCCTTTTTTTGAAAATAACTCCATTTTGGTCTTTGAAAACAGCGATCTAGGTTCGGAGGTTGGTTACGTGTAGGGAAGACGCACTAAGTCATCACCCTACCCCGCCCTTGCGGTACCTACATGTCTATTCACCCCAGATTCACTCATTAGAGTCTTCGATTAAAAAATGTCTAATACTATCCACTTTTGAAAAGAATGTTTGAAAGGAAAAGACATGATGCATGATATGCAAATGCAATAGAAAGATTTAATTTAGAAATAGACTTGGAAAGAACTTGATTTGATTCGAAAAGAGATTTGGAAATAGAGATTTGAAAATAGATTTTAGAATTAGAAACTTGAAATAGTTATGGAATTAGGGATTTGAAAAAAGTTATGACCGCACCCGGGAGGGTTGCCTACGTATCCCTTTCAAGAATCAGGTCAGTCGTAGTTCGGACAAGAGTCTGATAGAAAATAAAAGATTTAATTTGAAAAAGAGATTTTGATTTGAAAAAGGATTTTGATTTGAACTTAGAATAGAAAATTGAAAATTGAAATCTAGAATTGACAAGATTGGACTTTGATTTGGAAAGATAGAGTTTTGGAAAACCTAGACTTAGGAAAGATGGGATTGAGGAGAGATGGGAGGTTTAAGAAAGATTTTACTCGAATTTTGGACTTGGAAGATTAGAAAAAGATTGGATTTAGAAAATGTTTGAATTAGAAAATGTTCCGTTTTAGGAAAATTTCAGTTTAGGAGGGTTGCCTACGTATCACTAAGTTGCTGGCGCCACTAGTAGTGGCGCCAGGCCATTGATGGCGCCAAGAGAAAATTTGCCCTGGTGCCACTATAACAGGCGCCAGGTGATTCTGTTTTCTATAAATATAGAGCCTCCTCCAGTATGAAAGAGGTCTGCCAACTCAGTCTAAAAACCCTATTTTTTGATATATAGAGCTCGTAGCCTCTCTAAACCCTAGTCTCCTTAGGTTTTTCAAACCCTAACCTCCTATACACTCACATACACTTCTATACACTCATACACTAGCCTCCAAAACCTCCTTTAAAAACTTGAAGTGCTACAATCTAAAGTTTTGAAGAATGAAGTCAAACTCTTGAAAACTGAAGTAAAGACCAAAGCAAGACAAGTAAAGCAAAGCACGCAAAGCTAAGCAAAATAAAGAAGACACAAGGTAGGTTTCTTATTTACGTTTACGCATCTTCCCCCCTCTCTTCTCTCTCCTAACCCACTTGAGTTTTCTTCTATTTTCATCCCCCATCTTCTTCCCCCCCTTCTTGTATGCTTGAAACAAGAGAATTCCCGGTCCATGTGTAGGATTAGGCTATTGGAGAGCCACCGTATCGGGGGCTTTCTTTTAGTCTAACTGGAGACCACTTGGGTTCAGCCCCCTTGATTATGTGGTGAAGCCTTTAACCTTGTATGTTCACGACCCCAATTTGCATTATGCATATCATGATCTTGCATTCTTCCAAAATTCGTTTTCAAACTTATTTTCAAAACTTGCATTAACACCGTTTTCAAAATTGCATCAAAGTCTTCTTTTTCAAAACTTGTTTTCAAAATCAAAATCCTAAGGTGATTCTAGTATTTTCATGATTAGGTTTGCTTTAGGAAACTATTACATTTAAAGTGACCAATATGATTCATATTTTCAAAACATTGTTGCTTTTAAAACCACTATCTTAAAGTGGTTCTAACCTTCTTATGGTTAGAACCGCTTTAGGAAAGTGAGATATTTTGTATACTTTCTAAAAACTCTCTTTTCAAATCTCTCTTTCAAAAAACCTCTCTTTCAACATACTTTCTAAAAATTTTCTTCTATCTCCTTCAAATTCCTTTCTAAAATTGTTTTTCAAAAACTCCCTCCAAAAATCTATTTTCAAAACTTCCTTTTCAACTCCTTTCCAAAACACTCTCTTCAAAATTCCTTTCCTAAAAATACTTCCTAGGTTTCCTTTTTAGAAAACTCTCTTTCCTAAAAGCTCTTTCTAATAATCTCTAGGATTTCTTTCTAAAACTCTCTCTTTTCAAAATTCAATTTCTAGAAACTCCTCTCTAGGATTCCCTTCCAAAAATCTCCCTTTCTAAAAACTCACTTTCTAAAAATTTATTTCCTTAGAGTCCAAGTTAAACCTTATAGCCAACGATTAGGAAACCCTAATTTTCCTTCCCAAAAGCATGATTTCCAATCCCTTACTTTGGCCTCAAAACCTAGATTTCCAAAACCTCTTGTTTTCTACATCAAAATTATATACATTTCCAAAACCTCTTTTCTACATCAAAGCTATAGCTTTCAGAATCTAGGGTTTCTAAAACTTGCCTTTTCAAAATCCATGTCAAATCCAATCTTCCCTTTAGGAAACCAAATCCAACCTCCCATTTAGGAAACTAGATCCTATCCTCCGTTTTCAAAATCAAAACATCTCTTTTTAGAAACAAAATCCAATCCCTTGCTTTAGAAAATAGGAATCTCAATCCTTTCAAACCCGAATCTTTCCTAATTCAACTACTTCCTAATCTAGTACTTTCCTAAACTTTAAGTTTCCTAAACTTAAACTTTTAAGTCTTTCCTTAAACTTTAAGCTTTCGAACCTTCCTAATTTCATCCCTTTCCAAATCTTAACTTTCCAAATCTAAGTTTTCAAACCCTTTTTAAACTCAAAACCTTTCCTAATTTCAAGAATTTCTAAAACTCAAACTTTAAACTTTTCCAAATTCTAAACTTCCCTAAACTTCAAATCTTTCCAAATCTAAAACTTTCTAAATTTGAAACTTTCTACATTCCAAACTTTTCAACTTTCAAAACTTTCCAATTTTAAAACATTCCAAATTCAAATCTTTTCAAATTCAAAACTTTCTTAAAACGAAACCTTTCCTACTTCAAAACCCTTCTTAAAAATGAAACTTTCTTAATCCAAAACCTCCCTAAATTGAAACTTTCCTAATTCAAAATATTTCCTAAATTGAAACTTTCCTAAAACGAAACTTTCCTAAAATGACACTTTCCTATTTTGAAACTTTCCTAAATCGAACCTTTCCTAATCCGAATCTTTCCTAAATTCCAACCTTCCCTAATCTTCCAAGTCCAACATTTGAGTCAAATCTTTCTTAATCTTAAGTCCAAATCCTATCTTCCTAAGTCTAGGTTTCCCAAAACTCTATCTTTCCAAATTTAGTCCAAGTTCTCTTCCAAGGGTCAAATCCTTTTTCAAGTTCAATTCTAGGTCTAAGTTCCATCCTGATTTCTTAATATTCGAAATCCAAATTCCAATTCAATTTTTTTTTCCAATCAAACCTTCTATTTTCTATCGGACTCTTTTCCGAACTACGACTGACCTGATTCCTCAAAAAGGATACGTAGGCAACCCTCATGGGTGTAGTCACAACCTTTTTCAAATTTCCCATTCCACAACCTTTTTCCAATTTCTATTTCCACAACCTTTTTCAAATCTCTAATTCCATAATCTACTTTTCTAATTCCAAGTTTCTATTTCCAAATCTCTATTTCTAATTTTCAAAACTTTCCAATTTCAATTCTATCTTTTCAAGTCTCTTTTTAAATCAAATCAATTTCTTTTCAAATCTATTTCCAAATTTATTTTCCAACTCTCTTTTCTTGCACTTGCACTTGTACATCATACATCATGCTAGTTTCTTTTTAAAAATTCTTTTCTAAAGTGGATAAGATTGGACATTTGTTAGTTGAAGACTCTCATAGGTGAATTTAGGGTAAATAGACATGTAAGTACCGCAAGGGCGGGGTAGGGCGATGACTTAGTGCGTCTTCCCTACACTTAACCAACCTCTGAACTTGGGATCACTGTTTTCAAAGACCAAAATGAAGTTTATTTTCAAAAAGGGCTTAAAAGTTTGCCAAAGGTTGCCAAACAATCTATTTTCTTAAAAACCCTCTCTAGAGATAGTATTTTCAAAAATCGTTTTCAAAAACCCTAAGTGTAGTTTTCGGATTGTGCTTAGTTTTTAGGTGACCTAACTCACCTTAATCAAATTAGGTGTCAACTCCAAATGTTTTCCAAAAGCCCTTTATTCAAACAAATTTTCAATTCAAACATAGTCGCACTCATCCTTCTAGGAGGGTGAATTCTAACGAGATAGTACAGTGTTTTTCCCACTTGTGTGTGTATTCTTCGAGTGCGAAAAATCTAGGCGCGACAGCTGGCGACTCCACTAAGAACGCTTAGAGGGTTAGGCCGTAGTCATGTCTCTTTACCCCTTCACACCCATGTAGAGTCTTTAATTAACTTGTTCAATCCTATTCACTTTAAATTTTCAAAACCAAATTTTCAAAAAAAAAACGTGCATTTATTCATATTATCTTGTATTAAGTTTGTCATCCACATACTAACTCTTACATCTTTGTTTTGTAGGTGCACTTTTATTTGCAATATTATTTTAACTGCCATGCATGAATTTGATGAATAAGATCGATGGGAGTTGTTGGGTTTTTTCCTCCACTTTCAAAAATCACACATACATTGCATGTGTACCTGCATTCTGCATACTTGCATTTTACCCTGATATGACCTTTCTAGTTAGAAAGGGGGAACAGTATATTGGTTGTGGGCAAGATGCTGTGTTAGTTTCTTCGCCTACGGCCTCTTGATGGTTCCCCCGCTCGGATCACTAACCGATCATGGCATCACCTCGGGGAGTGGGCCTAGGTTTGAAGATCTGGGGACCGAGCCTTTTTAGGACGCATTAGTCAACCCTCAACCTCATACTCATATAGACACCTTGCATAGCCGAACCTCTGTCGGATTTAAGACACACGCATTGTTTTCCAAAACCATAGAGGAAAGGGCGACTGCTCTTACTTTCATTTATACATGCTTATTCCTGTTGTTATAATGACTGTATTATTACTGTTATAATGCTTGTCTAACTGCTCATACATGCATATGTACTTCAGCTGTATTCTCTTTGCTTATACTCTATGTATCCATTCTCATGTATTCTATATTTCATGTCAAGACGAGAGTTCCAAGTAACTTAAGTCACTGTATTCTCATGCATATGATCAACCCATTAAAAATGACACCAAGGTTATTCTCCCTTGCATTAGACCTACCCAAACCCTAAGGGTTCTCACGTTAACCCTAAGGAATCATTGCATGCATTTTTAGTCATCTCATAAGAGGGGCCCCAATCCCTCTATGCTCACGAAGATAGGATAGCCATAAAGACAAGGGGCAATCGATCAACAAGGTCTCTCAGTGACCTCCTTAACATCAAATCCAATGAAGGCGAATCCGAAAACTCAATAGTAGTTTAGGTTTTTTCCTTTATAAAACTAGATAGGTGGAAGTCCACAGGAAAATGTTCCCCCTTCCCCCTGTTAAAATACATTTCAATTCTCTTGTATCTTAAACTCAAAGTCCAATGTACTTCTTTATTTTTTCGAATGAGTGAGTGAATAAATGCATGAACGAAGGAAAGGTTCCGGTCTGATGGTAAGGTATCTGCATACAGAGGCAAATCTCCTATCTCCAAAAGTGAGCAAATACATCATGTTTAGTTCTTCTCTCAAGCAGAGGCACCCCTAGGATATGCATTACATAAAAATTTTCAAATCAAGGCACTGACTTCCCTTTTGTTTCTTGTCTTCTATCCTCCCCCTCCTCATCTCCAAGTACTAAGAGAACCGAAGACAGAAGCAGGACGAGAAGGGAGTTTCCTAAACCATTCATTTATTGTTATCATATTGCTCACATGTTCACTTTTATTATGTTTATGCATCTATATCCATTCAGAGACAAGAGTTCCAAGAAACTTAATTCATTTCATTCTTATACATCTAATCAACCGTAGAGAGAAAGGAGCAATCCAATGTCATGTTAATCGAACCTACCAAAACTCCTACGGGTTCTTAAACCCTAAGGATTCATGGCATCATAGAACCATATCTGGAGAGAGGCCCAAATCTCTCTCAGTCCATGGAGGCGGAATTGCCCAAATAAGGAAACATCAACCGACTCACGTCGAAGAGGTATTGTATTACATAAACGGGGCAAAACCCCACCTCCAAAATGGACTTGTCATCATGCCTAGATTCCCTCAAAGAAGGGACCTTCATGGAACATGCATCGCATAGAACCTCCAACTCCACATGCTAACTGTAAGCACCCCATTTTTAACCGCTTGGCAGTCTACTGATTACACTATTAAAGTGTAATTCATTCGCTTCAATTTGTACTTTGTTAACCTTAGAATAATGTTATATTTATGTTTTTAGTCTAATAAAGTTTATTTGGATGTTTTGTAGGGTTTTGGAGTGAATTGGAGCATCCGGGAGTGTTTGGGAGCATTCGGAAGAGAAACCGGGACAGAGGAGCAAAATTGGCCAAAACTTGACAAGGATGTCCGGACACATGTCTGGACACCCCGAGTGATGCAATCATGTCCGAACACGTGTCCGGACACCTTGAGAAACTTCAGAGGCTCAATTCAAGAACAAAATCAGGAAGTCCGGACACGTGTCCGGACACCCTGCACAACTTCTGCAACTTATTCGGAACTTGAATAGAGAGTCCGGACACTTGTCCGGACACCCTGGGAATTGATACAGTGTCCGGACACATGTCCGGACACCCTACGGAGATCCAATTTTTTGTATAACTTTAAACCTATAAATACTTCCTTAAAAACCCTAATTCGGGGGGCTGAGTTTTAGACGTCATTTTTAGAGTTAGAGAGAATATTAGAGAGCTTTCATATTGTCTTCTTTCATTAGATTAATAATATTCTTGTCTTTGATTCCATTGCTTTCAATACAAGTCTTAGATTTCATTATGTTCATGAGTAGCTAATCATCTTTCTTGGCAAGGAACGTGAAGATTGTTCGGAAATTGATTGTTTAACAAGGTATTTCAATGGGCTTTGTTGTTTCATCTTTTAAACATTGAATCTTTCTCTTCTTCATTCCTTTCTCTTCGAAATCAAGGGTTTATGATCAAATCTTTGAGTGTTCATGCGCGACGTTGATCTCGTATGGGTGTTGCTTAGATCCCTGGTATGAACACTTCGAATCTATTTTCTAAAAATACTGAATAAAGTTGAGATAGATTCTAAATTGGTTTTAACCACGAAATCTTCCGATTCAATGACATAAGTTGTTGTTGTTGAATTGAGTTACAAATAAATACCTTGGGAAATTATCATTCTACCGGGCAATTGAATCGTTCTTAGCCAAGATCTTCTTCTACTTAGTGAAACCCTTATTTTTATTTGATCCTTAGATAAACAATCTCTTCAAACCAAAACATTTTTATTTCTTATTTTTGAGGTTATTCTTTGAGTTTTTGTTTGTTTAAAGGGAGTTTCCTTTGTACACCAACCGTCTTCCCTGTGGATCGACCTCGGACTCCTCCGAGTATTACTACATCGCGGTCGTGCAATTGCGGATCATATCGCACTTTCTGGAAGCAATCATCTACACTCCGTCCAGACTTGTGTTCAAGTCATTGTGGGCATATTCCAATCAAAATCAACTTTCTAAGTCCAAATCCTGTCTTTCCATCGCTTCGCGGACCCACCAGGGCCAAATAGAGGCAAAATGACCAAAATGCCCTTAGGAGCATTGTCCTTTCCAAATTCAAACCCCTCTCTCGAGACAATTGATTCCTCGAGACGGTAAATCTACTCCAATCAGGCGTGTCTTTTCAAAGATGGTAAGTCCCCTTTCCAATCCTTCTCTCGAGATAGTTTATTCCTCGAGACGGTTCCAAATCAGGCACGTCTTTTCGAAGACAGTAAGTCCCCTTTCCAATACCTCTCTCTCGACAGTTTATTCCTCGAGACGGTTCCAAATTAGGCATTTCTTTTCGAAGACGGTAAGTCCCCTTTCTAATCCTTCTCTCGAGATAGTTTATTCCTCGAGACGATCCCAAATCAGGCATGTCTTTTCGAAGACGATAAGACCCCTTTCCAATCCCTCTCTCGAGACAGTTTATTTCTCGAGACGGTCCCAACTCAGGCGCGTCTTTTCGGAGATGATAAGACCCCCTTCCAATCCATTTCTCGAGACAGTTTATTTCTCGAGACGATCCGAGTAGCGAAAATACTTGTAAACATCATAACCGTTCGAGTAGCGAAAATACTCGTAAACAGGTCGATATAGGGAATTGCCAAAAAATCCCTGTGTCACGACGACCGCCGTCAGAATGGAAAAACACTCAAAACCCAGGTCAACACCAGTACCTGCTAGCCCACTTCGGTGCAAAATGACTGTTTTGCCCCTAGTAGGCCGGTCTCCTTTTCCGGCCACACCGACTCTAGGCATCAAACCGATAACCTTTTGAGATTACTTCTTATAGTATTCTCAACCTCTCTCTACCTTTCCGGATCATTCCGAGTCAATTCCGGCAAACCCGGTGCAAAATGACTGTTTTGCCCCTAGTGGGCCGGTCTCCTTTTCCGACCACACCGGCTCTGGGCATCAAACCAGTAACCTTCTGAGATTACTTCTTATAGTATTCTCAACCTTTCTCTACCTTTCCGGATCATTCCGAGTCAGTTCCGGAAAACCCAATGCAAAATGACCGTTTTGCCCCTGGTGGGCCGATCTCCTTTTCCGACCACACCGGCTCTGGGTATCAAACCGGTAACCTCCTGAGACTACTTTTTATAATGTTCTCAACCTCCCTTTACCTTTTCAGATCATTCCGAGTCAGTTCCGGCAAACCCAGTGCGAAATGATCGTTTTGCCCCTGGTGGGCCGGTCACCTTTTCCGACCACACCGGCTCTGGGTATCAAACCGACAATATTTGGGAACATTCTAAATAATGTTTCCAAATCTCAAGTCTTCTTCCGGGACAGTCCGAGTCTGTCCCGGCAGCTTCCCAATCCGATTGACCGTTTTGCCCCTAAAGGCCCGGTCAACTCTTCCGACACATCTTGTCTTCATTTTTCAAATTCAAAAACCTCCGGGACACTATTTTAAGTATTCCTACTCTTTTTCAGCTTTTCGGGTCATTCCCGGTCTTCCAAATGCCTTCCCGGACTTTCCGGAGTCACTCCTAGTGAAGCCAGGCTAAAAATTACATGGTAGTCACTAGTACAGGCGCTCAAATCTAGTCAAAGATACGTTGCTTGCCGACCTTAAACATTTCCTAAATGGCTGGCGCCAAGTGGCGCCAAGCCAAAAAATGGTTTGGCTCCACTCCTAGTGGCACCAGTGTAAAGTTTGGCTTGGCACCACTGCAACAAGCGCTAGTATTGTCCAACCTCTATAAATACAGAGCCTCTTTCAATGTGAAAGGGGTCCGCAAATTCAGTCTAAAAATCATATATTTCAATATACAGAGCTCGTGCACTCCCTAAACCCTAACTTCCCTAGGTTTTCCAAACTCTAGCCACCATTTACTAAACCCTGCTTTCTATACACTCAGACACACCCCCATACACTCATACACTAGCCTTCAACCCTCCTTTGAAGACTTGAAAAGCTACAATCTAAAATTTGAAGACAACTCTTGAAGATTGAAGACAAAGATCAAGACGAAGACCGAAGACAATCAAGGCGCGCAAAATAAACAAGATACAAGGTAGGTTTTCTATTTAAATTTCTACATTCCCCCCTATCTCTTCTCTCTCCTAACCCACTTGGGTTTTCTCTATTTTAATCCCCCATCTCTTTTTCCCCCCCTTTATTTGCATGCTTGAAACAAGGGGATTCCCGATCCATGTGTAGGATTGGGCTATTAGAGAGTCACCATGTTAAGGGCTTTCTTCTAGTCTAACCGGAGACCACATGGGTTCGGCCCCCTTAATTATGTGGTGAAGCCTTAACCTTGTATGTTCACGACCCAAAAATTACATTGTGCATATCATGATCTTGCATCTTCCAAAAATTGTTTTTAAAATCGTTTTCAAACTTGTTTTCAAAATTGCATCAAAATCTCTTTTTCAAAATATGTTTCCAAAATCACAATCCTAGGGTGATTCTAGCGTTTCCATGGCTAGGATTTCTTTAGAAAAGTGTTACATTTAAAGTGACCAATATGGTCCATATTTTCAAAATCTTTGTTGTTTTCAAAACCACTTTCTTAAAGTGGTTCTAGCCTTCTTATGGTTAGAATCGTTTTAGGAAAGTGAGATGTTTTTATACTTTCCAAAAAGCTCTCTTTTCAAAAAATTTCTTCCTAAAAATCTCTTTTTCAACATATTTCCCTAAAACTCTCCTTTCCAAACTTGCTTTCAAAAACTCCCTCTAAAAATCTATTTTTCAAAACTCCCTTTTTCAACTCCTTTTTGAAACGCTCTCTTCAAGGTCCACTTTCCAAAAACGTTCCCTAGGTTTCCTTTTTAGAAAAACCTCTTCCTAAATCTCTTTCTTAAAAATCTCTTTCTAAAAAACTCCTCACTAGAATTTCTTTCCAAAAACTCTCTCTCCTCAAAATTCACTTTCTAAAAACACTCCCTAAATTCACTTTCCTAAAAACTCTCTCCAACAATCTCCTTCCAAAAATCTTTCTAAAAAACTCTCTTTCCAAAATCTTCCCTCTAGGATTCTCTTCCAAAAACTTGTTTCCAAAAAAACACACTTTCCAAAAAACTCTTTTCTTAGAGCCCAACTCAAGCCCTAGAACCCACAATTAGGAAACCCTAATTTTCTTTCCAAAAACATGATTTTCAAACTTACCTTAAAATCTTAAGTTTCCAAAACTTGAACATAAAAATCTTTCCTAAAATTCTAAAATTCAACCCTTTCCTAATTCTACCCTCTTTTCAAATCTTAACTTTTCAAACCTAAGTTTTCAAATCTTTCCTAAACTCAAACTTTTTCTAATCTCAAGATTTTCTAAAATTCAAACTCTGAAACTTTCTAAATATCAAATCTTTCTAAAATTCTAAAGCTTTCTAAATTCAAAACTTTCTTAAATTAAAACTTTCTAAATTCTAAACTTTCCTAAAGCTTCAAATCTTTTCAAATCCAAAACTTTCTAAACTCAAAAACTTTCTTACTTTCAACACTTCCTTGTTTTCAAATCTTTTCAAATTTCAAAACTTCCTAATTTCAAAACTTTCCAAATTTAAAACTTCCCTAATTCAAAGCATTTCTAAATTCAACACTTTCCTATTTCAAAACCTTTCTTAAAACGAAACTTTCCAATTTTCAAAACTTCCCTACTTCAAAACATTCCAAATTCAAAACTTCCTAAGTTGAAAACTTTCCTAATTCCAAAGCTTTCCTAAGTCGAAAACTTTCCTAATTCCAAAACTTTCCTAAAATGACACTTTCCTAATTCGAAACTTTCCTAATCTGAATCTTTCCTAATTCCAAGCTCTCCTAATCTTCTAAGTCCAATCTTCAAGTCAATTCTTTTCCAAAATCTTTCCAAGTCAAATCCAATCCTTCTTTTCTAAATCCTAAGTCTTTCTTAAGTCTAGGTTTTCTAAAACCAAGTCTTTCAAAACCAATCTTTTCAAATCTTCCAATCAAAATTCAATCTCTCAATCTTCAAATCCTCTTTCCAATCAAAATCTCTTTCCTCCAATCCAACCTTCTATTTTCAATCGGACTCTTGTCCGAACTACGACTGACCTGATTCCTCCAAAAGGATATGTAGGCAACCCTCATGGGTATGGTCATAACATTTTTCAAATTTCTATCTCCACATTTTTTAAATTTTCAATTCCACAACTTCTTTCAAATTTCTATTTCCATATTTTCCAAATCTTAAATTCCACAATCTTTTCAAATCTCTAATCTATTTTCAAACTTCCAATTTCAAATTTCTATTTTCAAATTTCTATTTCCAATTTTTCAAACTTTCCAATTTCAATTCTATCTCTTCAAATCTCTTTTCAAATCAAATCAATTTCTTTTAAAATCTTTTTCCAAATCAAATCTCTTTTCTTGCATTTGCATATCATGCACCATGTTAGTTTCTTTTCAAACATTCTTTTTCAAAGTGGATAGGATTGAACTATAGTTAGTCGAAGACTCTCATAGGTGAATCTAGGGTAGATTGACATGTAGGTACCGAAAGGGCGGGGTAGGGTGATGGCTTAGTGCGTCTTCTCTACACGTAACCAACCTCCGAACCTAGATCACTGATTTCAAAGACCAAAAGGAGTTATTTTTCAAAAAAGGGCTAAATGTCTTCCAAAGGTTGCCAAACAACCTATTTTCCTAAAAACCCTCTCTTGAGGTGATATTTTCAAAACCTTTTCAAAAACCCTAAGTGTAGTCTTCGGATTATTCTTAGTTTTTAGGTGACCTAACTCACCTTAATCAAGTTAGGTGGCGACTCCGAATCTTTTTCAAAAGCCCTTTATTCAAATCAATTTTCAATTCAAACCTAGTCGCACTCATTCTTCTAGGAGGGTGAGTTCTAACGAGAGAGTACAGTATTTTTCCCGCTTGTGTGTGTATTCCTCGAGTACGAAAAATCTGGGCGCGACACTAACTGCATTATGTTTTTCTTTTTCTTTTTGTAGGTCAGAGAGTACGACTGAATTCATGGAATCCCTCTAGTACCTCACCATATTCAAACTCATGGGACGATAAGCCTGGTTGTTAGAAGAGGCCGAACCTACATCAAGGAGCAAGAAGAGCTAACCATCCATCTACAAGATGTTACCTCCCCGCCATGCCACGACAATCACCGTCCATGCAGGAAAAGGTTTCATCATTTGCAAAGTTCTGTCAGACACGTACATTACTATAAAAGAATTTTCTAACTTCCGAATGCATGCCAATCACTGCAAGAGATCTGTCAATCTGCCCTTTATTGTTTGGTGATACACCCGAAGAATGAAATGCCAAAGAAACTGACAATTTCAAAACCCTATCAGGGGTTCTCACCAAGAGATCCACAAGAAAAGGGAGATTTCCACAAAATTCGTCTATTTTCTTTTCTTCTTTCTATCTCTCGCATATCTTCTTTAAATAAACATTGCATGTCATGTAATCATGTTTTTAAATGAAAATAGGTAGTTCCCAGTTTATCCCTTTTGTTTCATACTCTTGTGGACGATTGTCACATTTAGGGATTCTTCCCCATTTGGTAAATGACTCGACTTAAAGGATGGGACATGGGCAACCCATTCAAAGGGGGGTTAAAACCTTAGAGAGACAAAGAGAGAGTGAAAGATAGGAAGGAGATAGTGTGGAGTTCATTGAAGAGGCGACACTTGCATGATATCTTGGCTAAGCAATGGGCAGCTGAGTACTCAAAATGATGAGGAGTCATTGTTCTATTTATCCCAAATAAACACTATCCTTTGCTCAGCCCACTAGAACTGTTAGTAATCCCTTTTCAGATATCCCCAAACCTATAAGCATCCCCCATACCGGGGTAAGCACAAAGTCGTTGATTCGGTAGAAACACACCATTTTTTTTTTTTAGAAACATTGTCTAAATTTTGTATAAGGCTTTATGGACTAAGCAATTTAATTTGAACTGATGAAAGGCCCTCATTTCTTCTACCATACACAAACAAATCCCTTTGTAAAGCCCACTTGAGCCGGTTACTTTCCTCAAGAAAACTGACCAGATGATCACCGCCCATACTGGGGTAAGGTAAAAGTCATAAGTAAGAGCTAATGAGCAATGATGAAAAGGGTGATTTCCGAGAAGATATAATGAGCAATGATGAAAAGGGTGATTTCCGAGAAGATATAATGAGTAATGATGAAAAAGGTGATTTCGAATAAGATATAATAAGCAACAATGAAACTAGTGATCTTTAAGAAGTTATGGCGTCAAAGGCGTCTCTAGTAAAGAAGATATTGTGTTCTTGGAGATCTTCAAAAGAAGATACTGTAATCCCAAAATATAAACGAAAAAGTTGGCATCTCCAAAAGTCGACTTAGCAACAAATTTCTTGACGAAAGAAGGATCTTAAATTAGAAGGCAGAAAGTGATCTAGAAGAATAACAAGAGTCTAAAGAAAAGAAGAAAGTAATGAATGGAAGTTAAGTTGCCAAAGGTGATCATTGGTCTTTTAAAACCCCACAAGTGATAATGTTTGAGCCTTTTTACCATTTTTATTCATAAACCCCTTAACCTAGCCTACATTACGATCCAAATTAAAGTCCTCTCTGATCAAAGAAAATTGCTTAGTCCAAATAAGCCTGAACAATACCAAGACAAGTAGGATGAGAAACGAGAACTAGGGAGGAATCCAGGGGCAATCTCATGTTCCAAAGTAGTATAGCATGCATTAAACTCCATTTCTGTATGAACTTGTGCATTTATAAAATATATATATAAAAAAAAAGTAGGACATGCAAAATAAGTTATACATCTAATTCCATGTGCATTTATAAAAATAAAAAAGGGTATAACATGCATTCACCCCTTTATCTATGCATCTTTAGAACTAGCATAAGCAAACTATTTTTGTACGAAAACTAACTCTATGTCTTTCCCTCTCTCTCAAATAAGAAACAAGCAACAAGGTAAAGCACAAAAAGGAGATAAAGCTACCACTCAGACATCTACAGCACCGTTACACACCTCAAAAAGCTCAGATTTCCATGACTGACAAAAAACAGAGAATGCTGCACTGACCCACCCTCAACCTCCCCAATCGAATGACTCCTGACTCAAGATACCATGTATGTTGAAAAAGGGGAGTAACGAATAAGTGTCTGATTGCTCAAAGCTAGAATAATGAAGCATATCTCTGAAAATGAGCATTGCCCCCCGGCTGGAGTCTAGTAAGGCTCATGAAGGTCTTTCCCACAACCATAGGAGCATGGGAATGGCCCTCACAAATCTTGACAAGCAGTACACGTAATCGGCAGTCAACCATGTCATTCGCTCGAGGAAAAACACCCAGAATCTTAAGAAGAGCAAAGCTGGGGCCACCATGTGAGAGATAGACCAATCTTGAGAAGTAAGCCAATCCCCTATCCGTCACAAACTCAAAATGAGAGAAACAAGAACTTCATTGGGACATAAGGAAACTGGGGCAGCAGATTGGAAGAAAAGGCCGCACAACGGAGCCCAAGCTAAGAATAGACAATCGTGATGCAGCCATTAGGAAAAGTAGGTCCTATAATATCAGCTAAACCATCCCGAAAACCTAGGAGGAAGCCATACTCATGGGGAGTAGGGGCAAGCTCACATTCCCCAAAATAGAAGAGAGACAGGTCAGGTGGCCAAAAGGGAATCATGGCCGAAAACAAACTGCACCAATAAGAAAGAAGCCATGCAACCAAAGGACCAGCGAAAAATGTCTCGCTCATTTGGAAGATACCCATCATACCCAACCCATAGTTAACTCAACATAAAGTCGGCCATTCTAAAGGTTAAAAGTGGGAAACCTCGGCATCCATTTCCTCTTCAAATGTCAGCTTGACTAAAGGGAAGGTGTCGACTGGAGACTTACTCCCCCTTCCATCCTGGCTAGAGATTGCCCTATTAGTTGATTTGCGACTACCCTTAGAGCGACTAGAGCTGCCAATAAGAATCTGACCGGGCCGCCTTCCCGAAGCTACGTCTCCTCTCGGAACCATCATCACCCGCATCCGCCATCTTGAAAAGGTAAGCCAAGGTAAGAGGTGTTAATATATAGTATAAACATAAGAAAATAAAAGTGGAAAAAAAATAATAATAAAATAAATAAATAAGTAATAAAAACAAACAACAAATAAGCAAAAAAATATAAAAAGATTTCAAATAATAAGTCAAAATGAATTTCCTACACATTTTAATTTTTCAACTTCGAGTCAAAACGAGTTTTCTAAAATCTCAAGGGTTTTCTATCTTTTTCCTTCAAAAAGATTTTATTTCAAAACCTTTTCCAACTCTTTCCCTGATTTCTAAAAATTTTGGCAGAGTTTCGTTTAAAAACGGTCCCTACCACACTCACAATATCAACACAAAACACAAACCATGCACCTTACAATATCACAATCACATAGCACCAACACCCTCGCACAGTTTTTCAAAATTCCAAACTCCTCAAAAGACTTGTTTTTTTTTTCAACAAATCAATGGTTTTCAAAATTATCCTAAAAACTCTCAAAATCATTTCAAATGTTTTCTAAAATATTCTAACATTTTTCTAAATTTTAAACTCTACTAATTTCATCACTTCCTCAATTTTCTCCATTTTTCCTATTTTTTCTAAGTCTTTTTCTATTTTTCAAAAAATCAAAAATTCACCAAGTTTTCAAAAAATCACGAAACTTCACACGGTTGTTAAACACATTTTTCTAAGGCACAAGGTATAAAAATCTAGCCAGAAAACCCAATGCCTAAGCCTGTAGGAACAAACCCCCAATTTCTACAGAAAACCCTCTTCACATAATCACATAAAATCACTCAAATTCAATCAAACAAGCACCAAAATGCAAAAATAACATCACCATAATGTTCAAAACATATCAAAACATCAATTTCTACTATTCACATGGTTCAAACGAAATTCTACACATCAAAATCAACAAAAATTTGCAAACTCACTTTTTAGAGTTCTCCGGCGAAATCTTCTCTTCCGGCAACTTTTCCAGCGATGTGGTCTCCTTCCAACAATCACCCGTGGTCTCTAAGAGGTGCTTCTGCAATGTCCAAGTCGACTGCCTTGCAATGTCTCTCGGTCATGCGAAAAACTTTCGAAACCCACAGTAACGTTGAACCAGAAATGTTTCTTCCAAATGTGCCACTGCTAATGGCGCCAGTTGGCAATTCTGGGCAGCTCTGCCCTTTTTCCCGCCAAAACTCTTTTTCGAAGGCCTTTTGGGCCCAATATCCATTTTTGAACCCCCGTTGTTGAAAAATTTCCAAAGTTCATCCCTCCGACTGCCTCACGGTCAACATGGGACTCTTACTTTATCATTTTCTGTCTTCAACAAGCAAAGACAGAAAAAAGAAGGGCAGCTGTAAGCACCCCATTTTTTACTGCTTGGCAATCTACAGTCCGTCTAGACTTGTATTCAAGTCAATGTGGACATATTTTGAATCAAATCAACTTTCCAAGTCTAATCCCGTCTATCCATCGCTTTGTGAGCCCACTAGGACCAAATAGAGGCAAAATGACCAAAATGCCCTTAGGGGCATTATTCGATCTAATTCCAAATTAAGCATGTCTTTCCGAAGATGGTAAGTCCCCTTTCCAATTCCAAATCAGGCACGTCTTTCCGAAGACGGTAAGTCCTCTTTCAAATTTCAATAGGCACGTCTTTCCGAAGGCGGTAAGTCCCCTTTTTCAATTCCAATTCCAATCCCTCTCTCGAGAAAGTTGATTCTTTGAGACAGTAAATCTATCCTTTTCGGCACATTTTCCGAAGAAAGTCTCTTCGAAACGGTAAGTCCCTTTAAACCTGTCGATCGGGACGAGACCCAAGTCCCCTAGATGGTAGAACGGTCCACCTTTGGCGCCTGCTAGCCCGCCAATACAGAAATGTCCGTTTCGGCATGCTTTCCGAGAAAGTTGACTTCTCAGGCGCTAAGTCCCTTTAGCAGCTTCCCGAGATCAGGCAGTCCCAGGAATGGTTGCGAACCGTCAGAGTAGCGGAAGTACTCGTAAACATCACAACCGTTAGAGTAGCGGAAATACTCACAAACAGGTCGATATAGGGAATTGCCAACAACCCCCTGTATCATGAGACTGCCGTCAGAGTGGCGGAAACACTCAAAACCCAGGTCAATACCAGTACCTGCTAGTCCACTTTGGTGAAAAATGACCAAACTGCCCCTAGGGCCATTTTTTGACACATTTCTCGAGAACATACCTAAGTCCTTAGAATGGTAAGTCCACCCCTTCTAAGATTATCTTAAAAGCAATCCGGCATGATTAGGTGCCTTCTAGTCAGTTTCAGGCCAGTATCGAGACTTTTCGGTCAAGATGACCATTTTGCCCCTAGGCATTCGAACGCCCCGGGAACCACACTAGCTCTGGGTATCAAACCGGTAACCTCCCGAGAATGCTTCTTATAGTGTTCTCAACCTTCTATTATCTTTCCGGACCATTCCGAGTCAATTCCAGTAAATCCGGTGCAAAATAACCGTTTTGCCCCTAGTGGGCCGGTCGCCTTTTTTTTTATCACACCGGCTCTGGGTATCAAACTGGTAATCTCCCGAGAATGCTTCTTATAGCATTTCAGAGCTTCCTTTATCATTCTGGATCATTCTGAGTTAGTTCCGGTAAACCTGGTGCAAAATGACCGTTTTGCCCGTGATAGGCCGGTCGCCTTTTCCGACCACACCGGCTCTGGGTATCAAACTGGTAGCCTTTGGGAACATTCTAAATAATGTTTTTAAATCTCAAGTCTTCTTCCGAGACATTATGAGTCCGTCCCGACAGCTTTCTTGCCTAATTAACCGTTTTGCCCCTAATGGCTCGGTCAATCCGTCCGACAAATCTTGTCATCCTTTTTCAAGTTTACTACCTCTGGGACACTGTTTTAAGTGTTCCTGTCCTTTTTCAGCCTTCCGGGCCATTCCCGATCCCTTAAGTCTTTCCCGAGCTTTCTGGAGTCACTCCTAGTGAAGTCAGGCTAAAAAATTATACGGTAGTCACTAGTACAGGTGCCCAATTCTTCCAAAGATACGTTGCTTGCCAACTTAATGAACTTTCCTAAGTTGCGGGCGCCACTACTAGTGGTGCCAAGCCAAAAAATGGCCTAGCGCCACTCCTAGTGGTGCTAAGAGGAAATTTGCCCTGGCGCCACTGCAACAGGCGCCTAGTGATTCTGTTCTCTATAAATACAGAGCCTCCTCCAGCATGAAAGAGGCCTACAACCTCAGTTTGAAAACTCTAATTTTCGATATACAGAGTTCGTAGCCTCTCTAAACCCTAGTCTCATTAGGTTTTCGAAACCCTAGCCTCCATACACAAACCCTAGCCTCCTATACACTAACATACACTTCTATACACTCAAACACTAGCCTCCAAAGCCTCCTTTGAAGACTTGAAGTGCTGCAATATGAAGCTTTGAAGATTGAAGTCAAACTCTTGAAGACTGAAGTGAAGACCGAAGCAGGACATGCAAAGCAAAGCGTGCAAAGCTAAGCAAAATAAAGACGACACAAGGTAGGCTTCTTATTTACGTTTACGCATCTTCCCCCCTCTCGTCTTTCTCCTAACCCACTTGGGTTTTCTTCTATTTTAATTCCCCATCTTCTTTCCCCCCCCCCCCCTTCTTGCATGCTTGAAACAAGGAAATTCTCGGTCCATGTGTAGAATTAGGCTATTGCAGAGTCACTATGTCGGGGGCTTTCTTTTAGTCTAACCAGAGACCACGTGGGTTCGGCCCCCTTGATTATGTGGTAAAACATTTAACCTTGTATGTTCACGACCGCAATTTGCATTGTGCATATCATGATCTTGCATTTTTTCAAAATTCATTTCCAAACTCGTTTTCAAAGCTTGCATTAACATCATTTTCAAAATTGTATCAAAACCTTCTTTTTCAAAATCACAATCCTAAGGTGATTCTAGCCTTTTCATGGTTAGGTTTGCTTTAGAAAAGTGTTACATTTAAAGTGACCAATATGGTCCATATTTTCGAAACATTGTTGTTTTTAAAACAACTATCTTAAAGTGATTCTAACCTTCTTATGGTTAGAACCGCTTTAGGAAAGTGAGATATTTTGTATACCTTCTAAAAACTCTCTTTTCAAATATCTCCTTCAAAAAACCTCTCTTTCAACATACTTTCTAAAAATTCTCTTCAATCTCCTTCTTCAAATTCCTTTCCAAAATTATTTTTTAAAAACTCCCTCCAAAAATCTATTTTCAGAACTTCATTTTCAACTCCTTTCCAAAATACTCTCTTCAAAATTCCTTTCCTAAAAACACTCCCTAGGTTTCCTTCTTAGAAAACTCTCTTCCCTAAATCTCCTTCCTAAAAACTCTTTCCAACAATCTCTAGGATTTCTTTCCAAAAACTCTCTCTTTTCAAAATTCACTTTCTAGAAACTCCTCTCTAAGATTTCCTTTCAAAAATCTCCCTTTCTAAAAACTCACTTTTCAAAAATCTCTTTCCTTAGAGTCCAAGTTAAACCTTATAGCCAACAATTAGGAAACCCTAATTTTCCTTCCCAAAAGCATGATTTCCAATCCCTTACTTTGGCCTTAAAACCTAGGTTTCAAAAACCTCTTGTTTTCTACATCAAAATTATATACATTTTCAAAACTTCTTTTCTACGTCAAAACTATAGTCTTCAGAATCTAGGGTTTCTAAAACTTCCCTTTTCAAAATCCATGTCAAATCCAATCTTTTCTTTAGGAAACCAAATCCAACCTCCCGTGTAGGAAACTAAATCCTATCCTCCGTTTTCAAAATCAAAACATCTCTTTTTAGAAACAAAATCCAATTCCTTACTTTAGGAAATAGGAATCTCAATCCTTCCAAACCCGAATCATTCCTAATTCAACTCCTTTCTAATCTAGTACTTTTCCAAACTTTAAGTTTCCTAAACTTAAACTTTAAGCTTTCGAACCTTCCTAATTTCATCCCTTTCCAAATCTTAACTTTCCAAATCTAAGTTTTCAAACCCTTCTTAAACTCAAAATCTTTCCTAATTTCAAGAATTTCTAAAACTCAAACTTTGAAACTTTTCTAAATTCTAAACTTCCCTAAACTTCAAATCTTTCCAAATCTAAAACTTTCTAATTTCGAAACTTTCTACATTCTAAACTTTCCAACTTTCAAAACTTTCCAATTTTAAAACATTCCAAATTCAAATCTTTTAAATTTCAAAACTTTCTTAAAACGAAATCTTTCATATTTCAAAACCCTTCTTAAAAATGAAACTTTTTTAATCCAAAACCTTCCTAAATTGAAACTTTTCTAATTCAAAATATTTCCTAAATTGAAACTTTCCTAAAACGAAACTTTCCTAAAATGACACTTTCCTATTTTGAAACTTTCCTAAATCGGACCTTTCTAATCCAAATCTTTCCTAAATTTCAACCTTCCCTAATCTTCCTAGTCCAACATTCAAGTCAAATCTTTTTTAATCTCAAGTCCAAATCCTATCTTCCTAAGTCTAGGTTTCTCAAAACTCTATCTTTCCAAATTTAGTCCAAGTTCTCTTCCAAGGATCAAATCCTTTTTCAAGTTCAATTCTAGGTCTAAGTTCAATCCTGATTCCTTAATCTTCAAAATTCAAATTCCAATTCAATTTCTTTTTCCAATCAAACCTTCTATTTTCTATCGGACTCTTGTCCGAACTACGACTGACCTGATTCCTCAAAAAGGATACGTAGGCAACCCTCGTGGGTGTGGTCACAGCCTTTTTTAAATTTCCCATTCCACAACCTTTTTTCAGTTTCTATTTCCACAACCTTTTTCAAATCTCTAATTCCATAATCTATTTTTCTAATTCCAAGTTTCTATTTCCAAATCTCTATTTCCAATTTCCAAAACTTTCCAATTTCAATTCTATCTTTTCAAGTCTCTTTTTAAATCAAATCAATTTCTTTTCAAATCTATTTCCAAATTTATTTTCCAACTCTCTTTTTTTGCACTTGCACATCATGCATCATGCTAGTTTCTTTCTAAAAATTCTTTTCTAAAGTGGATAAGGTTGGACATTTATTAGTTGAAGACTCTCATTGGTGAATTTAGGGTAAATAGACATGTAGCTACCGCAAGGGCGGGGTAGGGTGATGGCTTAGTACGTGTTCCCTACACGTAACCAACCTCCGAACCTAGGATCACTGTTTTCAAAGACCAAAATGGAGTTTATTTTCTAAAAGGGCTTAAAAGTTTTTCAAAGGTTGCCAAACAACCTATTTTCTTAAAACCCTCTCCAGAGATAGTATTTTCAAAAATCGTTTTCAAAAACTCTAAGTGTAGTTTTCGGATTGTGCTTAGTTTTTAGATGACCTAACTCACCTTAATCAAGTTAGGTGGCGACTCCAAATGTTTTCCAAAAACCCTTTATTCAAACCAATTTTCAATTCAAACATAGTCGCACTCATCCTTCTAGGAGGGTGAGTTCTAACAAGAGAGTTCAATGTTTTTCTAGCTTGTGTGTGTATTCTTCGAGTGCTAAAAATCTGGGTGCGACAGTCTTCTTCCAGCTTAATAGACTTGACCCAAGCTCGAGGTTTTCTACTTTGGCATCCGGCCGTGCCCCAGCTTTTCTCAGGTGTGCATAGCAGCAGGTTTTTATCACTGAGTTTGAATGGCTTCTAGTCAACCTTCTCAGCAAATTCAACTATGAGTTCATCTTTGGGGACCAACACTTTATTACGGTTATACCTTGACCATGCCTGACACTGTTCCTTATCTCCGCATTCCATTTCTTCCCCATCATCATAATATATCTCTTGGCATGTGGCGAAACCAAACCTTGTCGTTACCAAACTTCATGATGACGTTGACGGCGTGGTCTGGTAGAGGGTCCGTAGTAGCATTTGGAGGATTCATTGGTTGTAAGCCGATGACTTTGTTATCTATCAGGTCTTGAATTTTATGCTTGAAAGTCCAGCAGTCTTCAGTATCATGTCCTTGGTTGCCTGAATGCTATTCACAATATGCTTTTGGGTTAAAGTGAGATAGCAAAGGATCATGCTGAGGTCGAGGGGGTATAGGTTTCAAATATCCTGCGGCCAAGAGACCGAAATAAGCTGTGGTTTGTGTGCAAGCGAGTTTAGTGAAAACTCAATCTTTTCCACTCATTCGCCTAGGTTCCTAGATGTCCTTGGAGGTCGGGGATCAAGTGCTAGTGTAATGGCTATTGGGTCGGTGGTTTGGGAATTAAAAGGGCTTCGGGTTTTATGTTTCAAAGTGGGACAGTTTTCAGTGCTAGGGCCAAATGGATGGGACTGGTGTCTGTAGGAGAGATTATATAATTCAGGGGTTTGGTTAAAGGTCGGCTTGCAGGGTTTCAGATGAAGGCCCTTGGCCTAGGGAGGTTTTTGGTAAGCAATGGTCAGGGCATAGTCTTGGTCTTCCTTCTTCATCCTTTTTCGCCCCTTATGGGTTTGGGCTTGCGAGGATTCTACCTGCTCATAGGTTATAATTCTTGCATGGGATAAGAGTGAAGAGAGCATGCTTTTCATTTTAGTCATCCTATGTCTGAGTCCTATTGCTTCCGCTAATACCAGAATTAAGGCATCGAGTGTCAGTGCTCCATGAGTGTTCCTTAGCTTTCGGTCCATAACAATGGGGGATGAGGAAAGGAACCTATGACCAGTAAAAGAAAAACGTCAATGTCTTATTTTGACAAATTCTTACGCAATACATGCTTTAAGGATGTCCCTACTTGAGAGGAAAACTAAATATGATGAATTTGGCTCACTTCTTGGATATAGGGGGTTTGCCCCTGTATGTAAACACCGTACCATTGATCAGGCATCTATACCCATCCTCACATTCATTCATTCACGGAAAATGGGTGCATTGAACTTCTGGGTTTAAAATATAAAAGAGGCAAAGCACACTTTAATAAGGGGAGGGGGAACATTTTCCTTTGGACTTCCACCTATCTAATTTTACGTATGAAATCCTAAACTACTCTTGAGTCTTCAGATTCACCTTCTTTGGATTTGACGTCAAGGAGGTCACTGAGAGACCTTGTTGGTTGATTGCCGCTTGTCTCCTTGGCAACCCTGTCTCTGTGAGCATAGAGAGATTGGGGCCCCTGTTATGGGATGACTTAAAATGCGTGCAATGATTCCTTAGGGTTACGTGGGAACCCTTAAGGTTTTGGTAGGTTTACTCTCTTTGGGTTGATCATATGCATGGGAATGCAAAGACTTGAGTTACTCTGGAACTCTTGTCTTGGAATGCCATATTATATGCATGAATATGGATGCAAAGAGCGTAAGGAGAAGGAATGCAATTGAAGTAAATATGCATGCATGAATAGTTAAACAAGCATTATAACAGTAAGAATACAATCATTATAATAATATAAATAAACAAATATAGAGGAAAGTAAAAGCAGTCGCCATTTCCTCCATGGTTTTGGAAAATAGTGTGCATCTTAAATTCGGCAAAGGTTCGGCTATGCATGGTGTCTATATGAGCATGAGGTTGAGGGTTTACTAATGCATCCTAAAAAAGCTCGGTTCCCAAATCTTCAAACCTAGGCCCACTCCCCGAGGTGGTGCCATGATCAGTTGGTAATCGAAGCGAGGGAACCATCAAGAGGTCATAGGCGAAGAAACTGACACAGCATCTTGCCCACAACCAATATACCATTCCCCTTTCTAACTAGAAGGGACAGATCAAGGTAAAGACTGCAAGTATGCAGAATGCAAGTGCACATGTAGTGTGTGTGGGATTTTTGAAATCAAAGGAAAGAGCCCAACAACTCCCATCCATCCTGTTCATCACATTCATTCATGCATAGCAGTTAGTATGATATAAAAACAATAATGCAAACAAAAGCCCACCTACAAAACAAAGATGCAAGAGTTAATATGTAGATAGCAAGCTTAATGCAAGATAATATGAATGGAAATAAATGCATGTTTTTTGAAAACAATTTTGAAAATTTGATTTTGAAAATTGAAAGTGGATAGAATTGGACAAGTTAATTGAAGACTCTACATGGGTGAAGGGTGAAGAGACATGACTATGGCCTAACCCTCTAAGTGTCCCCAGCGAAGTCACCAGCTATCACACCCATATTTTTTCGCACTCGAGGAATAAACACACAAACGAGAAAAATACTGTACTCTCTCGTTAGAACTCATCCTCCTAGAAGAATGAGTACGACTAGGTTTGAATTGAAGATTTATTCGAATAAAGGGCTTTTGAAAAACATTTGAAGTCACCACCTAACTTGATTAAGGTGAGTTAGGTCACCTAAAACTAAGTACAATCCGAAGATTACACTTAGGGTTTTTGAAAAGAGATTTTGGAAAACATCCTCAAGAGAGGGTTTTTAAGAAAAAAGGTTATTTGGCAACCTTTGAAAATATTTAAGCCCTTTTTTTGAAAATAACTCCATTTTGGCCGTTGAAAACAGCGATCTAGGTTTAGGAGGTTGGTTACGTGTAGGGAAGGCGCACTAAGTCATCACCCTACCTCGCCATTGCGCTACCTACAAGTCTATTCACCATAGATTTACCCATTAGAGTCTTTGATTAAAAAATGTCTAATACTATCCACTTTTGAAAAGAATGTTTAAAAGGAAAAGACATGATGCATGATATGCAAATGCAACAGAAATATTTGATTTAGAAATAGATTTGAAAAGAATTTGATTTGATTTGAAAAGAGATTTGGAAATAGAGATTTGAAAATAGATTTTAGAATTAGAAACTTGAAATATTTATGGAATTGGAGATTTAAAAAAAGTTATGACCGCATCTGTAAATGTTGCCTACGTCTTCCTTTCAAGAATCAAGTCAGTCATAATTCGGACAAGAGTCCGATAGAAAATAGAAGATTTGATTTAAAAAAGAGATTTGAATTTGAACTTAAAATAGAAGATTGGAAATTTCTATCTGGAATTGAGAAGATTGGACTTTGATTTGGAAAGATAGAGTTTTGGAAAATCTAAACTTAGGAAAGATGGGACTAAGGAGAGACGGGAGGCTTAAGAAAAATTTGACTCAAATTTTGGACTTGGAATATTAGGGAAAGATTGGATTTAGGAAATGTTCGAATTAAGAAAGGTTCCATTTTAGAAAAATTTCATTTTAGGAAGGATTTCGAATTAGGAAAGTTTCTTTTTAGGAAAGTTTCGAGTTAGAAAAGTTTCATTTTAGGGAAGTTTCGAATTAGGAAAGAATTAAAATTAGAAAGTTTTGAAATTGAAAAGTTTGAAAATAGGAAAAGTTTGATTTAAGAACGATTTAGAATTTGAAGAGTTTAGAATTTAGAAACTTTTAACTTAACAAAGTTTTGGATTTGGAAAGATTTAAAATTTAGAAAGTTTAGAATTTTGCAAAGATTTGAATTTAAGAAATGTTCGAAATTAAGTTTTAGAAATAATTGAAATTAAGAAAGGTTTGAGTTTAAGAAAGATTTGAAAATCTAGATTTGGAAAGTTGAAATTTGGAAAGGTATGGAATTAGGAAGATCAATAACCTTAAAGTTTAAGGAAGGATTTGAAAGTTTAAGTTTTGGAAACTTAAGGTTTAGGAACGTATGAGATTAGGAAAGATTTGAATTTAGGAAAGACTTGAATTTTGATTCTAAGAAAAAGATGATTTGGTTTTGTTTCCAAAAACGGAGGATTGGATCTAGCTTTCTAAATGGGGAGATTGGATTTAGCTTGGAATTGGAAGGTAAAGTTTTGGAAATCCTAAATTTGGAAGTCTATAGTTTTGGTGTTGAAAATAAAATTTGGAAACCTAAAGTTTGAGGCCAAAATAGAAAATTGAAAATTATGTTTTTGGAAAGAAAATTAGGATTTCCTAACCATGGCTCTAGAGTTTAACTTGGACTCTAAGATAAGAGATTTTGTGAAGTAGAACTTTTGGAAAGAAAGATTTTTGGGAGGAGATCTTAGAAAGGAATTTTTAGGAAAGTAAGTTTTTGAAGGGAACTTTTAGAAAACAATTTTGGAAAGGAGGTTGGAGAGATTTTTTAGAAACTATATTGGAGAGGAGATTTTAGAAAGTAGATTTAAAAAGAGATTTTGGGGAGGATTCAAAAAGAGATTTTGGAAAATAAGTTTGAAAAGCAATTCAGAAAGGGATTTGAATATAGACTTTTGCAAACCTCTAAAAATACTTCACTTTCTTAAAACGACTCTAACCATAAAAAGGTTAGAACCATCCTAGGATTGTGGTTTTGAAAACAACAAGGGTTTGAAAATATGGACCATGAAAGTCACTTTAAATGTAATACTTTCCTAAAGCAACTCTAGCCATGGAAAGGCTAGAATCACCTTAGGATTGTGATTTTGAAAATAAGTTTTGAAGAAGATAATTTTAATGCAAGTTTTGAAAACGGTTTTGATGTAAGTTTTGAAAACAAGTTAAAACGGATTTTGAAGAGATGCATGATCATGATATGCACAATGCAAATCAGGGTCGTGAACATACAAGGTTAAAGGCTTCATCACATAATCAAGGGGGCCAAACCCATGTGGTCTCTTGTTAGACTAAGAGAAAGCTCCCGACACGGTGACTTTCAATAGCTTAATACTACACATGAACTGGGGAATCTCTTGTTTCAAGCATACAAGAAAGGGGAAAAGAAGATGGGGGATTAAAATAGAAAAAAACCCAAGCGGATTTGGAGAGAGAAGAGAGAGGGGGGATTTGTGTAAATGTAAATAGGAAGCCTACCTTGTGTCTTTTTTTTATTTGCTTTGTCTTGCCCGCTTTCTTTACTTCGATCTTTGCTTGGCTTTGCGTCGGTCTTCGAGAGCTTGCTTGGATCTTTGGGAACTTCGGAGTGGCAGCGCTTCAAGTCTTCAATAGAGGCTTTGGAGGCTAGTATATGAGTGTATAGGAGTGTATGGGAGTGTATGGGGGCTAAGGTTTGTGTATGGAGGCTAGGGTTTGGAAAACCTAAAGGGAACTAGGGCTTGGAAGGACTTCGAGCTCTGTGTATCAAGGAGGAGAGTTTTTAGACTAATTTTACGGACCCCTTCACACTGGAAGAGGCTCTGTATTTATAGACAGAGGATTGACTTGGCGCCTGTTGTAGTGGCGCTAGGCAAAATTTTCTTCTAGCGCCACTCCAAATTTTGGCTTGGCGCCACCAGCCACTTAGGAAAGTTTTAAAGTCGGCAAGAAATGTATCTTCAGAAGATTTGAGCGCCTGTACTAGTGACTACCATGCAATTTTTAGCCTAGGTTCACTAGGAGTGACTCTGAAAGGTCGGGGAATGATTTAGAATGTCAGGAATGACTCGGAGGACCGGAAAGGGACAGGAATCCTTAGGATAGCATCTCAGGGGTAGTAGACTTGAAGAATGATGACAGGACGTGTCAGAGGGGTTGACCAGGCTATTAGGGGCAAAATGGTCAATCGGGCCAGAAAGCTGCCAGGATGGGCTCGAAATATCTTGGAAGAAGGCTCGAGACCTAGAAACACTACCTAGAATGTTCCAGGAGGTTGTCGGTTTGATACCCAGAGCCGGTGTGGTTGGAAGAGACGACTAGCCCACTAGGGGCAAAATGGTCATTTTGCATCAGGTGTGCCGGAATTGACTCGGAATGATCTGGAAAGGTAATGGAAGGTTGAAATACTATCAGAAACATCCTCAGTAGGTTACCGGTTTGATACCTAGAGCCGGTGTGGTTCTCGAGGCGCTTAGATGCCTAGGGGTAAAATGGTCATCTTGATCGAAAGGTCTTCAAATTGGCCCGAAACCGACTGCAAGGCACCTAATCATGCCGAATTGCCTTTAAGACAATCTTGGAAGGGTGGACTTATCGTTCTGAGGACTTAGGTACTTTCTCAAGAAACGTGCCGAAAAATGGCCTTAGGGGCAGTTTGGTCATTTTTCACCAGAGTGGGCTAGCAAGCACTGTTGTTGACCCAGGTTTTGAGTGTTTCCGTCACTCTAATGGCGGTCCCATGACATAGGGGTTTGTTGGCAATTCCCTATATCGACCTATTTATGAGTGTTTTCGTCACTCTGACGGTTGCGATTTTTCGAGTATTTCCGTTACTCTAACGAGTCGCGATCATTCCAAAGACTGCCTAATCTCGGGAAGTTTCTAGATGGACTAAGCGCCTGAGGAATCCACTTTCTCGAAAGGCATGCCGAAATGGACATTTCTTCATTGGCAGGTTAGCAAGCACCAAAGGTGGACCGTTCAACCATTTCGGGGACTTGGGATCTCATCCCGGTCGACGGGTTTGAAGGGACTTACGGTTCCGAAGAGTTCTCTCAAAAACGTGTCGGACAGGATAGACTTACCACCTTAAGGAATCAACTATCTCCAAAGGCGTGCCAAATTTAATTAGAATTGGAATTAGACTAGAATTGGATTGAAAAGGGGACTTATCGTCTTCGAGAAGACGTGCCCACTGAAATTGGACCGGATAATGCCCCAAGGGCACTTTGGTCATTTTGCCTTTATTGGGCCCAATGAGCCCGCGAAGCGATCAATTGAATGGATTATGTCTAAAAAACTAATTTCAACTAGAATATATCCATATTGACTTGAATACAAGTCTGGACGAACTGGAGTGTAGTACCCTGAACCCATTATTTTCCCTATTTATGTGTTTTTTTAAATTTTATATCATTCTAATATGCATTTGCGTCAAGTTGACCAATTAAAAGTCATGTTGTAACTTAAGCCTATAGGGTGAGACACATGGGATTATTTCCCATGTGTATCATCTTATATACACAAAACACACACACCTATATACACACACACACACACCCTACGGGTAGAGAGAGAAAGGGAGGAGAAAAAGAGGAGGAAGAAGGAGAAGGGGAGCTTGGAGAGCTTCAACCCAAACTAAGAAAGGCCATTTGAAGACTTGGACAAGCTTGAGGAAGGTAAAGTTCTACTCTCTCTCTCTAGAATTGTATATGTATGTGTATCTATCTTGGTAGATTGTGTTGGGTTTTTGCATCCATGTATCTAGGGGTGTTGTTGTTGAATTTGGTGGACCCTTTGGGTCCCAATTACTTTATTTAGAGAGCTTGAATCTCAATTGTTGAAGATTGGGAGTGGTGGGTTGAAAATCCCCAAATATGTGAAATGCTAGGGTTTTTTATTTCTTCTTGAGATCCTTTTGTTTTGATTGTTCTTCCTCCCCTATTTTGAGTTATTATCGTCCTTGTGGGCTAATCTTTGAACCCTAAGAGTATTGGGAAGGTTTGGTTATGTTTGGAGGAGTTTTGGTCATGTTTTGGTCGAACTTCGGGTGCTGCCCAGAACAAGGCATTCGAACTCCCAATATGGAGTCCGAACGGTGGGAACTAAGCTTAGGCGTTCGAACTCCCTCAGGGGGAGTTCGAATGGTTAGAAAAGGGCTTTTTCCAATTTTCTTCTTGAAGTTCGAACTCCCATTTGGGCGTTCGAACTACCAATTCGTTTTGCCTAGGCGTTCGAACTCCCCGATTGGGCATTCGAACGGTCTGTCAGCTCAAACACTGTTTAGTAAATCGGGCATAACTTTCTCTAGAAACTTGGATTGATGCCCCGTTTGAAGCATTAGAGACTATATTCATAGACCTTTGTACCCATATAAAGTTTGTTCTCTAATTCCTTATAGATGGAGAGTTACGGAAGTTTAAAGTTGACCTAAAACTATGCCAAAAACCTTATTTTTTCGAAGTGTTACCCCGTTCTTCGTGAGACCTAACTTCTTCACCCAAAATGTGTTTTTAAGCCATGACCCATCAAATTAAAGACCTTTAAGCTTATTTTCATATGAAACTATCCTTGTGTGAGAATCCTTTTTTTGGGGTAGTTGGGTCACGATGAGAGGATCAATGTTCTAGGTTTCATACTTCACCCTCAACCTTATGTTCTCGTTTTACGTTGGGGGCCTTGCCCTAGAGTTAATCTCGCCTTCCATAGTGAGAGTGAGGTGTTGGTGATTCGGGTCGAAGGATTTATGTGCTTAGTCTTATTTTATACGTTATTGCCATGCCTTAGCATCGTGTATTGATGTTCCATGTTTCTATGTGAATTATGTGTAGGAACACCTCGTTTATCGTTCGTTTAACCGGAGAGAGGTGAGTAACGATATGACATGAGTAAAACTTATTACTCTCCAAATGTTTTCAAGTTCAATTATGTTTCATACATTTCTTTCCATTTATTTCAATGTTTCAATGATTACATTCAGGTATGAATGTCATGCTTTGAATTATGTATGAATCTTATCTATGATATGAACTACAACCTAAGAACTAGAACGTTCACATAAAGTAGATGTAAGATTCCTAGCGTACGACTCTAACTCAAGGTCTTTTCGTGGCAAGATCCTAAACTAGCAACGATAGTCCTACAGTAAGGGACACGAAATAATCTATCGCCATGTTGGGAGACGTCCCTTGGCTTAAAAGTCTAGTTATGACCTTTATGGTTACTATAACTGAGCATAGCTCTTATGATTGACTTAAAAAGCCTGTGTGTGACCTTTACGGTTACTATAATTGAGCCTAGCTCTTATGATTGGCCTAAAGCACTCTATGTGCTAATGACTGAGCATAGCTCTTAATGACAAAGCCTTGTCTCACGATTGAGCCCTGCTCTCATGATTGGCTTAAAACACTCTATGTTGCTAATAACTGAGCGTAACTCTTAATGACTGTGCCTATGCGTGACCTTCATGGTTACTATGTTGGCTTAAAGAGCCTATGCGTGGCCTTCGCAGTTACTATGTTGGCCTAAGGAGCCTATGCGTGACTTTTATGGTTACTATGTTGGCCTAAAGAGCCTATGCGTGACCTTCGTGGTTACTATGTTGGCCTAAGGAGCCTATGCGTGGCCTTCATGGTTACTATGTTAGCCTAAAGAGCCTTATGCATGACCCTTGTAGTTGTTATGATGCCCAATACCAGAAAGACCTCTTAAGTGGGATGAAATGAGGGATATGTTAGCCTAAAGAGCCTTATGGTGACCTTTATGGTTACCGATGCAGAGCCTAGCTCTAATGTTGGCCTAAAGAGCCCTATAGTGACCTTTTAAGTTACTGATGTGGTGACCTTTATGGTTATTGATGCGGCGCCTAGCTTTAATTTAAAGACATGACACTCTTATGTACTAGAACGAAAAATATGATTTATTCAAATGCTTCACGACAAGTTGCATATGTTTTCATAAGTATTATTGTCACAATATATCTCTCCTTTCTACGATATTATGATATGCCTCACTGTACCATGCCATGGTATGCTTATGCCAAGCCACATTATGCCATACATGACCATGTTACGATTTACATCTCACGCTTATGATATTATGTTCAAATGATATAATGTCTTAATATAATGCTTATGCTACCTATGCTCTCATATCTACGCTTTATATGATTCCGAGAGTAATGATATAGATGTGTCTAAGGTTATACGACGAGCTAAGATGTACACTCACAAGTTATGATATATTATGCTAATAACAAGCTATATCACACTTTACTAGTTCATGCTACGACGTGACTACCGCTCTTCTTCAACATTATATTTTAGAAATGATGAAATGTTTTAAAACAAAAGCCTATGCTCCAGGTGTCTTTAAGATTATACTTATATGTTTCTAAGTTTGTGCCACTTATGCATAAATGTACCTCTATTGTCATGTACATTAAATATAAATGTAGTCTATGCTATTTTACGCTCATGCATTATTGTTATTCACTAAGCATTAGCTTATATTTTCTCAAATGATTTTTAGGTAGCCAATCCGGGAGGCCCTAAAGCGAGGCCATATGTGTATTTTGAGCTATGGCCCACTGGCCAATGTTTTGTAAAATGTTTGAGAGCTAAACCCTAATGTTTTGTAATGGTATAAATGTTATAACTGTAGTGAGCCCTAATTAGGCACATATGTATGTTATGATTTGGACTAGGCATAACTCTGCCATATATGACACAGATTATGATTTCAAGTTATCAAAAGTTATATTTTTTGCAATTATGCATCATTTTAAATGATTATGCATAGATGATCAACCAACTTATGTAATACGGCCTTAGGTAGCCTTGCAACTAGCCGGTCATGTACCCTAAATCCGTATAGGCCGGGTTATGGGACGTGACATGGAGACTACTGAGCCGGCAAAAATGAGGTACTTACAAACAATAGATGAAGGTTGTACAATGAATAACTCTTTCTTAAAGAGTAGATAAATAATTTTTCAACTCACTCAAGAACCACCCAAGTAAATAAAAATAGAGTATAAGATGTATGAGATTAGATCTCACTGTCTAATACTTGATCTTGTGTTCTTCACCTCTATATATCGGTTGGGGATCTTCTATATATAGCCTTGAGTTGATTATAACCATTGGTGGTAGATGAGAGACCATTTGATACAAGATCGCACAATTACAGCGATTAAAAATATAGCCGTTGGAGCCCAGGTGTCGTCACCTGACTTCATGTGTCGACACATTAAGTTTGCATTTCTCAGATTTTATTCACTGCATCCATGTGTCGACACATGACTACTACCTCCATGTGTCGACACCTGACCTCATATGTTGACACATGACCATCCATTCTTCAGATTTTAGCTACTGTCTTCATGTGTCGACACATTAGCCCCAAAAAACTTAATTTTTGCAAGTTTTTGTCCAATCTTCTCCATTGTTTTCAAGTTCTTCAAAGGTCATCCAAATAAACTTTCTAATGCTTGAAAACACTTCTTCAAGGTATGTTGACTTCAAGAACACCTTCAATCTTTTTTAGATGAATTCACTCCATTTGATTATTTGTAGAGTTCTTCAATCAACATCACTTCTTCCATTGATCTAAGTCTTCTTCAAAATCTTCAAGAGAGCTTCCAAGACTTGAGATCTCTTTTCTTCAACTGATCTTCTATTTTTCTTTAAACATCTTTAATATCTTTACTTGATCTTCATCAACTTGATTTCTTCTAGGATTCTTCAATCAGTATAACAAATCTCTTAAAGCTCTTCAAGAATCATCAATTTGAGACTTCTAAAGCTTGAAAGGTCTTCTTCAAAACATGTGGATCTTCAAGAATACTTTCAATCATTCATTCTTCCACGTCTTCATCAAATCTTTAATGGAACTTGTGATCTTTAACTTTGCTTGAATCTTGACTCCTTTGAACACCTTCAATCTTTTCATACTTCTAAGTTTATATTCAAACTTTCAAGAATTGTAATGCATAAGCTTGTTGAATGTGTCAGCCCATCATGCTCATCATCCTTCCATCCTTCTTGATTCTATAATATCTTCCATTGTGACAAGCATAAACTTATTGAAACAAAAACTTGCTCCCTCTTTCTTTTGTGCTTTATGCCTCAACAAATACAAACTTTTGCTCCCCATTTCTTATGTACTTGATGCTTTGGTGAATTAATATGGCCATGAGGATCGAGGATATTCATAATGAATAAGTTTTTGAATTCTCATGAGATCTTTCACATTGAAATAGAGTTAATCCAATATGTTCCTCTATCAATCTTTAAATTCTTCTATCAATCTTCATGTTTCCAAAACAAATCACTATGATAGAATTCTAGAGCTTGCATTCTTATTCTCAATACTTGTTAAACTTCTTGAGCATCTTCAATCTCTTCAAGAATAAGATTACCGAAGTAATCTTGTTGGATACTCAACCGATTAGCTCAATTATTTTCTTGTTATCAAATGATTATAATCTAACATGCATATTCAATTGAAATCATTAGATAACAACCACATGGTTTTATTATCATCAAAATCAACATGGGGATCAACCTTGAGTCAACAATCTCCCCCTTTTTGATGATGACAAAACCTAAAAAATATATGCAATTAAGCTTAACATAAATGAAGCATAATGATTAAAGAATTTAAAGCAATAGGGTTCTTATAAGGCACTCTCTTACTATTTTAGAATAAGGATACTCTTTACACATAATATTCATATATTTTTCATAGAATATCTCTCCCCTTTTTTGTCAATTAATCAAAAAGGAACAATAAAATGTAATGCAAATTTAGAATAGAAAAGATTCATTCATATTTTAGATTTTCTCTCCAATATAAAACATTTCTCCCCCTATGGAAGATATAATATCATGTACTCAAAAATGTCTCCTCTGTTTTCATATAGATTATCTTTCTCCCTTAATAGAGGTAATCGCCTTGCTATGGCATAAAGTAGTTCTCTCTCTTTTTATCAAAAAGAATTTATGAGAAATTTATGACAGGTACAATAGTAAAAAAATGTTTAAATGACATTTTAACTATTTTACATGCAACAATCAATCAAGCATACAAGGCATTAAGCCATCAAAATCAATGATAGTCACCTTGGCATATATAACCCATGCAATCAGCAAATTTAAAATGCAACAATGTAATGCCATTGAAAATCATGCAAATGGGGGTTTTTGGTTCAAAAGAGTATTGGCTTGGCTTTGGAGATGTTTTGGGAGTAAAAGTTAGAGGGATTTGAGTAGGAATGGCTGACTAAATTTCAGCAGGTATCTCCTTATCAAAAACAGTTTTTTCTTTCTTTTACTTCTCCGTCTTCATATGAACTGCTGCTTAAGTTCATCTTTGCTGGAGTGTAGTTCACATTAAAAGTTCTTTCAATCTCCTCTTTCATCTTGTTGCTGGCTGCCACAATCTTTTTGTTCATCCTCATCACTTTATTCTCCATCAGACCTGTGATTCCATTGTGAAGTTTAATTGAATGAACATTTTCTCTTGATAGTCCTTCAACTCCTTCATAATGCTCATTAGAACATCCATTTGCTCATTTCCAGAATTTGTCATTATAGAAAGAATTTGCTTTGCAACTTTTAAAGTTTCCTTTCTTGCTTCAGAAGTTTCTCTTGGTGGGAGTATCCTTCCCCTCAAAATGATATCTAGTTCTTATTCTTTCTTGCTTCAAAGACCAAACTCTTCTCTTTTTATTCAATTAGTATCTCATTCTCTTTATAGTGGACTGCAGCCTTTGACATCATCTTCTTCTTTGCTTCCTCATTCAAATCCATTCAAGAATTTAAAAGATTTTTGGCAAGATCATTTTTATAAGCGAGATCTTCTTAGTTTCAGCTGTATGGATTAATATATATATGTTGCCACAATGACCTTTAAACATCATAAATATATTCATATTTGATCCATCTTCCTTGATAACATTTCCAAAGAAGTATTGCAAGTTCATAATTTTCCTTTACAGATATCTTCTCAAAATATGGATCAGTTTCCAACCAATCATTTTCTTCTTCAATGACCTCTTTTTGTTTTCTCTTCTTTGTAGCCTTTGAGGATTCATTTATTTCTTTCCCACTGATTTTAGAGCCATTGAGGTTTATAAAACACGATGGGTAAAAAGATTTGGGTATGCAATGTTTATTGTGGAAATTTTGAATAGGTAGATAAAAGGGAAAAATCATTCTTGGTGTTTGGAAATATAACTGATAAAAATTGTTTAACAATGGGGATTGAAATCTATGCAAAATGTATGTATATTTCAATAATATTCAAACATATGTATGATCATGCGCAGGGATCGACTATTTGAGGACATGAGTTGACTCATTTTTTCATGAAATGCAAAAATGATTTTTAAATGCCATAAAATTATGCAAATAGACATATGATTGATTTCAAAAGATTCATATGCATTATCAAACGTATATAGCAACCTAAGAACTCAAAATAATAAATTGCTCATGCTTAACATGAAATACATAGCATATATATATATATATATATCATCAAAATCAATCAAGTTAAAAATTGCACATGCTCAATGTAAGCACCCTATTTTTGATCGCTCGGCAGTCTACGGTCCGTCCAGACTTGTACATAAGTTAATATGAACGAATCCCATTCGAAGTCAACTTTTTGAGTCTAATCCCATCTATCCATCGCTTCATGGGCCCACCAGGCCCAAATAGAGGCAAAACGACCAAAACGCCCTTAGGGGCATTATCCTTTCCAATTTTCGAATCAGGCACGTCTTTCTGAAGATGATAAGTCCCCCTTCCAATTCTAAATTAGGCACATCTTTCCGAAGACGGTAAGTCCCCTTTTCAATTTCAATTCCAATCCCTCTCTCGAGACAGTTGATTCCTCAAGACGGTAATTCTATCCAATCTGGCACATTTTTCAAAGAAAATCTCTTCGAAACGGTAAGTCTCTTTAAACCTATCGACCGAGACGAGACCCCAAGTCCCCTAGATGGTAGAACGGTCCACCTTTGGCGCCTGCTAGCCCGCCAATGCAGAAAAGTCCATTTCAGGCACGCCTTTCGAGAAAGTTGACTTCTTAGGCGCTAAGTCCCTTTAGCAGCTTCCCGAGATCAGGCCGTCTCGGGAATGATCGCGAACCGTCAGAGTAACGGAAATACTCGCAAACATCGCAACCGTCGGAGTAGCAAAAATACTCGTAAACAGGTCGATATAGGGAATTGCCAACAAACCCCTATATCACGAGACCGCCGTCAGAGTGGCGGAAACACTCAAAACCCAGGTCAATACCGGTGCCTGCTAGCCCACTCTGATGAAAAATGACCAAACTGCCCCTAGGGCCATTTTCTGGTACGTTTCTCGAGAGCACATCTAAGCCCTCAGAATGATAAGTCCGCCTTTCTAGATTGTCTTAAAAGCAATCCGGCATGATTAGGTGCCCTCTAGTCTGTTTCGGGTCAATTCCGAGACTTTTCGGTCAAGATAACCATTTTGCCCCTAGGTATCCGAATGCCCCGGGAACCACACCGACTCTGGGTATCAAACCGGTAACCTCCCGAGAATGCTTCCTATAGTATTCTCAACTTCTCTTTATCTTTCCCGATCATTCCGAGTCAGTCCCAGCCAACCCGATGCAAAATGACCGTTTTACCCCTAGTGGGCCGGTCACCTTTTCCAACCACACTGGCTCTGGGTATCAAACCGACAACCTTTGGGAACATTCTGAATAATATTTTCAAATCTTGAATCTTTTTCGGGACGTTCCGAGTCCATCTAGGCAGCTTTCCAGCCCGGTTGACTGTTTTGCCCCTAATGGCCCGGTCAACCCTTCCGACATATCCTATCTTCATTTTTCAAGTCAAATACCTCCAAGACACTGTTCTAAGTGTTCTTGCCCTTTTTCCGGCCTTCTGGGTTATTCTCGGTCTCTCAACTCCTTCCCGGACTTTCCGGAGTCACTCCTAGTGAAGTCAAGCTAAAAATTGCATGGTAGTCACTAGTACAGGCACCCAAATCTTCCCAAGATACATTGTTTGCTGACCTTAAACATTTCCTAAATGGCGGTAGTGGCGCTAAATGGCGGTAGTGGCACCAAGCCAAAAAATGGCCTGGCGCCACTCCTAGTGGTGCCAGTGTAATTTGTGGCCTGACGCCACTGCAACAGGCCAGTGCATTCCTTTCTCTATAAATACAGAGCCTCTTATAGCGTGAAAAAGGTCCACAAACTCAATCTGAAAACCCTAATATTCGATATAAAGAGCTCATAGCCTCCTTAAACCCTAGCTTCTCTAGGTTTTCCAAACCTTAGCCACCATACACCAAACCCTAGCCTCCTATACACTTATACACTAGCCTCCAACCCTCCATCGAAGGCTTGGATTGCTGCAACTACAAGCTTTGAAGATCAAAGACAAGCCCTCGAAGACTGAAGTGAAGCGAAGACCAAAGAAAAGCAAGGTATGCAAAGCCTAGCGAAATAAACAAGACATACAGTAGGTTTTCTCTTTAAGTTTCTGCGCTTCCCCCTCTCTCTTCTCCCTCCTAACCCACTTGGGTTTTCTCTATTTTAATCCCCCATATTCTTCCCCCCTTTCTTTGCATGCTTGAAATAAGGGGATTCCCAGTCCATGTGTAGGATTAGACTATTGGAGGGTCACCGTGTCGGGGGCTTTCTTTTAGTTTAACCAGAGACCACGTGGGTTCGGCCCCCTTGATTATGTGGTGAAGCCTTAACCTTGTATATTCACAACCCCAATTTGCATTGAGCATATCATTATCTTGCATTCTTCTAAAAATCATTTTCAAACTTGTTTTCAAAGCTTGCATTAAACTTGTTTTCAAAATTGCATCAAAATCTCCTTTTTCAAAACTTGTTTTCAAAATCACAATCCTAGGGTGATTCTAGCCTTTCCATGGCTAGGATTACTTTAGGAAAGTATTACATTTAAAGTGACCAATATGGTCTATATTTTCAACTCCTTGTTGTTTTCAAAACCACTATCTTAAAGTGGTTCTAGCCTTCTTATGGTTAGAATCGCTTTAGGAAAGTGAGACGTTTTTATACTTTCCAAAAAAGTCTCTTTTCAAAAGTCTCTCTTTCTAAAACCCTCTTTTTCAATATGCTTTCTAAAAACTCTTCTTTCCAAAATTGTTTTCTAAAAATTCCCTCCAAAAATCTATTTTTTCAAAAAACTCCTTTTCAACTCCTTTCCAAAACACTTTCTTCAAAATTCCTTTCCTAAAAACACTCCTTAGGTTTCCTTCTTAGAAAAATCTCTTCCTAAATCTCTTTCCTAAAAATCTCTTTCTAAAAAATTCCTCACTAGGATGTCTTTCCAAAAACTCTCTCTTTTCAAATTCACTTTCTAAAAATTCCTTTCTAGGATTTCCTTCTAAAAATCCCTCTTTCCAGAAAACCCACTTTCCAAAAACTCTTTCCTTAGAGTCCAAGTTAAATCTTAGAACCCACGTTTAGGAAATCCTATTTTTCCTTCCCAAAAACATGATTTCCAATCTCTTATTTTGGCCTGAAAACCTAGGTTCCCAAAGCCTCTTGTTTTCTACATCAAAATTATAAGTTTCTAAAAAACCTCTTTTCTACGTCAAAAGTATAGTTTCCCAAGTCTAAGGTCTCTAAAATTTCACTTTCCAAATCCTTGCCAAATCAAATCTTCCCTTTAAAAAGCCAAATCCAATCTTTTAGTTTAGGAAACTAGATCCAATCCTCTGTTTTTGGAAACAAAATCAAACCTTCTCTTTTAGAAATAGAATCCAATCCCTTGTTTTAGGAAATAGGAATCTTAACCCTTTTTAATCTAAATCTTTCCTAATTCAACTCCTTCCTAATCTTCTACTTTCCTAAATTTTAAGTTTCCAAAACTTGAACATAAAAGTCTTTCCTAAATTTTAAAACTCAAAAATCTAAATATTTCCTAATTCAACTCCCTCCTAATTTTCTACCTTCCTAAACCATAAGTTTCCTAAAACTTTCAATTCTTTCATTAAACATTAAGCTTCCAAATTTTTCCTAATTCAACCATTTTCTTGATTCTACCCCCTTTTCAAATCTTAACTTTTCAAATTTAAGTTTTCAACCCTTTCTTAAACTCAAAACCTTTCCTAATTTCAAGAATTTCTAAAACTCAAACTTTGAATCTTTCCAAATCCTAAACTTTCTAAATTTTAAATCTTTCCAAATCCAAAACTTTCTAAAATTCAAAACTTTCTTAAGCTAAAACTTTCAAAACTCAAAACTTTCTTGCTTTCGAAACTTCCCTATTTCAAAATATTCCAAATTCAAAACTATCCTATTTCGAAAACTTTCTAAATTTGAAACTTTCTTAAGTTAAAACTTTCCTAAATCGAAATTTTCCTAAAGTGAAACCTTTCCTTTTTCAAAACTTTCTTAAAATGAAACTTTCTTAAACCAAACCTTTTCTAAAATGACACTTTCCTAAAACAAAACTTTTCTAATTTGAATCTTTCCTAATCCAATCTTTTCTAATCATCCAAACCCTTTCAAGTCAAGTCAAATCTTTCTTAAACCTCTAGTCTTTCCTGAGTCTAGGTTTCCTAAACCTCAATCCTACCAAAACATGTCCAAATCTTTCTTCCAAGTTCTATCTTTCTAAGTCAAGTCCAATCTTTCTTTTTTAAGTTCCTAAGTCTAGGTCTTTCAAAACCAATCTTTTCAAATCTTCCAGTCAAAGTCCAAATTTCCTATTCTTCCAATTCCAATTTGAATTCCAACTTCAGCTCTTCTCCAAATCAACTCTTCTATTTTCAATCGGACTCTGATTCGAACTACGACTGACCTGATTCCTCCAAAAGGATACGTAGGCAACCCTCATGGGTGCGGTCACAACATTTTTTCAAATTTCTATTTCTACAACTTCTTTCCAATCTCCAATCCTACAATTTTCTTCAAGTTTCCAATTCCATGATCTATTTCTATTTTCAATCTTCAATTTCAATTTCCAAAAACCTTTTTTCTAAATTTAAACTTCTATCTCTTTCTTTTCAAACCAAATCAAATTCTTTTCAAATCTGTTTCTAAATCAAGTCTCTTTTCTTGCACTTGCATATCATGCATCATGTTAGTTTCTTTTCAAACATTCTTTTTCTAAAGTGGATAGGATTGAACATTTGTTAGTTGAAGACTCTCATAGGTAAATCTAGGGTAAATAGACATGTAGGTATCGCAAGAGCGGGGTAGCATAATGGCTTAGTGCATCTTTCCTACACATAACCAACCTCCGAACCTAGATCACTGTTTTTGAAAGACCAAATGGAGTTATTTTTCTAAACAGGGCTTAACATTTTCTAAAGGTTGCCAAACAACCTATTTTCTTAAAAACCCTCGCTTAAGGAGATATTTTCAAAATCATTTTCAAAAACTCTAAGTGTAGTCTTCGGATTATGCTTAGTTTTTAAATAACCTAACTCACCTTAATCAAGTTAGGTGGCGACTCCAAACTTTTTTCAAAAGCCCTTTATTCAAATCTATTTTCAATTCAAACCTAGTCGCACTCATTCTTCTAAGAGGGTGAGTTCTAACCAAAGAGTACAGTGTTTTTTCCGCTTGTATGTGTATTCCTCGAGTGCGAAAAATTTGAGCGTGACACTCAATACTCTTAACAACCATAATGTAATATAATTTGTGATTAGCATGAAAATTTTCAAACATACACTCACCGAATGTAATCTATGGTTAAGTAAAATAAACAACCAATCATGCTTCTATAAAATTTAGTATTAAGAGCAGTACCTTCATTATCACCATCTAATTTGGCCATGGGATTACTTAATATATTAAAGTTCCCCATATCAAACCATTTTATTATTATTCAAAGTCACCATTCCTCCATCCTTTAGTATAAAAGAGATGAATTAAATCATATTACATCACCAATCAAGTGTCTCAAGCATCCACGGTTCAAGTACTAGAAGTGTTTCTATGTGATGGATCGTAGGTAAACCTACAATGAATACAATTCAAGTTTTGTTCTTTGGTACCCACATCATGTTGGGTCCTTGGGGGTTAGTATTCAATGTTCCTTTTAGAACCAAAACCTTCTTAATTATTTGAGACTTGTTCATAAGAAAACATTGATGTGCTGTGTGACCTCTCTTTTGACAATAGAAACAAGTAATATAAGATTTTTCACTATCAGATGAAAACTTCCTCTTTTTACCTGGATTGTATCCAAGGCAAGCTTTCTCAAAAGAGTATTTTTGTTTGCAAAGCATTACATCAAGTTTTTCATTTTCATCAACACATTTTGAAAGAGATTTTTCCAAATCATTGACTTTTTCTTTCAAAACAGAATTTTCCTTTTTCAAAAGATCAATTGCAGATTGTAAATCCTCATTTTCTTTTGTAAGGAAAGCAATCATCTTTTTGAGAAGACTATTCTTTATACTAGATTTCTTAAATTCAGTAAACAAATCATCAAATGTATCTTGTAGTTCATCAAAAGTAAAATTAGAATTTGTTACCTCATTTTCTTCTTCATGTACCATAAGACATAGGTTGGTCACCTCATGAATTTTATATTCATCCGAGTTTGAATCTTCACTTTCACTCCATTTTGCAGCTAGAGCCTTTTCTCCTTTACCTTCTTCCATCTCTTTTCAAGTTGTGGACATCCAGACTTGAAATGTCCAGTCTTGTTATATCTTCTATATATAGCCTTTAGTTGATTATAGTCCTTGGTGGTAGATGGGAGACTATTTGGTACAAGATCGCACAGTTACAACGGTCAACAATATAGTCGTTGGAGCTAGATGTCGACACCTGACTTCATATGTTGACACATCAAGTCTGCATTTCTCAGATTTTGTTCACTGCATCCATGTGTCGACACATGACCACTACCTCCATGTGTCGACACCTGACCTCATGTGTCGACACATGACCATCCATTCTTCAGATTTTGGCTACTATTTTCATGTGTCGACACCTCAAATCCATGTGTCAACACATCAGCCTAGAAAACTTGATTTTTGCAAGTTTTAGTCCAATTTTCTCCATTGTTTTTAAGTTCTTCAAGGGTCATCCAAATAAACTTTCTAAGGCTTGAAAACACTTCTTCAATGTATGTTGATTTCAAGAACACCTCCAATCTCTTCGAGATGAATTCACTCCATTTTGATTACTTGTAGAGTTCTTCAATCAACATCACTTCTTCCATTGATCTAAGTCTTCTTCAAAATCTTCAAGAGAGCTTCCAAGACTTGAGATCTCTTTTCTTCAACTGATCTTCTATTTTTCTTTAAACATCTTTAATATCTTTACTTGATCTTCATCAACTTGATTTCTTCTAGGATTCTTCGATCAATATAACAAACCTCTTCAAGCTCTTCAAGAATCATCAATTTGAGACTTCTAAAGCTTGAAAGGTCTTCTTCAAAACATGTGGATCTTCAAGAATACTTTCAATCATTCATTCTTTCACGTCTTCATCAAATCTTCAATGGAACTTGTGATCTTTAACTTTGCTTGAATCTTGACTCCTTTGAACACCTTCAATCTCCTCATACTTCCAAGTTTATATTCAAACTTTCAAGACTTGTAATGCATGAGCTTGTTGAATGATTCAACCAATCATGCTCATCATCCTTCCATCCTTCTTGATTCTTTAATATCTTCCATTGTGACAAGCATAAACTTATTGAAACAAAAACTTGCTCCCTCTTTCTTTTGTGCTTTATGCCTTAAAGAATACAAACTTTTGCTTCCCATTTCTTATGCAATTGATGCTTCGGTGGATTGATATGGCCATGAGGATCGAGGGTATTCATAGTGAATAAGTTTTTGAATTCTCATAAGATCTTTCACTTTGAAATAGAGTTCATCCAATATGTTCCTCTATCAATCTTCAAATTCTTCTATCAATTTTCATGTTTCCAAAACAGATCACTATGATAGAATTCTAGAGCTTGCATCCTTATTCTCAATACTTATTGAACTTCTTGAGCATCTTCAATCTCTTCAAGAATAAGATTACCTAAGTAATCTTCCTGTTGGATACTCAACCGATTAGCTCAATTATTTTTTTGTTATCAAATGATTATAATCTAACATGCACACTCAATTGAAATCATTAGTTAATTACCACGTGGTTTTGTTATCATCAAAATTAACATGGGGATCAACCTTCAGTTAACAATTTTGAGTGGCTTCTAGTTCTTGCACATTCTCCATAGGCTTCTACCTTGTGCTATCATCATCAAAATCTACTGGAATATGATGTTTAACACCATTTTCATTCTATGACCAGGTTCATTCTTCATCGAAAAACACATCATGGATAATAATGATTTTCTTGGTGCTAGGATTGTATAACTTGTAAGCTTTTGACTTAGCACTAACACCAAGAAAAATGCATTTTTCTCCCTTGTTATCTAGTCTTCTCTTTTCATCTGGAATATGGGCATAGGCAATACACCTAAAAATTCAAAAATGATCTACAGCTGGTCTTTTTCAACTCCACACTTCTCTAGTGTCATATTTTGAATAGCAAGTGTAGGACTTCTGTTCAATATATAAATGCTCCAGTAAACCGCTTCAGGCCAAAAAAATTTTGGAATGCCACTCCTTGACAAAAGGCTTCACACCATATTCAGAATAGTGCGATTCTTTCTCTCACAAATGCCATTTTGTCGAGGCGTATAAACTGTTGTAAGTTGCCTCTTTATTCCATGGGTCTCACAAAAATTTGCAAATTCATGTGATTTGTATTCTCCACCATGATCCATGCGAAGTATCTGTATTGGGCTACCAACTTCTTTCTCAACAAGCACTTAAAAACTTTAAAGGCTGCAAAAGCTTCAAATTTTTCTTGCAAAATATACACCCATGTTTTTCTACTAAAATCATCAATGAAAGTTATAAAATATCTTTCGCCTCCATTGGAGGATGGATTTATTGGCCCACAAAAATCAGAATGAACCAGCTCCAATGCATTCTTTGCTCTCCAAGATTTTTCTTGAGGAAATTGATTATGATGTTGTTTGCTAACAACACATTCTTCATAGACTTCGGATGGAGCTGTGATTTAAGGAAGACCAATCACCATATCTTTCTGTTGTAGAGTCTTTAATCCACCAAAGCTTAGGCGACCATAGCGAAAATGCCATAACCATGTCGCCTCCTTCAATTTTGTTAAAAAGCATGAATGAGTGGTGTTATGGAGATAAAGCGGGAACATACGATTCGTTGTCATGTTAATTTAAGCAATTAAGCCCAACTTTGCATCTCGAATTTGACATATTTCATCTTTGATAGAAATCTCACATCCCTTTTCTTACAACTGACCCACACTAAGCAAGTTGGTCTTTAAATCTAGCACAAAAAGAACATTGGAGATAGTGTGAGTGAGATTTCCTTTGGTTTAGATAGTTACCCTTCCTTTTCCCATAACAGAAATCGTGGAATTGTTACCAAACTTGACAGCGTTGCGGAAAGATTCATCCAAGCTAGAGAATGCCTTCTTATCTCCATATATGTGGTTGCTATAGCTAGTGTCTAATTACCACATGTTTTGTTGAGTTTCTTCCTTCACGTGACACACCATCAAAAGAGACACCTCTTCTTCTTTTTTTGCAAAGTTAGTTCTTTCCCCCACTTTGTCTACTCAAATTAGATATACATTCTGACTGATAATGGCCATACTTATGACATCTGTAGCATTCAACATTGGACTTGTTAGCTAACTTTGGTCTTGTGTTGAATGATGGCCTCCACATCCTCTTCCTTTTCCTTGAAATTGATTCTCTTGATGCTGATGGTTTTGTTGCTGGTTTCCATGATCATTGTTGTCTCTGCCTCCTCTACCATGACCTTTGCCTCGACCTCTGTCTCGTCGTCTATCAGCTCCACTTGGTGTAGAGTGATTTTTTGAAAGGGCCTTCAATGCTTGTTCTTCTTTCTCATGCTGGTTAATTTTTAGCTCATGAACCAACAAAGAACTTTGTAATTCATCAAGTGAGAGTTCATCAACATCATTAGCTTCTTCTATAAAATAGACAACAAAATTAAATTTTGGTGTCATAAATCAAAGAATCTTCTCAATAATTGTGGCATCCTCTATTTTGTCACCATGGATCTGCATCTTATTGGCGACTACCATCATTCCTGAAAAATAATTTCCAACTAATTCTCCTGATTTCATTCAAAGCATTCCAAACTCCAAACGAAGTGCTTGAAGTTGTTGCCTAATTGCCCTTGCTGTTCCTTGGTACTTCTTCTTCATGGAATCCAAAATATGTTTGGCAGTGTCTTTGCAAAAGAATGGTTTCCAAGATTGAGCAATCAATTGATTGGAAGAGATAATTCTTTGTTTTAAGATCTTTCAACTTCAGGCCTTCTAGCTCTGTCTTTTGTGCATCTGTTAGCACTATACCTGTTGCTAGTTCTGCCTATTGCTAGTTCTGCTACCCCAGAAACAACAACTGTCCAATATTCTTTGGACCTCAAGACGTTCTCCATGAGCATGCTCCAATGGTCATAATGACCATCAAAATGTGGAATAGCTGGCTGCACAAAGGTGTCAGAAGCCATCGTTACTACTACTGCAAAAAAGGAATGAGATAGAAGGAAAAACTTTAGTGCACTATCTCACAGAAAAAATGTTGTACTATCTCATAAACTTTTCTAATCTTATTGTCCCCAAACCTCGCTCTGATAACACTGTTACAAATTGGAAGCAAAAGACTGAACTTTTATTACTCTGAAACTTCAATACACTGACTCACAATAACCAGCTCTATTTATAGAGCTAATAACCAATGGCTAGCAACAACCTGCAGCCACCAACTCCTAACAAAGTGCTAACAACCTAAGACCTAATAAAAGTGGAAACAAACCCAACGTACTCCTATATACTAGGCCAACTCCTATACACTAGGCCAACTACAAAACAAACTTCCTAAAGACTAGGACAAAGATAAAACAAACTTGACTTTTCCAACAAGAATAAGAGTTTTATGAAAAAGCATATGCAATAGATGAAGATGCTAACAAAAGTTGATAGGTGATTACACTGTAATAGTGTAATCTAAGTCCTTTTGTTTTTCGTTGGACTTGGCATAGAGGTAAATAGCTTTACTTAGTGTATTTTCGCTTCTAATTAGGTTTTCATACATTTTGCAGAAATTGGAGACAAATTAGGTCTTTAAAGGATCAAAATGGTTAAGAAGAAGAGCAGTTGTCAAGTCAAACATCACCCTTGTTTGGATGATCAGAAAGCTGGAAGACTTAGACTTAGAAAAGTCAGTCGTCCGAACGGGAATCACCCCCGTTCAAACGATTAGAGCCTAGCAAATAGTCTTCTTTTGCTCAGTAGGTCAAACGATGCAAAAGGCCCATCCAAATGATATACACCTGTAACTATCAGATCCCCAATTTATTAAATGTACATATTGTTTTCAATTAGAGGGACTTTTAGCTTCGATGTCTGTGTGTGTGTGTATGTGTGAGAGAGAGAGAGAGAGAGAAATGTGGGTGTGTGTATGTGAGAAATAGTTGGTTTTGTAACTTTGAACTTAAATTAAATGAGGAATCTTATGATTTAAGTGCTTTCAACCATTTCCATGGCTAGCTAAACATCTCTCTTTCCAAGGATGTAAAGGTTTCTTGGATAATTTCTCATTCCATTGAAATATCCAATTGATTTTAATGTTCTATCTTATAATTGCATGAAGATCGCTCCAAAACTGTATTGGAAAACTTCGCAAAAGGGCGGTTGCGATGCAGTAAATAGCTCAGTGAAGCTCGAGGTCAATCCATACAGAATTGTCTAGTACGACAATAGAGATTAGGGTCTAAATATTAAGGTAGTGAACTCACTCGAGAAGATGGTGAAACAGTACAAAAAAAAACCCCTTCAATAGTAACCAAAAGAAAAGGAAAAATCAATTGTTTGATTTGGTTTTGAGAAGTATGCTAATGCAATAAAAGTAGAGTTTAAACTAATGAATTTGATCAATAAAAGAAGGCTTGGCAATAGTTTATCCAATCGATTGGCGTTGGGAATCTTCTTTAAGGTAGTTTTTATCATAATTCAATATCATTGACCCTACTATTGAATCAGAGGATTTCGACAATAAAAACTATTAAGATTCTTTCACTTCTCTTAGAATATAAAAAATAGGTCCTAGTGTTCATATCAGGGATTCTATCCATACTTATCTCTATTCAAAACTTGTCTATGAGTATGTCTAAAATTTAATCATAAACTCCTGATTTTAAAAGAATTTGAGAATAAGAAAATGAATCTTAGGTTTAGAAAAGATGGAATCATGAAAGCTTTAATATTACCTTAAAGAATTCTCCCTTAATCAATTAATCTTTACAACTCATGACAAGAATGAATTTAGCCACTCATATCCATAAGAAAACACATAAATTGTATTGAATGTTTCAACTAATTGGAAGAATATAAAATCTTGATTATAAAACTTGAATTGATTATAATCTAGGGTTCTTGAATGTAAAAAGCTGTCAAAAACAAGTAAAATTCGTAACTCTTAAGGTTCTCTAACTTCCTCCAACTCTAATGCTTGAATTGGAACTTGGATTTTCAATGAAAAAAGTAAAGGAAAAGGAAAATATGAGAAAAAAGAGAACAAAAATACTCTTTCATTTTATTCACTTTTCCCTCACTTTTTTCTTTTTCTTTACTTTTTTCACCGAAAATTCAATTTCCAAACGAAGCATAAAAGACTCCTATGGCTTAAAAAGACATCAATTTTTGTCCCATAAGGAAACTTGGTCCCCGTCAAGCTATTCGGAGGGGCTAGATATGCCATCCGAAGGGCTGGTCTGAGCCATCCAGACAAACAGTGTCTTCTGAAAGCAATTCCTCTTTCTTCTGCACTAACTCTGTTTGAGTCTTCTTTATTCCATATTAATTCAAAAACTTACAAAAGTAAATAAAACGGCATTATTACTATTAAACTATTAAATAATCAAATAACTGACTAATCTAGGGCTAACCACACACAATTTAGAGACATATGAGTACACTTTCATAGTGTAATTAGAATTCAAATCAATTTAACTTAGGTTCTCTAAAAAAACTCAAGCGTTTATGATTATAGCTTTGAATTGCTATATACAAGCTAGATTTTGGGATAGAAATTGCTTATATCGAAGATATAGTTACCTTGGATCTAACTCCTTATAGTCTAATTGAGTTATTATGGATTCAAATTTGAGTTTATTGTCAAAATCATCTTATTCAATGCCACGATTGATGGCATTGAATTGAGAAAAGAAGTTTTTTGATGGAATTCTCAATTAGCCCAACTAATTGGATCATCTATTGCCAAGACTTTCTTTAAATTCAAAGTCCTTTTTCCAATTAGTAAGTCTTCACAACTCAAACCCTTTGATATTTTTACATTTTCTTTATATTCTTCGTGAGAAAATTCTTGTTTGATTAACCTATTTGGAGTTTGTTTCATAAAGTCCATTTGCTACTGAGCTGCCTTGTGGTTTGACTACAAAATTTTTCAAGAAATTATTAATTTGCGACAACCTACAATTGGGTTTATATTACCATAGTTGCAGCGGTGGGATAACCTTTCAAAAGAAGGATTACATAACGTTGAAAATAAGATGAAATAATGTATTCTACCAAAAATGTTAGTAGAGCAAGTGGACAAACGAATGCAACTTTATTCAGCATAAGCCCACTGCTCAGCTCATATAATTTTATTCAAAAATAATGTAACAATGTGATCTTTGCATGGAATCTTATCTGTAAAAAATAAAGGCAATCAATTTGCGTGGTCACTTAATGATAACGTATGTTATTACTTGTTGGAAATATTTTCAAAATATATATATGTTTTCAATTGGTTTTTTTAGTTAAAACTTTTAAATGTTGGAGAGGTATAATCTACACCATTAATATGTAAAGGTATGATCGGATGGACACATTTAAATATGGAAATAGTGGTTAGAATATTTAAATTCTAATGGACACACCTATGCCAAATAGGCACCTTTGAGTCTATATAATGATAATCTTATTAGACCATTAGAGGTGATCATGATAGATGTTCCTATGCATCAATTCCTCTCTGTTTTATTATTCATTGCTAGAATCTGTTTATTGCAGAAATAGAATTTTAGATTCTTGGCAGACTTGCAAAATCTGAAGGTATTTGGTTCTGACTTCATTTGTACAAAACGCAATTAGATTACAGATTATTCTAGGCTTCATTGTATCTTGGAGGCGATTCGCCATTAACCCGATGCACACCAGATTCACTGAATTGGTGGGGGCGAATATCGTCTTAAGGGGAGCGATATTTTATCGTGCCTTAAAGCAATCGTTCATCATCTTCTTCTTCTATAAAAATTTGCACCAACAATCTTAACACGATATTTATCCATGGCTTCATCTACAAGAATCTTCTAATGGTTTTATGAAGCAAATTTTCATAAGAAGAATTGAACTTGAAAATTCCTTAAAGATCTGGTACGAAAATCTATTTTCAAAAATAAAGGTATGTTTTTTTTTTATTGGCATTGATTTTCAATTCCTTTATTAGTATCTAAGGCGCCAAAATGCAGTCTTTTTACATTTCATAATATGAAGGAGTTTTGAATGTGTATTATCGTTATCATAGCATGTCCAGTTTGGCCCTCAAATTGTAGCCCATGGATGCGTGGTTATGTTTGGAAAGTTTTATGGCCTAAACCCTTACTGCTTAAGAGAAAATTGCAATTCAAGTTATGGAATTCAGAATTTTGTCGGGTGGGTTCTCTCTGTACACTAATTTTCATGCTATGAAAGTAACTGGTATGATTGAATTCTACTTTCCAGTACTTTTCTATGGACATATCATTTGTATTTACTAAGATATGTATTTTGAGAGATATGGAGTTGAAAGTATTGCCTAAATCTGTTTAAAACGGGCCTCAAAGGAAGGAAGGAGGCAATAAACAATTATTGTTCATCAGATATACTCATGCATGTACAACATATCGTGGGACCTACATAACCATCAAAGCATAGCTATCAAAGTTGAAAGCATGCATCGATTTAGATGGTTGCATTGGAAAAGACCGCCATGGGAATGGTGTGTGAAATACACAAAATCCTTTATGCTAGCAGTTTGCTCGTTGTACTAGCATTGTGATCCAATCACACAGTTTGGCGCATGTACATCTTGTCTGTATTTTGTGCAATTTTTCATTCTTATTGCATACTGTTTCATTACTAACCATTACAATATACAAGGGTGAGGAACGGTTGCATTTTTTTGAAAAGACGTACAGTTATATTATGAGGGTTACGATCTCATGCTTTTATTGGCAATAATCATATATAGGTGTATCCTGATGTATAACTGTATAAAATAATTTTTTGATCACTAACTTTTTAGAGCCATGAGGGTTGTGGACACATGCAATTATATGGACTCCATTTTACAGGCCGGCTGGACAAGTTACCTGGCTTGAAGTTACCTGGCTTGTGGCTTAGTACTTTGGAGTGATGCATTTGGCGTGATGATTTGACATCTAAAAATTTTATTTTTTGGTTTTCCTTAGTGAATTCCAATTGTTTAAAAAGTCTAGAAATTAAAATTAACAGATACATAATTGATGATTATGTTTTAGTGCATGTTGGTATTTTATAATTGGATTTATCTCAGATTGCTTGACTTTTATTTTGCCTAGACCTTTTATGCCAGAATTCCATTTTTAAATTTATTATTTTAGCATGCAAGTTTTGTATTAATATGTGAGCATGGTATAAAATAAAATTTAGTTTTTTAAGCATATTTAGACATGCATTACTAAGTGGGATGTTTCCCATAAGTTATAAAATTGTATCCTGAATTGGTAGGGCTATTGATCGATTAAAATATGCTAGAGTAATTAGTCCTTGATGTATGTTATAACTTATGTACAGAGTAATATTGCTTATACGGTTGGTAAATTTAGTATTTTTACCATTAATAGGATTTTGAAATATTTAAAAGGTACCATGACCTATGGTTTATGTTACAGTAGGTATCCTACAATTTTAGAGGAATACATTAACGCCAATTAGATAACTGACCGAGATACATCAACCAGTGAATGGATTTTTATCATTGATAAAGTAATTTCCTAAGTTTCAAGAATGGATTTTTATTCTTGGTAGAGGAGTAATTTCCTAAGTTTTAAGAAATAAACTTTAATTATAGACTCTACCATGGTGGATGAGATTGTAGTTTTGGCTTTTTTTGTAACAAAGAGGTAAAGTGGCTCAGGAATTTGTTATAGTCAATTTCTATTTTGCTTGTATCTCTACATAGTGATAATGAGACTACATTATCATGGGTTCATACCCAAAATTTATATTGATAAGTCTAGGCATGGCCTAAGACTTGGGTATGTGAGACAACTACTCACTAATGGAGTAATAAGTAATTACTATTGGTTTTGTGGAATCGTGCCAAAACAAGGCACGTAGATTCATTAACTCAAAAGACTTGCAAGGAATTTGATGGAAAACATTAACAGGGATGGGTTTTTGCCCAAATGAATAGTCACCACTGATGGAAACTCGACTCAATGCTTAAAACATTAAGTCTTGAGTTCAATGAGCCAAAGTACATTAGATGTAGTGATTGCGAACACTATAAACATTTTTCATCACAAGAAAAAAATGCTTGGTACCAGTAATGTACAAAGGGAAGGTTGAGCAATATGCTCTTAATAGGCTTATGACAGATCGTGTTGAAATGTTAAAGTTACTGGAACACTTCAGATAAGTCTACCTATATGAGTGTCGAAGGTGGTACCGCCTTCTATGATGACTTGGGCAGTCTCTAGAGCGCCCATGAAACAAGATATAGACACAAGACCAATTCACGTGTCGGCTTTCATGAATTTACCTAAAGAGAAGAAAACTTGTGTGTGAGACATGTCCGGTTAACTATATAGGATCGCTAGTTCAAAGCTTGCCTACTATGCAATTCTTGTTAACATTGATGTGTTTTCACTAAATGAAGGTTCAAGTCTATAAGACACCTTCATTTATGCATTAATTTTCCTAGTCTGGGCAAGAAGTAATTTTTCAAATTATTTTGAAAATGGTGAGAGATTGTTGGAAATATTTTCAAAATATATATATGTTTTCAATTGGGTGTTTTTAGTTAAAACTTTTAAATGTTAGAGAGGTAAAATCTACACCATTAATGTGTAAATGTATGATCGGATGGACACATTTAAAGGTGGAAATGGTGATTAGAATATTTAAATTCTAATGGACACACCTATTCCAAATAGGCATATTTGAGTCTATATAATGATAATCTTATTAGACCATTAGAGGTGGTTATGATAGATGTTCCTATGCATCAATTCATCTCTGTTTTATTATTCATTGCTAGAATCTATTTAGTGCAGAAACAGAATTCTAGGTTCTTGATAGACTCGCAAAATCTGAAGGTATTCGATTTTGACTTCGTTTGCGCAAAACGCAGTTAGATTACAGATTATTCTAGGCTTTATTGTATCTTGGAGGCGATTCCCCATTAACCCGATGCACACCAGATTCATTGAATTGGTGGGGGCGAATATCATTTTAAGGAAAGCGATATTTTATCGTGCCTTGAAGCAATCGTTCATCATCTTCTTTTTCTATAAAAATTTGCACCAACATTACTACAGTATGATCTACAAAAGGGTTTTAAGTCCAGAACCTATATAGTAAATAGGGGTCTTGCTTCACTCTATTAGTATCAATCTTTAAAGAGTCTAGTATTGTGTGAGCTTGAGTAGTTTCTGGGTGCTTTAAGTGTTTTGTGAGTTTTTTAATATCTTAGTAGGTGTGTCAAGTATCTATGACTTTCTTAGTCTTCAGAAATTAAGGATATTGTGCGTTTATTGTAATTTTTTTTCAAAAGTGAAAATAAAAGTACTTTTATTCGAGTGTTTAAATCCTTCTATCCTTTGTTTAGAATCCTTTGAACCAAACAAATCTTTGATTGTTGTATCCTATATGGTTGCTTTGAGAACATTTAACCTGAGAGTACTTTAAGAATATTTGAATAAATCTCATTTTGAAATTGTCCAGCTAGTGGTAGATGCTAGCTCTGGACTAAGAGAATTCAAATAATCAACATTTAACCGACTTAAGGACAATATGATTGAAAGTTATTTGCAGATAGAACTTAGTTAACCCTATGATATTTGATATGTTATTATCATAATAAAAGAAAATTATAATATAAACATGATATCTGAGACTATTAGCAAATCATTAATATGTACATATATATGGTTTGTAAAATTATTCAAATTTCTTTGAAATTAGTTGCATGAAAATAAGGACCTTTATATAAGTAGAATTTTACTTTGGGATTCTTATATAATTGTATCAATGATTTTGTGATAAGAAGTGCAATATCAGGAAGTGTTAAATGTGTTCTGGAAAATAAGTTTGATGAAATGCTTTTGTCAAGTTAATGAACCCTCATCCCTCACCCTCGATGGCCTATTGCATAGTTGTCCTGATCTCCTTGAGGTAATCGATGACATGCTGACCTTTATTTAGTAATCCCTTTGAATAATTCATTAAGTTACACCAATTACATGTTGTCATTCTCTTTTTCTTTCTTTTGACCAGTAAGAAGAGGGGAACGAGTACTACTATTGTACCTTCACGGTTTAGGATCTTTGTGAGAACAGTTCTTACTGGAATTGATTGTAGTTATCACTTGAACTAGTTACAATTACTTTTCGATATAGTAGCATTTATCAACAAAAAAAAAAAAAAAGTGACTATATTATTGTAACTACGAGAGTCACATTTGTAGCTTATGCGACTCATAGTTATTAGGGATTACATTTGAGGTAACTGCTTTACGAGAGTCACATTTTTAAAAATTCTCATTCAATACTTCAAGTTATTTGTTTTTGGTTCCAAGAGGTAAAACTATATATTCAAATGTACCAGAAGATTTGAAAAAGTCGAACACAACAAATTCTTTGAAGTAAATGAAGATTTCAAATGGTAGAAAGCAAAGTGAAAAATTCAGCAGAAGAAGAATAGGGCTTATTAGGGATGCCCTCGAAAGGGGCTTGCCAAATTTACAATGGAACGAAATATGAATACGGTGGGGATTGGAATTGTCACAAGAAAATTATGAGGAGAAAAAAACTGGAGCACTAGCTAAACCAATACATGGGATTAAGGAAATTATGTACAAGAATGGTACGTAGAAGAGGTGACAATTCAATAAGCAACGAGCAAATTAGCGGACTTGGGATAGGAGTTATTATGAAGAGCAATGCGCATTACGGCATTAGTGGTTAATAGTGTTACGGTTTATATGGTCCTATAATTCCTACTGTAAAATTATATAGTTGTTATATACTACTGATTTGTTCTCGTCTCGTCCATTCATGATTATCTATTTTAGTGACTTTGGACTTTTTATGAATATAATGAAAAGTATCCTAATCTTCCAATGGTGGTCGATCACCATTTCAATCCACATATGTTTAGAATATGACAAATGCTTCGTTGTTTCCCAAGCCTATATTTTTCTCGATGTCATGAAGTTTAGGAATATATATATATATAATAGTTTCAAATATTTAAGGTGATTTGCCGTGCTCTTCGGCACCTTGAACTTACTTAAAAGCCTAGCCTAGCATTATCATTTTCTTGTGACACCCCAATCCCCCCAATATGTCTCCCTCCTCCATATTTGCTATTCTCTTGGTCCTCCTGGGAGCTATCTGGTCATTCATCCATCTCCGACGGGCCACCCACCGGAAAGATGACCAGAAACTACCGCCTGGCCGCCCACTCTACCAATCAACTGTTACCTTCACATGCTGGGTAATCTGCCCCACCGGAGCCTCCAAGAGTTGGCCGAGAAATATGGACCGATCATGTCCATATGGCTAGGCTACGTGCCAACAATTGTAGTGTCGTCCCCAAAAGCTGCCGAGCTATTCCTTAAAACCTATGATACCATTTTTGCAAGCCGGCCAAAGGTGCAAAGCTCGTTGTACCTGTAAGTGCGTGGCCGTTACAGAATATGGTCCATATTGGCGCAAAGTTGGGAAGTTGTGTACTCTAGAGCTTGTAAGCGCAGTGAAGATTGATTCTTTTGAGGCCATGAGAAGGAAGGAGATAGAATTATTGGTGCAGGACCTAAACGAGGCGGCAGAGGAGGCAAGGTGGTGGATGTTAGCAAGAAGGTGATTACACTCAAAAAGTGTAATTTCAATCTCCTAATTAGTTGATTGCTAGCTCTAGTTTAGGTATTAAATTAGTATTTTATCATTAAATTGTCTTAAACATGCCTTTTTGTTCTAATTACAGAGAATGAAGCTTAATTGTATAATAAAGGACCAAAAAGTGCATAACTGAGCGATCACCGAGTGTTAGGCCGAACGATCGCCCAACTCACCAAGTGAATCAGGAGTACTAACTTTAGAGAGGTATTTTCACAGTTTGATCCAGGAGCGCTAACCAAGCGTTCGGCCGAGCAATCAGATAGCACTAACATGGCGGATCCCTATTTTTGTCCAACTTATAAAAAGCTGTTTTAGGCATTTTTTTAGGGGATCTCTCATTTTTATACTTTGATATTTTAGATTTGTTTGCATTTAGGAGTAGTGTATGGATAGAAACTTTATTTTCTTGCATTTTTCTTAGCTTTCCTTAAATTTTCTTGTAACGAAACACTAATTTCTTCTCAATTCAATGCAAGATTTACATTTCTCTATGCTTTCTACCATAGAATCAAGTAGATAATCTCATCTCTTGGGTTCAATTGAGAAGATCACTCAAGATATTCAAGTCTTCAATAGATGTAAATAGATCTTCAAAATTTTATCTTTAATTTCTCTAATTCTTATCAATTAAGACTTCGATCTTTAAGAAAACCTAAGTCCTTGACTAAGTTTGGTAACCTCAATGCGCAATCCTTGAATTGGTATTGGCTTTACATAAATCGATTGTATGAACCTATGGATCTTCAATAAAAAATAATTAAAAAAAAAACCAATTCTAAGGCCAATTGATAATGAATTCCTAAATTATATAGTCAAAGATCCATGAAGAGATCTTTGATTTGAGTTATAAAACCTCATTGATTACTTGTAGAAATTGAGTGGTTAGACCAATTGAATCCAAGACTTTCTCTTAATTGTTTTTAAATTAGTTCTAATTACTTTGCATTAGTAGTTAAACAACTTATCTTCCAACATCAATCATATTTTCGATCTCTTGTAATTAGATCCAATTTACTTGCTTGCAATTCAATTCAAGTTACATTAGTCTTTTCTAAGTGTTGATAGCCCATATTTGGCTTGGTATTCGAAGAAAATCGATTCTGGTACTCACCGAATTTTATACTTCAATCGTGACACCCGTTTTCTTGCGAGGGCTCAATTTTTGAATATCTTAAGAAGCTATTCAAGTTTTGGCACTGTTGTTAGGGATCGAACCCGACTCACCCGCGAGACAGGTGGGAATACTCACCACTGTACTACAACGGCCAAGCGATCATCTAACTCATCGAGTGAATCAGGAGTGCTAACTTCAAAGAGTCGCTTTCACAGTTTGATTTAGGAGTGCTAACCGAGTGCTTGGCTAAGCGATTAATTAGCAGTCGCCTGACGGATTTCTATTTTTGTCCAGCATATAAAAGGTTGTTTTAAGAGCTTTTTGAGAGGATCTCTCATTTTTGTACTTAAATATTTTAGATTTCTTTATATTTAAGAGTAGTGTAGAGATAAAAACTTTATTTTCTTACATTTTTTTTTAGCTTTCCTTCATTTTCCTTGTAACCAACACTACTTTTCCTCAATTCAATACAAGATTTACATTTCTCTATGCACTCTAGCATGGAATCAAGTAGATAACCACATCTCTTGGGTTCAATTGAGAAGATCACTTAAGATCGTCAAGTCTTCAATGGAGGTAAATAGATCTTCAAAGTTTTATCTTTAATTTCTCTAATTCGTATCAATTAAGACTTAGATCTTTAAGAAAACCTAGGTTCTTGACTAAGATTAGTAACCCCAATGCATAATCCTTGAATTGGTATTGGATTTGCACAAATCTATGGTATGAACCTATGGATCTTCAATAGAAAACCAATTCTAAGGCCAATTGATAATGAATTCCTAAATTCTATGGTCAGAACCTTCCGAATCAAAGATCTATGGAGGGATCTTTGATTTGAGTTATAAAATCTCATTAATTACTTGTAGAAATTGGTTGGTTAAACCAACTGAATCCAAGACCTTCTCTTAATAGTTTTCAACTTAGTTCTAATTATTTTGCATTAGTAGTTAAACAACCTCTCTTCTAACATCAATCTTATTTCAGTCTCTTGTAATTAGATTCAATTTACTTAGTTGCAATTCAATTCAAGTTAGGTTAGTACTCTCTAAGTGTTGGTAGCCTATATTTGGGTTAGTATTTGAGAAAATTGACTATGGTACTCACCAGATTTTATGCTTCAAATGCGACACCTGTTCTCTTATGCAGGCAATTTTTGAACATCTTAAGAAATGATTCAAGTTTTGATGCTATTGCTAGGGACCAAAGGCACGAGAGGAGCACTAACGAACCTTGGGTTAGAGAGTAATTGGTAGATTATATCTCATTATTGGGAATTTATACTAAAAGACATGCTTTGTGTAGTGACTTTAGTATTTATTAATAAATTAGTTATTTCATTTTAATGAGAATCTGTGTGAGAAATGTTTGCATTGCGTTATTTGTTTAATGATTATGCATGTGTGTCTCTTATTCTATATAGTAGATGATTTGGTGTATAGAGTACATCTTACACACGGAAGATCATATCATTGGTTTTTATGGAATATAAGTTAATCGTTCACAGTCTTAGATGGAAATGGACACACCATCAGTAGGACTGTAGTACAAGATTTTAATAGGTCTGTCTTGACTATAGGGAATGGTATAGTTCCAACTCCTTGCACTAGTACACTTTGTGTGTATTAAATAGGACCGTGTTGAGGTAATTGTTTTTATACTGACTATATAAAACAATTAATACCTCATGATTATTATGAGTGCTTATACTCTTAATCCTAACATAATAAATAGACACGTGCATGTAGTATTTATTATTTTGATTCACAGAAGAGTGAGATTCTTTGTGGGTTAATAAACTCAGTGAGTTGGACGATAACATTACGTGTATGGTGAATATTTATTATTGATGGAATCCACGTCCCCGTATAGGGATTGATGATACCCCCTTGAGAAAGTTTATAAGTTTTGATTATGTCAAACCCTGCAGGTGGATTATGAATCCGACATATCAAATAAGTTAAGTGGAAGGTCTCAAGGAATTAAATAAGTCTATTAAATTTAATTGTCAGTAATTTAATTTAATAGACGGGTATCTGTAATCTTAACGTGGGGAGATAAATAAGCATTTAATAATATGGAGCTCGAAATATAATTTTTAGTATAACAGGGAGTGCAATTATAATTCCTTAGTGGTATGAATTATAATTTACGTAAATAAAGATTAATCCTGGTTGGATTAGGAGTCCTTATTTGCGTAGGAAGCCCTAATTATACTAATCCTATGGTCCCTGTTGTAGCCTATATATATACGCGCTCTAAGAGTTGCTAGGGTTACATACTCTACACATAATTGAGAGATACACGATTTTGTGAGGAAGAGAAACCCTAGCAGCAGCGAGCCCACTCTCTATAGAGCAAGGCGTGTACGAGGAATACAGCAGAAGTCCGAAGGTTGAGTTCGAGCTTGCTGATTCTTATTTTCGGGATTAAACCAGAGAGATCTCGAAGGTACGATTCTAATCACGTAAATTAGGTTATGCTAATCAGACCAAAATTTTGGTAGTATGCGTATACACTATAGCCAGGTCGTGGGAAATTCCGCAATCCCCAACACTCCTTTTATCCACCACGACATAGAAATTTACAACCTAGCTCATGGGTAACTTCGTTGATCCCGTTATGTGAATACCATGTTAGAGTTTTGCTCTTTCTTTTTCTAGTTTTGTTTTGTTTAAGTAGCTCAGTTTTTTTTTTTTTTTTTTTTTACATTTTTTAGTTTGAATTGCGAGGAACAAATTGGTGGATTAAAGTTGGTGGATAGGCTAGAGTGCTTATTTACTTATCGGTGGTTTTGTTGTTATATAAGCAAACTGGAAGTGTCGGTTGGAAAATGAATTGAGTTGAATTGAATTGATGGATATTTTTATGCAAAGATTGGAGGGTTCTAGTGAAAATTAATAATTGGTGGTTAAGGATTGTGAATTGATTTGTTGAGGTGTAGATTGCTAATTTGCTTGTGCATTGCATAATATTTTGTATTCGTGTCTCAATCAATTGACTTTCAAGAGTGAACCTCAATAGCCGTTCTCCTATGCATGGTAACTCATTTTCTCACACATCATCTCTACACATTAATATAGACACAATGGAATACTCTTCTCAATGGGTTAAGAATGGTAGTAATAGGAGCAGTCATGGTTATGGTGGTATGGAAGTATCTCCTTGTAGGTCTCTTAGAAACTACATTCAAGGAGATTAGAGCCCAAGAACCA